>OX155963.1:27663158-28163158 GCA_944548615.1 Micropterix aruncella
TATCGCCCGTGAGGTGAGCGTAGAAGACTTGGGACGAAAATAGTCATCTGTCTAGTTACGCCACTACCCGTAAGAAGCTAAAGCCATACCGTGAGATAACTAGGTTAATCATGGGTCGACACTCGCGCCCTTACTTCCAGTTGCAACCAGATTGGTCTCCGAACTGATAGCGGTGATACGGTTTTCTAACGAATCTATCGCGGACCACGGCATCCTTTGCCCGGCTCTTCAGCTGGTATCGGATAGCCGAATGGTAGTTTTAAGAGTAGTTGCAGTAAGATTAACATCTACCCTACGCTCTATAGGAAACAATACTGTTTCCAGACTCCCCTGGCTGTCGGTCGAAATGCACAATCGATTGGCTGGCGCCGCACGGTGCGCAGACCCACCAGGAGCGACCGAAGGTTGACTGACTCCTAGGGGAAGCTGGCTCGCAGCCAAGGGTTCTCTCCGGGCTCGCTCGTATGCGTGCAGGCCGCCGGATGTGTGTTGACCCGTGCGTTTGGCCGACCCTACACATGGGTCTTAGTGGCCAAGTTGCAACAGCACCCATTAGCTCCCTAACAATTTAGGAGTTCTAATTTAGGACTAAATGAGGCTAAATTAGAAAATGAAATATTTCGATTAATCTGCTTATTCAGCACAGTGCCAATGTAGCACGCTATAACCTGCGATAAGGCATAAATGGCCTTGTGCCATTATGCGATAGATGATGGGATAATTGTTAGGTCGATAGATGGTGGCATAGTGGTTAGGTCGCCTGACCTTACATCATAAGGTTTTGCGTTCGATTCTCGGCTGGCTCACTATTTTCCATTGGGATAAAATTAACAAAATTGCATTTTTATTTCTGTCGATCTAATGCAATAACAAGACACACACTTACACTCACGTTACAGGCACATATACATATAAACTAACGACAGTTTGGATTTTTAGAGAATGTTTTATTTCTGTCGTTCTGGTACTCCCATCTGGGAAACGGCCCGGTGGCATAGTGGTTAGGTCGCCTGATGTTACTTCGTAAGATCCCGGATTCCATTCTCGGTTGTGTTACCATTTTCCGTTGGGATAAAATTAACGGAATTGCATTTAATTTTCTGTCGATTAAATGTAATAACAATACTCACACTTACACACACGTCACACGCACACATGCATATATACACTTCATAGTAGGTTTGGTTGGAAGACATTGTCGTATAACAATAAACCCGCCCATTGTGAAATTTCACAATAAAGAATATAAACAAACAAACAAATATTTTCGGCGCGTTTACTGGAAATATTCTGCCAAATCGAAATATTCTGATATTACTAATCTAATATTGCAATACCCTCACGCTTTTGGGTCATGTCCCAGAATCACAACTAGAGATAATGCGACACTCGCATATGAGCAATTGTCAGAACAATTAGTCGGGAATTGTGTAACGTCCCCCATTACTATAGGCGGCGTTGCTTCCCGCCCCCAACGCAGTGACTAATAAAATTTAAATATCACAACTAATAAACACATTTATCGGGGAGTTTAGATGCGTTCGACCGTGCGACCCCTTGCGCGCGAGGTGCATTTTAACGATAACGTTCAGGGCCGGATTGGGAGTGAATAAAATTAAATTTCAAATTGGGAAATGGCAGCGAAAGATATTTAATTTTTTTATTTTATTATTATTAAGGAGAAGGATATTAGAGTAGTATGTAGTATATAGTGCGCAGGAGATCCACAATATATAGTGCCCAGGAGGTCTAAATCATTTAGACAACACATTATCATTACCTTGCTCCGAGATTAATGAATATTTTAGGAAAACACTACGATAGTTAAAAAGTCACAGGTGGTTCTTAAAAAAAATCGCAGCGCTAGCACAGAATAACTATCTTTGCGCAGTGGTGGTATATGAGTGTTAATGGTAAAGCATATTAAGCGTAACTCTCAGAGCGGCCTCGCGTTTTAATTAATTGTAATTAATTTAGGGCATAAATAAAAAATGTGGCTAAGTGCGATGCTAAAGAATTAAGCAATCGATATAATAAAATTAAAATAAGACACTCACCGCTTCAATTGTAGGACTAATCGCTCCTGAAAATGTTCAAAATCAGTTTAAAGCCTTAATATCCAAGACAATAAGTAACTTTCTTGGGTCCAAATTGTAAATTGTTTTCTTATCGAGGGATCCGCTTCGAAACTTTTTTAAATTAATGCTTATATTTTTTCGAAAAAATCAAAACTAAAATTCTTTTGATGTGGTCGTTCACAGGTATCATGTCACCTTAATGAGTAAAGGAAGAATGGTAATTGAATGTATATTCATGACATTTCAAGTATAGCAACTCATTTATACCTAGACAATTTATATACCCTCATATCTCTGGCAATTTAAATTACCTATATGTATATAAGAGCGAATTAAAAATTTTCATTTTATTACGAAATATTTTGTATCTGCATTAAATTCTTGGACTCCTTTTGTTTTTCAATGATTCATTTGATTTTTTCATGTTTACTCTGTAGGTTTTTAAAGAAAATTACTACAACAATTTCGTAACCATTTTGATCTTAGCTTTTAAAACCGATTGATTAGAAAACATGTTTTTCATAATATTACATTTTCCAATTACATTTTCCATTTCATATAAATTGGTGTCTTCCCTGAAACAGGCGCTGCCTAGTTAAGAGTGACACAGAATCATTGTATTTTATTATTTCTTATGTATTTTTTTGGATAAATTAATAAATAAATAGTCTATTCGGAGAGTCGATAAAGCGTAAAGGATAGCCGTTTTCTATTATTATTATTAATTGCGTTGACAATGCGTTGTATTTATTTCAGCTAGGTATTATTTTACTTTTGATATTTTTCTCATAACTTTTTCTTTCTTTCTCCCTCTTTTTTTCTTCATAACTTTCTATTCTCTTTCATTTAGTTTTAGGTCTATTTGACTAACTCTATTTAACGGAATTATATGTTTAATTTTAATGCTGATCTTATAATGGTTTTTGCGATTTATGTTTTTGTCGACCACATTTTAGGGCAATATAGTCATATGAGCATTTAAATACAATGTTTAAATAAATTACTGTTTTATTGCAGCCCTCTGCTCCCTAAAACGGGTTTAAAATTCGCGTTAATTATTTTTATTAACCCTATCTGGGTATAGATATACATTAGATTTTCAAATATTATTATAAAATACAAATTAAATTACATTTCAAGATTACACAAAAAAAAAATAGAAAAATTTTCTCTAAAAATGTAATTAAAAATTCGCTTGTGTCGCTCAAAGACTTTCCCGGCAATTAGCCAAGGACGTCATAGGTATCATTCAATTTAAATAAATAGAATTGCAAGCGCGTAAAATTCCGAGCGAGCAACACAAGGCAATGAAAATTTATATTTGAACGTACCTACGTCGCGCTATATCAAAACGAGCAACGCCGCAAATTTAAATATTTGATTCTACCATACATTTGTATGGCGGATTTTAAATACTATTTGTGTCGCCTGTATATGAGATATTCCAATCGATTTCACATGGTGATTTTCACCCAACAAGGCACCGTGTACCGAATTTCAAGTCTTTAAGTCCAATATTTCTAGTCTGAAGTATAACTAGCGCGCCCTCTGGTAGACCGATGTGAACCACAACCATTTAACTCTTGCCATGACCAAATGACGCCTGCATGCCGAATTTCAGCTCAATCGGATATAGCGTTTGGGCGCTGTCGTGGAGGAATACACACAGACATACTTCTGTCTGGAGTTTTTTTTGATCGTCTCAAGGAGGGGGGGGGGGGATGTATATATCCGTCTTCATCGAGAAAAAAAAGTGCGTTCACAATACTTTACCTCCTCCTCGGTTGGTGGGCCGTTAAATTAAAAAATATATTGAAAAGTAGCCCCAGTTGGATAATAGAATCGAATAAGCAAGGCTTTAAGATATTGCCATTCGGTTCATGTTATTTTTGTACCCAAAATCAATGTGTTATAGAAATTATTTCCTAAATAAAAAAATTAATCCAGCCCTGTCTTCGCGGATCAACTGATTCGTCTGCGTAACCGTTGCCAGCGTTTGCGAGGTTGAGGGTGTGTTCCGCTCAAAATGGCATATGTTGACAATTTTCGGTGGCATCAGCCTCCGTCGCCTGCATAAAAGGGGGAAGATATGCAATGGATCAGGAGATTGCGCGATATGAAATTTTATTGCAAATAAATCATTCTCGGAGATTTGCGTGTGAGATTCAATCGGGAAAATTGCATCGCTCATTCGACGCGTCCTCCATCCAGAGTTTGGGGCGATTCAGGACAGTGGCGTTAGAGGGAGAGGGGGGAGGGGGGGGGGGCATTGTCGGGTGTCTACGCTTTGAAAGCCCACACCATCCAAGATACTTGATTATTTCGATTCTTCATAATTTCCAAACCAGCGCAAAATAAAACACTTTAAATAAAATAACGATACTGCACTTCATAAGCTTCCAAGCAGTTTTACTTTACCGGTCCACCAACCGACGTGGAAGTATCAGTTTACAGGCCCACCAACCAACGAGGAGGTAAAGATTGTGAAAGCGCTATTTTTTCCAGATAAAGACGGTTGTATATATTTCCCCCCCCCCCCCCCTCCCCCCCCCCCTCCCCCCCCTCCAAAGACGATTAAGACCACTTCCAATGAGGTCTGTCTGTCTCTGTGTGTGTGTGTATGTGAGTGTGTTTGTCTGTGTGTGTATTCTTCCACGATAGCGTTTAAACTCTTCGTCCGATTGTTCTGAAATTCGGCATGCAGGTCATGGCAAGAGTTGAAAAGGTCATGGCATTGTGTTTGATATCGGTCCATTAGAGGGCGCGCTAGTCATACCTACTTCAATCTTGAAATATTGGACTATTTCAAATTCAGTACACCGGTGCTTTGTTTAGCCGAAATCCCATGGTGAAATTTTGGTTGGAATATCGCATAACCTATACAAACAAGTGGCACAAATAATATTGAAATTCTAGCATACATTAACTAAATAGTAAGGCCCTTAAAAACGGCGACGCTTTCGATTCGTGGATCGCTCGGAATTGGAATTCGATGCCTCACGGCGACCCGCGTTTGCAATTCGATTTTTAAATTGATTGAGATGACGCGCGTTCGAAATTCAAATTTTTCATTGCATTGCATCGCATATTAACAGGAATTTTCCCCAACTGCTCACCGACTTTATTTATGAAATGAATATTTTTAATGAAATAAGTCCCTGGCTACTTGCCGGGAAGGAGACACTGGCGATTGGGGTGACACAGCCGATTTTTTTTTGTAAATTTCTTAGCGCGTTGCTTCGCGGCAGGGCTGAACTGGCTCCCTTGGTGGTCCTCAACTAGAGACTGAAGAGGGGCCCATCTTTTCGAGTGGGGGATCCGGAAGTTTCTTCCCGGGGGCTGAAAACCACTTTTTTCGCTAGTTTGGAATTTGAAAAGTATTCGAGTAAAGGCAAGATCTTTATCAAAAATGAAGCTTTTCTGTTGTAGTTTACGTCTTCAAAAACATAACATAAATAAGTCATATATCATAAACAGTCACCCAGGCTAATTCTAGTAAATACTTATATTGCATATTCAATTAGGTACCTACTGAAAATTGTGTTATTTGACACAATCCTTAAAAGAAATAACATGGACACCTGAAAGTAAGCGCTGCTCAAAAGTTACCGATTATTGAAAAGTGTAAATCAGTACGGAAATCCACGTTGGGCATATAAATACGACAAATTACTGTAGATATCTAAACTCAAGCGATAAAGCGATCTTCCCTTAAAATACAGCATGTAACTCCCTAGATACATAATCAATTCGCATATCCTAGAACATCCAGTCAGGCAACTCAAACTTACTTACTTATTTTTAATATTAAACTTTTTAATTTAATTCGTAATTTACAATAATATACAATTAAATGGACAACAAAAATCGCATAGTTTTAAACTGCTAACATGATATACGAAAATCTGTTGCCAGTGATCCTATTTTATTTATAATTACATCACATTTTCGTCGTGTCCAATTGACGGCTAAAACCGCTCTTGGACGTGACAAAATAATTGTGTTAGGTAGTAAGTCTCGTTACTACTCTTTATTGAACGTACATAGGTAGTCAAGAATTCAACTACTAGATTGTCAATCTATAAATATAAATATAAATAATCAAAATAGAAAAATTTCAGTAAAAAATTTTATCGTAATATTCAAAATTTCAGTAAAATGTTAAATAATCAAATTAAAGCTACGCCACGCATTTAAAAACTAAACGTAGAAATATAAGACCAAATGAAATAACCAGATAATAAGGCTCTACTTTTTTAGTCACTTAAATGGGCACAATATTTAAAAAGTCATGGCTCTCAAATTCGGCCAGATCATAAAAAGGGTGGCCTATTAGCATCTCCTTGATGTGTTTTTGAATTTTACGTCTTCCTTAGATTATAGATTATAAGTAGTTTGTCTGTACTTTTGCCAGTCGTATTCGGGGTACGCATAAAAGAAAGATACCGCGGGTATGGTGCGAGTGAATGTCCGCATTAATTGCAGTTTCTGCCATGCTGTCATCTAACTCGACTATAGCCTTTTCTAAAGCGGACATTTAAATTTGTATAAATATGTGTATAACCTATATAAAATCTAAGTAAAGAAATGATCATAATAACTTTGAAATAATGTATATGTACACTAATAGTTATTATTAATTCGTATTAGCTTGACAATAAAAATAAAATTGAAAAAATATATTTTAATCGTAATTATAATAAATAAAAATGATGTACAAAAAAATTGTATTTTAATAATCATAATTTTTAATACATGGATTATAATAGTCATGCCTAATAATAAAAATTAAAAATTGATAAAAAAAAATACAGTGAGCTTTGAAACAGTACATATAGGACTTTAATAGATCTTACATAATTTCATTAGGTATGTCTGGTCAAACCATAATAGCAGTTAGCAGTTATCTTGTCGCTAACAGTAGCGGCGCGGGCGCAAACACAATAAAATAAATTGAACACTAAATCCCCCGTCCGCCCTTCCGAATATTAACCCCCTGTGTGCCGATTCGTATACAATAAACGACGCGGCCACTGTATCCGACGAATAAATACCTCCTGCGTGCGAATCCCATGATAATGGGGATTATTTTGTTTTTGACATCTCTATTGTGATGAAAATTCATCCGCACGATTTAATATTTCAACCTGCGCGCGCTCGGGTCATGAATACATTTCGGGCTTCAAGGGGTTGACACAAATCGCCCTGCAATGAGGCTTTGCATATTTTAATTTATTTGATTTTAATGGGTTCTTTTAGGCGCTGGCGGCATCTCTCGGCCGTTTGGGAACTTCTCCAAGCGCGCGCGTTCTTCGCGCGCGTCTTTATAAGTTCGTTTACCTTCCGGTAGATGCCGGTTTAATTTCTTTTTTAAAAATTGATAAATTTAAAATTGATAAATTACAATTTACAATTAAAATACCAAAAATAATAATTATATGTACCTAAATTACTTAATCCAGAGCAATAAATAAAACTAAAGTATTAAATGATTTTACTGTTTTTGTCTCCCCCACTAAAGCAAAGCTTGGGCGTTCTGTAAACACAGATTTACATAAATTAATGTGTGAATACGTTTAAAAAAAATGTAAAAAACTAAGATCTATTTTATTTTATACATAGTTAAAAATGAATACCAAGATTATTATTTTTAATTTTAGGTTTTGGCGGGTTCCGGCGTGCGGGGATGGCTGGACGGCACGAACGACCACACGAACTGGCTCAAATTCATCAGATCGTCGACGAATGCGAAAGAAATTAACGTTCAGCATATTTTATTAGGCGGACAGCTTTGGTATTCAATCACCAAGGATGTGAGAGGAGGACAAGAGCTGGTGATTGGGCCGCGAGACCCTCTCCCTTTGCATGATGTTGCGGGCGCAAGAAACGGTGAGTTTTAAATGTAAAAATATTTTCTTAAAAATAATACCGCTATCTATCGGCTTAAGCACGAAGTTAGCACCTGTTAGCAGCCGCTATTGTTTTACATAGTTCGCGCCGCGCACATTAGATGGCGCTTTCAATTAAATTATATTAAATCATTTTATTATTCAGTTCCCCCTTTTTATAATTTCGTTATCATTTGAATCTGTGCGTTATGCAGGCACGTGGCCGGTATTTTTTTTTATCGTCAGCTGCCTCCAGAACAATGGCAGCTTCAGAAACAATTATAATCGAGTATAATCAAGCACATACAATAAGTAGGTACATACTTATATTAAAATTTGAATATCAGTGACTGATTCTTCAGAATGCCTATTAGAACGGTGATGGTGTAAAAAAATATTTCAGCGGGTTTTTTGATGACGAAACATTGTTTGAAAAATATGTCAATTACTATTATAGCAGACACTTTAGCTTTATAGGACCCAAAATTTATAATAAAATTAAAGAATCTTTTAAAACAAACAGAAAAATAAAATTAATTCAATTAAATTTTAGGATTACGGAACTCTTACTTCAACTTGGGTGAAATGAGGTGAAAAAGATAATGTTATATTTTAAAATAAACTTCTTTACATTATTATTTGCATACATTGTCACCAATATTATAATATTTAAACATTTGTTTGTCCCGCAAACTTCATATTACGTGATGATATAATTATTGTAATTCTGAGATTATGCTATATCGATATTTTTAGTACAAATATGTTTAATATTGCTTCAATTACCTGTTTTATTTTTTTAATAAAGTTGTTTTCTCTTTTATGTTGACTGTATTTGTGCGCATATATAAACAAATAATAGCAATACATGGTGTCTATCTTATTACCGGCTACGGCATAGTTATAAAAAGGCAGACTCTGTAACGTAAACAATAGAAATGCAAAAAATGTCTTGAATGAATAAATTTTTATTATTATCTCTCTACGACTGTGGAATGTGGAACGATAGAATAATCTTCGAAAAAAAGTTTGAAAAGTAGAATGATTTTCCATGAATACTTCTAAGCATCAACCTATTACCTACTTTCTGTACTCAAAAGAAAGGTTTCTAACAAAACACATCGAACTACATATCAATCTGCCTACTTTTGCTTTTTATCGCACTGGCTGTCGTTTCCCCGGCAAACGAGAACGCGCCATCTGTTGAAAATTAAATTGAAATGATATTCAAATCGAATTCAAAATCGGAAGGCGTCTATGTCGCCCGTTTGCGGTGTAATCCGCTTTGTGCGTTATCGTAGGTTTTGAATATGGCACATCTAAATAGAATCGCGCGTTACCATGTTAGAATTAGCTACGCAAATCGTCCGATGACAATTATAGCGAGGCATTGTTATTATTTGTCAAAGAAAAAATAAGATGAGCTCTTGCACCATGAAAAAACACACTATGCCATTTAATATGCATGATTTCGATAGTCTAGATCTCTCAGCATTTAGACTCATCTGATAATGTATTTCATTCGACAACCGATATTTTGAAAATTTAATTTTAGAAAGATGACGCCCATAATTAGTATCACAAGCTATATAGTAGGTATATATAATGTAATAATCATACTATAATAATGGGCATATAAATTAAAATACTTTAAAAATAATAATATCATCGAAATCGTCATCTAACGCTCTCAAGAAAGGCATTAAAATTTAAATTAAATTTATTTTATTGTGATTATGGTGAAGTAACATGGAGTTTTACAATTTATTCAGTGCCGCACTACCTGCCTTTTAGGCGTACAATATTTATTGTATATTGCATAGACATTCAACAATACATAAAAAAACACATATTATTATAATAGTACAAAATTAGTTAGGTTATGTATCGAAAAGTTAAATTAGGTAGGTAAAAAAAACATTTTACTAATATACTTTAAATTGGAAAAATAAACAACAGTAAATATTAGCTGCTTCATAATTTTTTTTCGCAATACCTTAAAAAAATAGTTTAAACATAGTCAATAATCAAAACAATCAATAATAAATTGTCATAATATAACAAAAAAAAACACGGTTGGGAAAACAAGAATGAGGTGTCCTTAAAATCAAATTACCAACTTTAGATATGAAAGTCAAAATATAATATGTGAATTAAAAACAGAAAATCAAGGAAATAACTGAAAATATTGACAATAAAACAACGTTATTTAACTTTAAAGTTACGGTAAATTAAATTTCCTTTTTATAATTATGTTTCTGTGTTGAGTCTGCAACAAATCTCCAATTCTTTTATGGAATAAAATGCATTTTCTGATAGGAATTTCTTTAGGGCATCACTGAACTGATTGAATACTCTGAACTGATTGAACTGAACTGAACTGAACTGATCTGAACTGAACTGATTGAATACTCTGAACTGATTGAATATCACTGAACTGATACTCGTTTTTTATTTTTTTAACCCTTTAGGCAACATAGTTATAATACTTGGCACTAGAATATTCGGGGCTTTGCATATATGCACTACTTTTTGTGAACAGTAAACTATTTTTTTTTTTTTGTATTGAATTGGTGTACCTCAGATCTCCTTTCTTTGCTATCTGTAGAATAAAAGCCTACTAATAATGTATGTAAATACAAAGACGTTAAGGTTAGTATATTTAGGTGCTTAAAAAGTGGACGACATGAATCTCTGCTATCTGCTTTTGTAATTGTGAGACATGTCATTGTAATTGTAATATAATAATAATAATAATAAACATATGTATTCATATATATATTTAAATAACATGTAGGTATGACTATATCATAAAAGCTGACGAACTTGCTAATACGGGAGCAAAGGGAACGTTATACGGCCCTGAACCTTGCTGTGGCGTACCAAAAAGCCTTGCAAACCTAATGCTCAAACAAATATGTTTAGAACAATCCGTCAACCACTGGAACAACACGCCAGGGTTGAACCAATTCAAAGTGCTAATTAAGGCTTACGACCCTAAGACGGCCCGTGAGGCCTTAGCAGCTAAATAGAAAGAATCCACGCATACCTACTAGTGAGGGCGCTCACGGGGCATTGTGGCCTTAACAAACACATGTACAACCTCAAGCTCCGAGACACAAAAATGTGCAGGTTCTACCAAGGAGCTAAGGAAACTCCCCAGCACCTCATGTGCGATTGTGGCCCGCTGATGCGTAAAACATACACCCTTTTTGGGTGGTCATTACCTCCAACCTGAGGAGGTAAAACAATCTGGCGCCAAAAGGCTGTTGCGGTTCTTAAATGACACGAGGCTTAGCGCAGAACTTCAGTTGGTGGCGAACACAATAGATCAGCAATGGTCGCAGTGTTACAAGGCTCATAAAGACCTTAGAAAAGCCCCACACAACAAAAAAATGACTATGTCATGTACTGTGTACTCACAATATAATTTACTTTTGACTTTTCCCTTCCCACCTGCCTTTTATGTCTGTTTATTTTGGTAAGACTGGTAGGTGAAAGAAGCGGATACCCGAGCACCGCCGGGTAACATTCCACTGGTAGTTAAATAAAGGTTAAAAGTTTCGTGTGATTTAAATTTAATTTAATAAGCTTCCATAAAGAGTAGGTAATATGGAAAATCTTTTATAAAAATATTGAGAAGAATGAACCAAAACGGCTTTCTAATTTTATATTACGATTTTTAAAATAGCACATCAGTGTGTCAATTCAGTAACTTGAAAAATCCTCTAAAAGAATCAAAAAAATTAAATTTCAACACTTTTTCCGTAACATTTAGCAAAAAAAAAATAAATAATTTTGCTGAAGTTTAATGAAAAACTTGTATTTTCGCTTTTACAGCGTGAATATATTGAATACGTGAATGCGTGAACACAATAGATCAGCAATGGTCGCAGTGTTACAAGGCTCATAAAGACCTTAGAAAAGCCCCACACAACAAAAAAATGACTATGTCATGTACTGTGTACTCACAATATAATTTACTTTTGACTTTTCCCTTCCCACCTGCCTTTTATGTCTGTTTATTTTGGTAAGACTGGTAGGTGAAAGAAGCGGATACCCGAGCACCGCCGGGTAACATTCCACTGGTAGTTAAATAAAGGTTAAAAGTTTCGTGTGATTTAAATTTAATTTAATAAGCTTCCATAAAGAGTAGGTAATATGGAAAATCTTTTATAAAAATATTGAGAAGAATGAACCAAAACGGCTTTCTAATTTTAGATTACGATTTTTAAAATAGCACATCAGTGTGTCAATTCAGTAACTTGAAAAATCCTCTAAAAGAATCAAAAAAATTAAATTTCAACACTTTTTCCGTAACATTTAGCAAAAAAAAAATAAATAATTTTGCTGAAGTTTAATGAAAAACTTGTATTTTCGCTTTTACATCTTTAGGTACTCACCTGATTTTACGATAATAATGATTGGAAAGACCTATCTAACCTTCTTTTCACAATAAACAGTAATGTAAGCTGACGATGTAATATATTATCTGATTTCGGATGTATTTAGGTCGATTTATAAGCTGCTTTATAAAATTAAATCTCGGTTTTGGCAAGTTGGCATCTACAGATTATGGGGGGGGGGGGGGACCAGACTTCCGCCCAGAGTAATAAGTAAGGCAGACTCATCCAAAAAAAGTGCAAAAAATATGTATTTCTTTATATAATTTTTAACAATTGTAGTTCATTGTGATCACGTTTACCTATGTATTCTAATTTGTAATATAAGATGTGTATATTATAAAGTAATTTAAGGAGACTGATGATGATGTTTAAATTTTCGTTATATTTTCTGCAAGACTAATTATTACTAGATAAATACACAAGTAAATATATTAAAAGGTATAAAAACACAACTGCCGTTACAAAAAGTGAACTACTGTATTTATAATAATATATTTTTTCGTTTTTCACCAAATATTTGTGGTTTATGTATTTATCCATATAGATACATATATATTTTTGGAATGTACACAATCAGACCTTTCATTTGAGACTAAACACGACATATTTATGGCAATTTATTGACATTTGGAGATTTGGACATTTAGACAACTATTTACTTGATATTTTGACCTTTTTAAGGTACACTACGACACTCGGGATGACTTAACGATTGTGACAATACCACATACTTCTAAATCGGTCCGAGCGTTTAGAATTTATAGTGGAATAAAGGAATTGAAAACATACACAGATGAACCCTGAATACATTACACTACTCTTTTTTGAGCAGGCGTATAAATAATATGAAAACACAAAATCGTGCTCTTCGTAAAAGTGAGATAGGAGAAGGTGTGTCAGCCATTTTTGAGTCATAATGACGTGACTTTATTATGTTATACCGTACTCTTATAATATCATATCATGTAATATAAACGTTGATATCCAATTAGACGTAATATATTATATTATTGCTTTATTTACTTCATTTTTCCTACTTACCTTTTATTTACATAATCATGTTGTTTCTATTATAAGTTGTTGTCTTTTCATAGGACAGTAAATAAGTTTTCTATAAATGGGTAATGCAAATTTTCTATCATGTATTTACTCTCTGTAAGTTTCAAGTAAAATTAAAATTAAATTAAAATAAACCACTGGACGTAGAAAAGTTTGGATACGTCGCAGCCCACTAAACGTTTTCTCCGGCTTCGCTGCAGAAGCTGGAACTATCATTTTAACATTACAGCTGATCATTAAACTTAGTCTAGTAGTTCCCTCGGGATAGAGGTCTTCAATACTACCGTTATAGTGTCCACTGTCTGCTCTCTGCCATCAAGAACTGTCGGTAGACCTACCAACAGGGCTGCGAGTCTCTCCACGAAGTCTAATTTATGTATTACGAGGGTTTTGCCATTGATTATATAAGATTGCTCAATGAAGTACTACGATTCAGCAGCTAGGTTTTTATTACAAAAAAACAACGCGTAGATGGCAGTCATAGATCCAAATATTGATTAATATTTTCTTATGTTTAAAATTATCGGCGCACTTTAAATAGCGCTCTAAACTCGCCTATACCACAGTATACCGAGTTAGAAGTGTATACCTACTGTGCAGTCCGGGTATACTGTGCTTATACGGTATCTTATTTTGAAAATAATAATAATAAACGAATGATCAAATCATAGCTAGTATTTTAATAATGTTTACATAAATGTGTATTTTTTTTCAATTTTGTTTACGGATATACGTAACGATTAAGTTCAGCTTTGAGTTCAGATAGACAAACAGATGGCTATCGATCTCCGTATTATTTGTGTTATATAATCAGTCTATATGGAAATGCAATTGATGGTACTAATAAATGAATGTTGTTATTGTTATCATTGGTTAAATTATTGAGTATTTATTATGAATCAGTGCTGTATAAAAAACATTAATTATTATAGCTGGCCAATTGATTGCCATTAGTTTCGCCGTCAATGCTATCAGCGCCACCTGCATTTCGCAGGATCAGACAGGTTGCCAATTCGTACTATGGAGTTGAGCAATCTAATACCATATATAATAAATTGTAATATTTAGCTTGATTTTTGAGATAGTAAATATCTTACAAACAATCCATTGTTGCTTCCAGTTATTTTTATATTTTGGGCAGATTTCAACTCCAAATTCCCGTCAATGTTACAAAAAGATGTTAGCTATTCGTAAATTATTAATTAAACATCAAAAAGTGTACATGTATCTTTGTGGCCATATAATTCGTTAAAATGCACAATAGCCACACTTCTGTGGACGATCGAGGGAATGATAAATCATTGTGAGGGTAGCAGGCATTTTCAACGTAAATTACTAAAACGTAGGGTAAATACCGCATTGTCTGATCCGACCCACCCGATTCTAATTACAGGAAGACAAAACGGGGGCAAAAGTCGCAGCCTGCACTCTTTTACAATATAAATCGTTATAACTGTAAACAAGTCTATTTGATTCATTTATCATCACCGCATAACCATTGGAAAAACTTTTTTTTCGTGTTCGAACGCATTTCTAAAATCCATACCAAATATCTCATTCCATAGATACATAGACGGCCGCTAGAATAATTTCGCGCGTCATTTCGCGGATATTTCTGGTAAAATTCCATTGTCAAACATCATCATTTTTTCTTCGAGAAATCATCAAATTTTTTATTGGTTTTTATTGGTTTTTATTGGTTTTTAATATCTAAATATTTTTGTATGTAAATAAGCAAAACGAAATATTATCCTTGATAGAGAATCTAATAAACATCACGATAATATTTACAATTTATAAACAGAGTTCCGTATTTTTCCGTAAAACAAGTACAAGTTGAAAACGCCGTGTTTTTTTTTCAATTTTTAGAATTTCTCATATTTATTCCTAATTATCTAATTGTTTTACTAAATAGGATTTCAATATTTTATATACGAAGTTTTAAGGCAAATATTGCACAGTTATTCTTTTTATGATTGCTATAGTAGTTCCATAGTTATAGTAGGTACTTTTTGTCGAGCGCGGCGATATTGCAAGAAATTCCAATAAATTGCCGCGGTCTGCCATGAAATTATGCCGCTACTCGAAGGGTTAACAAATCTACCAAAAAGTTGCGACAGAGTTTTCGCGCGCGAAGGCTGGCTTTCGAGCTGTTAATACGATTCATCTTCACTTTTATTGTCTTTCTCGACATCACGCTTTACAATATTTCTCGCCCTTACAAATTTTAACATTACCGCCGCAAGCGTAATAGCTTTTACACAAAATCCAACCCCATCACCCACACATTAGATGCCTATATTAACCCCTCCAATATACCATTGTGCAACGTTCATATTTATTTTTCATTTGGGGTTGAAATCCTGCTTAATTTTGTGTGTCGTTTCTGTAATAGGGGGCGAGAGTACGCACTGCGGGTGATGTCCCGTATATGTATATACGGTTGCGGGATTCGTGTGCGAGAGATTTATTCGTGAGAGGGGTTGACTGGAAGATATTATCGAACGCGGTGACGCTGCACTTTACGAAGTATTGTATGATATCTAGGATAAGAATATATCTATCTAGTATAAGAAAAACTCTGAATTGAAAATTGAGTTTCGCAGTTTAGACAATTACCAGATTAATTCTGAATTTTTTAAAAAGAAATATCTACTGTAACAAATAGATGATTGTTACAGTGTTACAAAGCAACCAGGTGAAAATGATAATATTTCACTTTAAGATTTATGTAAATATAGGTACGTACATTGATTATTACTCTATGGCACTTAAATTATTACACTTTCACGAAGATTGGCTGTAAGAGATTGTACTTTAGGTTTTTTGGAAAATGTGCAATAAAGAATATCTATCTATATTGATTATATAGAATACTAGATTGCTTAGCGTCGCACTATGATTTGGCAACTAGGATTTTATTATGGAATGCAACTAATATTAACAAAAAATGATTAATCTCTTCTTATCATGTTTAATATCTATAAACACGCCTATACGGTATAAAATAATTATATAATAACAAACAAATTCCTAAATCATAGCTCTTAATATTTTAGTATTATTTACATTATGATGTCAAATTTTAATTTGGTATAGGTACCTAGGTACAGATTTCAATACGTAATAATTATGCACTTTAGTGTTATGCACCTTACAGTTCGAATAGTAGAGGGCATTCTATCTCTCCGTATAATTTCTGTGATTTAATCATCCTGTAAAAAAATGCGATAGATGGCACTTATAATTGATGAATTATTTGGTAAATGCGGGGACCTGAAAGCCATTTCTATGATACTCGGACAACAAGGCCGGTTACACCAAATACCCCTGTTTTTCCTGTGAATGGGATAGCAGCACTGGATCCAGAAGGAGTGGCCAAGAAGAACACTTAAGGTTGGAGGAAAAAATGTACACTTTGAATTTTGGTAGACCCAAAAAATATACTTTTACCCTCGCTGCACATCAAACTAGGTATGATGAAGCAGTTTCTTAAGGGATTTTCAAAACAAGGTCAAACATTCAAGTATCTAATAAGCAAGTTCCCTGGGTTGTCCGAAGCAAAGTTGAAGAAGGGAGTTTTTGTTGGTCCTGACATACGTAAGCATCTGAAGGACGAAACTTTGAATATGTCATCGAAGATATTGAGAAAATAGCCTGTACTTTCTTCAAAGAAGTTGTAACAAAGTTTTTAGGAAACAAGAAGTATCCCAACTTCAAAAACATTGTTGAAAAAATGGTAACAAGTTTTAGAGATTTGGGAAGCTCAATGAGCTTAAAACTACACTGTTTAAACTCGCATTAGGATTATTTTCCTTAAAATCTTGGTGCAGTGAGTGAAGAGCAAGGAGAGGGGTTCCACCAGGACATAAAGGAAATGAAACGGAGATACCAAGACCGGTGGAATTCAAATGTGATGGGTGACTACTGCTGGATGCTGCATAGAGAAGAGCCACAGCGACGCACAAGCGGAAAAGTTCAAAGCGGACTTTCGATGGGAAAAAATTTAGATATTATAAGGATTTTTAAAATGAAATTTATTTTAAATTTTGTGACAATAAAAAGTTAGGAAATATGACATGACATATATTTTTTAATTTCAAGGTATTCTATTTCCCTACATTTATTGCTGGTTTTCCATTTGCGGAGAATCTCTACGTGATAGAGCATAAATGATGACGTTTTTGAATTCAGCGCATTGAAAACTATAGGAAAAATCCATTACGGTGTAAAAAATATTAATGATTATTAATAATGTTATATATAACTATTATAGTTGTTAAAAAAATATAATTATGTTATTAAATATGGAAAATTAAATTTCTATTAGTTTGGTCTTTAATGCTATCTGGGACCAACTACATTTCGCCGTTTCAGGAGGGTTTCCGAATCATACTATGGGGCTGAGCAATCCAATACCATATATAATAAATGGTATATTATAACGCGCGTGCGCATACGCGCAACGAATCAATGACATCTCTATCCCTTTTACCATTCTACTATTTCATGTAGGAGACAGAAGTTTACTGAATAGGATTTAAATGTACGAGATGTATTGTTATTATGGTATCAGGGTTGTCGTTTAATACTGTTAAAAATAAATTGAAAAAAAAATGAAATTTCGTTATAACTTATAACTTAATTCTGTAAAAAAATATTTTAGTTACCCTTAATTTAAGTTATCTAACTAAACTAAATAGCTTACAAAAGCGTGAATATATTGAATACGTGAATGCGTGAAAATATTTTGCGATTTGGTAGCCCTTATCGAGGCGTGTACATACCCCGCGGTGCGATCGATCAAATAGGCGTTTAAGCCCGTTTAATCGTAGCGATTCGTCGCGCGCGCGACCAAATAATTCATAATCATATTTCACAATTATCGCGGCCGCGACATCCCTCGCGACATTCGACAGCGGAAGGGTTGCGCAAACGCACAGATCGTCAATCAACATTGCGACGATTGATGATCGTGTTTGCGCAGTGCAACCTATTGTAGCCCCTTAACGATGATATCGTCGCAGGAATAACACATTTTATTGTTTACTCTTTTGAATCGTCCATGCAGTCTATCTTTTTCTTTTTCATAATCGTCGTCATCATCAGTGACTTCTTCAATCTTATTTTCAGTTGGAACTTAATAATTCCATTTAGCCAATAAACTAGCAAGTACGTATACCATCTTCTAGCAATTATTCTAGAACGCAGCCTTGTGAGAAATCGAACCAAGAAATGTCTAAGTTAAATTTCCCGCACATGCTTCGTTATTCCCACGCATGGCTTAATATTGGAAAGCATCTGTTTATATTTGGAGATATTATACATAGGTACAGGTTGATACAAGTTGCGTGAAAAGTTTCTTGCCTATAAGTGAAAGACTTATATTTACAAGCTTTTATTTACCTTGCAATGTTTATCAGTTTGTTTAGGTCAAATGTTGCAAGCCGAATTAGAACCTCTTCCTCTTATCCTATGAAGGCAGCTCATGGAAATTGTGTCTTAAAATAATAAAAAAAAGTTTTTCAATTATTTATTTTTGTTTATTTATATATTATTATATATGTATATATATGTATATATATATAAAGTATATATTGAATATAGGTAGATACGTTTTCTATATATGTATGTGTGTGTGTATGTGTGTATATATATGTATATATATATATATATATATATATATATATATATATATATATATATATATATATATATATATATATATATATATATATATATATATATATATATATATATATATATATATATATATATATATATATATATATATATATATATATATATATATATATATATATATATATATATATATATATATCCTACTAATATTATAAACGCGACAGTTTGTATGTATGTATGGATGTTTGTTACTCTTTCACGCAAAAACTACTGAATGGATTTTGATGAAACTTTACAATAATATAGCTTACACATCAGAATAACACATAGGCTATAATTTATAAAGATATAGCGTGAATTATCTAAAATATAACGATAACTGTCAAGTAAGTAGGAAAAAAATCTAAGAAATTGACATTCGAAATTTAAATTCTATCTTACTATCCTACTAATATTATAAAGGCGAAAGTTTGTATGTATGTATGGATGTTTGTTACTCTTTCACGTAAAAACTACTGAATGGATTTTGATGAAACTTTACAGTAATATAGCTTACACATCAGAATAACACATAGGCTATAATTTATAAAGATATATGGTTTTCTATCATCATTATCACAATTTTCCATCACCACGCGGGTGAAACCGCTGAGCGCAGCTAGTATTTTATATGTATGAGTGTGTATTTATATATAAATGTATATATTTATTATAACCTATGTAGGTAATTATCCTTTTATTATTTTATTATTACCGCTTATGTCTTTTCTTCAAATTTTCTTAATTATGTTGCTAAATATTTTCATTATTTTAACCGAAAGTTTATAAAAATGTGTACTATGTAACAAATATAAGACTGGTTTCACTCCAGAACAGACTGTAGTCTAGTGGAGCTGATAAAATCCATCAAATCTGTACTTTATTTGATTCGCAAACAATGATAAAGTATTTGCTCTTTTCTGCACTGTATTATTTATGTCAACATTGTAATTTTTTATTTAAGATTTAAATAAATAAAAATACAATAAAGTTCCTATTGGTCCCAGTTTTGGTGATAATGCATTTTTATAGTAAGCGTGACCTGAATCTAGGTACAGCTAGGATTGGCTCCCAATGAGGCTAATCTTCGACGGTCAACAGCACAGACAGGAAATTTTGTATACGTATGTGGGCTCCGCAACGGTCAACAGCACAGACGCAAAATTTTGTATACACATTCAATGATGAGAGCCCTTTCTAAATTTCACAATGATAGGGCTGCTGCACCCAGGGTTGGCTTCCAACGAGTGGGCTCCCCAAGGGTCAACAGCACAGACACGAAATTTTGTATTATATTCAATTATAATAGCGTGCTCTAAGTTCTACCATGACATAGCTAATGCATTCAGAGTACCGACGAGGGGACTCTTCAACGGTCAACAGCACAGATTTTTTTTTTGTATACGCATTCAATTATGATAGCCCTTTCTTTTTGTTTTTTGCTATTAATCCTATTAATTTGAGTTAGTAATTAAAAAATATATACAATCGCTCTAAACTACAAAACAATTTTTCCATTGCTCCTTCGATAATTTTATTCCATCTCTGTAGTGATTTTCCTGAAGGCTTGCAAAATACTGCTTTATAGCTGCTGTAGCTTCTTCATTCGACGAAAAACGCTTTCCATGAAGGAATTGCTAAAGGTTTCTAAATAGATAGTAGTCACTGGGGCTAAATTTTGTGAACACGATGGATGCTCAAGCAATTTGTAAATTAATTCGTTGGATTTAGCCATCGTCAAAACACTTTTGTGAACACCTCCATTATCTTGGTGAAAGATGATTTTATTGTGCTGCAAAACAGGTCTTTTTGCAATATTTTTTTCATGCAATTGATCTAAAAGGTTCTAATAATATTGAGAGTTTATTGTTTTTACATAATTGTTAGTTGACTTTTAGATGATTCCAAATCCCTATCGCATCCCAGAAAACTAATGACATATACTTTTTGCCATGCATTCGTGATTTGACTGCTTTGAAACTGAACAACTAGCTTCAGTCCACTGCAAACGTTCTTGTTTAAATTTAGGATCATGGTGGTAGATCCAAGTCTTATCTATAGTTACAAAACGATGCATAAAATCATTTTTTTCTGCTTCAAAGATACACATTTCGTTGACAAATTTGTTTTCGATCGAGTTTTTGTCGAATTGTTAACGAATGCCAATTTTCCAAACATGCAAAACCTGACGTTACTCGTTCATCAGATGCATATGGTTTCAGCAGTTTCTGAAGTAAAAACACTTCGATCATCACTAACTATACCATATACTTGCTCTATGCTCAATGATTTCTGCTGCAATGCAGTTTTTGGACGTCCACTGCATGATCATTGTCAATGGGTTTTTTTACTATTGCATTTGTTGGAGCACTTTTACCTGACACATTCGCCATATCAGTATGAATTCTTCGTACAGATAAACCCTTTTTAAATAAATATTAATTGATAGTAAATAAAATAAAAAATCCATGTTAACAAACACTTACAGGTCAATTCCAACGGCTTCTAAACCAAGAATGCTGCATTGGTGCATCAAATGAAAAATGACCATTTATTCAAAATATTCCAATGTACTTATTTATTTGAAAGGATTAACGCCATCTATATGTCAGGCTAGGAACTTTCAAGCAACCCGCTAATATTAAAATGAAAATGACTTTATGTGGATATGTAAAAAAATATTTACAAAATGTGTAAGATCTACAATAAAGTACTACTACTAGGTACTAGTATATTCTGAAGTGGTCCATTTTACGCCAAGCTCATTACGCTCAAAGACTAGTTGTTCTTCAGGATTCTGGCGTACAGTTCCTCTTCTGTATGGTGATCACTCTTTTTTAAATAGGTCCTATTTTTGAAACGTCAACTTATCAGCTGACGATTAATATTTGGCTCCCTATGTTATGCCCATCAAATTTAGACATAATACGATCAACAACAGGTGTTATAACTGGTAACGAACAATACAGACACTTGTGCCATCTCCATTCTTCACGGCTGTCGGGTCTGCCTCACTAACAGGTGCATCCTATAACAGTGCGATGCGACGGTTGAACTGCGACCCTTTCACCGCATCGGCTCACCGCCCTGCCGTTTGTGACATATGGCCAGTTTTGTGAAGCTGACCGTAACGCCGCGATTCGAAGCTTGTTATAATAAACCTAATAACATTCCCTCGGTTCAGTGAACGACCATTGCATAATGAAAAAAAGAAAGATAAAAAAAGTCGAGTGCGAGTTTGACTCGCGCGCCGATGGTTCCGTAAATTATTGTTCACTCATATTAGATAGAAAAGGAGCTTTAGCGGTTCCTATATATTCTTTTATACATAATGATTAATTTTTGATACAATTAAATGGGTTATGAAGTAAGTATACAGGTAAATATATTTAAAAAAAAAACATGACTGCCATTACAGAAAGTGAGCTATTATAATTATAATTATTTTGACTATGGTTTTTTATTAAATATTATTGTTTTATGTATATATCCATATAGATACATGTAGATTTCCAAAACGTACTCAATCAGACCTTTCATTCGATCCTAAACACGTCAAAATTATTTTAATTTGTTGATATTTGGACATTTAGACAACTACTTACTTACTTGATATTTGGACAGATAAGGTACTCTATGACACTAGGGATGACATAACGATTGTAACTATATCACACATTTCTAAATCGGTTTAAACGTTTAGAAGTTATGATGGAATGAAGAGACGGAAAACATACAAAGCTGAACCCTGAACACATTACACTCCTTTTTTGTTGGGCAGTTGTGTAAACTTTTAAGTGCAACGATTATTTTACTTTATTTACCAATTTTATATCATTTATACTTATATCAGTTACCCATAGGCCATGAAATAACATCATTTATCTAAAATCTAACTAATCATAACTAAGCATATGTAGGTCAGATAAATTGTAAATTAGATATAGTATCTAGATAATTCAATTATAATACAATTATCCAACACTTTATCCAATTATCTAACTATAATTAATAATATTTTTACCTAATGTTTTCAATAACTATTTGTTTTGATTTAGTAACATTTTTGGGCAGAAATCAGAGGTTATTATTTTGTATTATCGTATACTGCTAATGTTATGTATTTGTATAATACCTTAGAACCCACTGACGTGTTTGTCGATCAAATCATATCAAATATCACTTTTTTTATGGCAAAATAATTTTATGAGACATAACAGTTTATTAAGTAAATAATAATAATAATCAACGCTCTATTCGCAAGAAAGACGAGCTTATTGCCTGTAGGCAATATTTTAGAACTAACCTATACTATAGTATGAACATCATTTGCGAGTAGATTCTAACTTAACCTATATAAGGAGTATGACAAATACAAAACAAGAGGAAGGGAAGAAATATATATATAAATATTTAACTCTTTGTGAGCACAATTGTGCCACACCAAAATAAACGAACATCTATAAGGACGCAAAGGTTTGAAAATGAGGAGAATGGGAAGGGTAAGGTAATTTATTTGAAAGATTTCAAATGTTCTCTGAGTCTATTTTTAAAACTTGTTATGCTTGGCGCGGTTCTCACATTTTTCGACAAAGCATTCCAAAAACGGGCTCCATGCATGGTGAAAGAGAATAAGAAGAAGTCAGTGCTGTTACCAGGTATAGAGAGTAGCATGTTATCTTTAGATCTCAGAGGGCGTCTATGAGCCGATAGTGCAGTAAATCTGCCGGTGAGATAATTGGGAGTGATGCCTTCCAAGATCTTAAAAAGCATTCAAAAAACTCTCTTTTTTCCCGAGTCGAGTCAAGTTTCTCTCTGTACTCTGTGATGTTGTCAAATTTTGTAAGGCCATGGATATAACGAATGCAGACATTTGAGTGAATATTTTATGACACGAAGCTTTAGATCTTTAGCTAACTGTTCGTATAACATGTATAATTGAACCATTAGATTCTTGGTGAAACTTTTATCTAGCTTATGCAATGTGTTCTTTTGGGGTTTCCACATATATAATTTTGATTTTTCAAACATTTTAAAATGTGTAGATACATTTTTTTGTGTAAATGCAGATATTAGTTGAAATGATAGTAAAGCAGGTTGTAAGGCTAAGCCATTTGATGATGATGACGATTTATGTTATTGCAACGCTCTAGAAATTGATGATAGTGACTCAGTGCACACCGTTTGTGTTTTATGTGGCTTGACCCCTCGCTGAAGTTGTTGATTATTTCAGAGCGGGTGGACGCTACCTGAATATTCGAGGGGAGTACCTATGTTTGAAAAAACGTAGATAGGTCTTTGAGTGAACGTAATATAAGATATACCAGTGATATACCCATGTCGCCAAAAATAATTAACAAGGAGAATAAGGAGGTGATAACGTAGAATGATGGATGTGTATGAGAATAATATAGAAATTAAAATCTTATAAGTTAGCTGTACCTAATATGCCTGGGTATGGTACTTAATGGTTCCGGTTAGCTCGGGCCTGATGACTTGTTAGTTCCAACTCAACTCACTATTCCGCCCCCATCGACTCAACTCACGGTTCACCTCCCATCCTGTAGCCCTCCTGCGGTTGTAATCTGGGTGTTAATGGGCCCTTGCTGAGTTGGCCACAAGACCCATTCTGTTCAGGGTTGGTCACACTCACGGGTCAACACCTATCTGACGGCCTCCACGCATGAAGTGCGAGCCTGGGTAGGACTCTGGTCTTATGGTTAGTTTCCCCTGGTAATTAACCTTCTTGCGCTCCTGGACGGTCTGCGCGCCGTGCGTCATAAGCCAATCGATTGCGCACTCTGACTAACAGTCGGGGGAGTCTGGAAGCAGTACTCTTTCCTATAGAGCGGGGGCGGAGCGGGGGTGGAAACGACCATCGGCTACCCGATCCTGGGTGAATAGCCGGGCAAAGGATGCCGTGGTCCGCGATAGATTCGGTATACACCGCTTCACCGCTTAATAAGGGAAAGGACCGAGAGACTGGAGTAATCTGGTCGCAATTGGAAGTAAGGGCGTGAGTGTAAGGCCGCTGGGTAACACTCCTGGCTATCTCGCGGTTAAGGCGTTGGCCTCTTACGGGTTTGTGGCGGAGCTAGACGGTGGACTGTTTTTGTCCTAAGTCTTCAGCGCTCACTCCAGGAAGATAGAACGACTAATCGTTAAAACTATTTGAGGTGACGGGCTCGCCCGCTGTAGTCGACAACTCTAGTTGCGGTTGTATTCCTGGTCGTGGACAGGTGGGACTGGATGTCCCAATCAAGGGAAACACCTCCGGCGATACTCGCCGGTTTGTGCATCGTGCAGCCATTGCCGGGGGAGTTGGCAACGTACGTTTCCTAAGTAGCGAGGGTTGTCGTTGATCTAATATCAGCCACCTTTGAAACTATTCGCTAGCCACCCGATTCCGTGTGATATTGACGGTCAAAGGGCATCATGATCCGCTCTAAATTCAATATGAATTACCGCTAATGTCAGGTAGATGCCGCGTAAGCGACCTCGAATATATGACCTTATTGGAGGACGGAGAACTCTGTCCAAATCTGGTAGACTGTATTGTCCCTAAGTCTCTGCGCTCACTCCATGGGAGAAAGAATGATCTGATATCGTTATAACTTCCTAGGGTTCGTCAGTAGTAGTGGACATTTCTCAGGTGTATCTAATATGCCGTATTTACCCAAAATGGCCTATTCGCTATACCTCTATGCCTATACGCTGAACAAAATAAATATTTACATTTGTTTCAATACTTTGTTTGGAGCATTGATGCCCTCCGCATACAGTGTAAAATATTGGAAAGGTAAGCATGATACCTAAGCAGCGGCGAAACCCTCTGAAACGCGACTTTCTACGACCTATCCAGAGCATTCGATATTGTTGACCATGGAATTCTTCCCTTGAAGCGAACTACTTTATTTTTTCTTATAAAGGTGTGAACGTTGTGAGAGAATTTCTAACGAATTTACGTTAAGTAGCTACTTATTAAGCATTAATAGTGCTTCTCTAGGTTCTTGCTTGTTATCGAAAAATGCATAAAGAGAACACATTTGGAAGATATTCTATAACTACTCTAAAATAGTGAATTCTCATCAATTCTCCTATTTAGTTTTGTAGGGCACATCTACGGGTTTTATATAGGCATGCACATTAACCTTGGAGTGGGGTGGGAAAAAGTGGAAAGGTGCGTGAATCTGTGGCGCCGCGTGCACGTCGACGACATCTTGACGCTTGTCTCCGCCCCAATCCATATCCCCTTCCCCTTACCCTTCCCCAACTTCCGACTTCCGGTTTATGCGAGGGTCACTTCCGGTGCAGAGGTCGGAAACATCCCCCTAATGGACAATAAAACAAAACCCTACCCGAGGAGAAGGATCGAATGAAAACCAAATAAAAATGGAGTTCCAGCGTGTAGCAAACCATCACTTTAAGATCTTAGCCTGATGAGATTATCCTGTGCAATAAAAGTAGACGTTATTAAAAACTTTGATTTTGTATAGTTTTTGATTTCTCAACTAGATTGGAAACCCTCTGAAACGGCGAAGTGCGAAATGAATTGACGGCCAAACTAATAGTTTTTTTGCTATCTATAATTTATTGACACTGAATTAGAAAGGACTGGTTGATTATAAAAACCCAACAATGTAACTAATGATAACAATAATAATATTCAATTATTATAACATCTATCGCATTTTTTTAGATAGGCTAATTATATCACAGAAATAATACGGAGGGATAGAATTCCATCTGTTAGTATATCTGAATATTAAAGTGCGCAATTATTACATATTAAAACCTGTATACCAAATTAAAAATTGACATCTTTATGTAAATAACAATAAAACTATAAGAGCTATGATTTAAAAATTCGTATGTTATTTATATTGTTATTTATTCCGTATAGGTGAGTTTATAGCGCCATTCATAGTGCGACGCTGTACTGTTATACCATGAAAGTCGCCATATTGAAGGTAATAATGGAAAATTTATATATTTTTGGAACTGTGAGTGCCATCTACACATTGCGCTTCAAAGTAAAATCCTGGGTACCAAATCGTAGTACGACGGTGAGTATTCTAATACGCTATAAAATCAATGCTAAAAGAAACTCAACACAGACTATTGAAATTATAAATGCTCCATAAACACTGCACAAAAATGGTAATAACTAAACAGTTAGATTGAACCATATATCAGAAAGATAAAACGATTTTTTTAATTTTCGTAAATTTCTTAATCTGAGTTATTGATCAATTGACCATCTGTTTTGAGCTCAAGATATAAAAACCATCGTCATGCTGCCTTTAGAGAAACGCACGTTTTTATATATTCACTAATCTATTATATATTTTAATGTCCATATGTTCTATACGTAGGTATTTGTGAAAATAAAATCGGAATACATTTTCTCGTCTTTTGATATGAGTATTGGTGGTATATTTGTATTGTTGGTGGTGTTTAAGGCCGAAAACCAGTCGTAAACTCACCGAAAACTCCCATGGATGCATGGTTTATAGATTATATAAAATGAGCCTTAGAGGATGTCCGGTACCTGTAATCTTTTATCGATACCATATTCTAGTCATCATTCTGGCTTTCAAGCATTACTTAACAAAGCGTTTTTTTTAATAGTTCAACTTAAAAAATGTCTTTTTTGTTAACACTTATTGAACACCCCCCCTTCCCCCACGGTTTCCCATTGGCTAGTATTCACAGATGGAAATAGAGTAGATGCAAAAAGTATCTTTATTCTGAAAGAAAGAAATATAGCTTTATTGTACCAAATGTACATACACTAATGATACATAAAAAAAGTAAACTTACATTTTATTTTAATTGGTACAAACGCTTTGAAGCAGGCCAATGAACTTGCATGACGGATAACATGTGAAAGCTGGTTCCAAAGTCGAGCAGAATGGATGGTAAATGAGTAGGTGAAAAAAAAGTCTGATGTAATGGAATTGCTATAGAGTTGTCCTGAGTTGATCTCAGTGGAACACCATGACTCCTAAAGGCTGAAAGAAGTCTTTGAGGTTAGGAGGTGCTATGAGACTATTTATTGTGCCACAGAAATGTGAGATAGAATCGAGGATCGAGGGGATCAAAGAAAGTAACGGCAGTACTTTCAGTACTAAGTAATGTTCATGTAAGTACATGTAAGTAACGGCAGGACCTGTGAGTAAGACAGGCAACAATGAAATAGTTACGTTACCTACCTACGTAAAAAATCCCACATGGAGGGTTAAGTGCGGGTGCTTAAGTACCCATCTACTACTCGAATAGAGACTACCCTTCATTTAGGTGTAGGTATATCACCCGCCCGCTGACAGAGTCAAGCGGCGCCAAATCAAAGGTTAACCGTGCAAGGTGCGCGTCGGTCGGCGTTGACCCGCGCACGGTGGCGGCGGAGCCATGTGTCAAATTGTCCGTCACGCGTCGCCGGCGCCCGCCCCGGGGGCGGCTCACACTAATTATTCTGATTTCGTGTAACAGTAACAGTTAACTCGCCCGCCATAAGTTGCGCTTTGTGGGAAAAAGTAACGACGGACGCTGATGGCCCCGGCCGCATATCGTCCGCGGGCATCGCGACGCGTGCACTCGAAGGTTAACCGTATCTGTGTTCGGACCAGTGTACCTATCTCCGTGTATTCCTGACCTCAGTGTAGTGTAGTGTGCTTTTGTGTAGTCGCGCGCATTCGAGGGTTGAATAACTTTGATTTCAAGGTAAAATTAGTGTACTTGATTTATTTGAGATGAGACACATAGGTATATATTTCACCAACATAAATACTGACCTCTATTATCTATTTAGTTTTGATTTTTAATAGGGGTTTATTAACGCGTCTGCTGTAAAACTTTCATCGGCAGGAATTAAAGATTGCTTGATAGCGTTTTTCACTGCATTTTTGGAGTCTATTTTACTTTCCCGGCCCACCAAACGACGAGAAGAGAAAGCGTTGTGAATGTGTTTGTTTGTTTTGTTTTCTACTCTTTATTGTGAAATTTCACAATGGGCGGGTTTATTGACATCTGACAATCTCTTACAACCAACCCTACTATGAAATGTTTATATGTATGTGTGCATGTAAAATGTATGTGTGCATGTGTATGTAAGTGTGAATGTGTGTCTTGTTATTGCATTTCGTCGACAGAGTTGAAAATGCAATTCCGTTAATTTGATCCCAACGGAAGACGGTGACCTGCCGGGAATCGAACCCGGGACCTTACAATGTAAGATCAGGCGACCTAACCACTACGCCACCGGACCGTGTATTTAAAAAAAATAATATGAAGACGGAAATATCCATTTTGAGCTCATTTTGGGCCATTTCCAGATGGAAGTGTGTCTGTGTGTTTGTCTGTGTCTCTGCCTGTGTGTCTGGCTGTTTGTCTGCCTGTATGTGTGTGTCACCTCACAGAAGACAGGTCGATATAAAATCGTTAAAACTTCCTGAGGTGACGGGTTCGCCCGTTGTAGTTGACAGCTCTAGTTGTGTGTGTGTGTGTGTGTGTGTATTCCTTTACGACAGCGCCCAAACGCTTAATCCGATTGAGCTGAAATTTGGCATAAAGGCATCATTTGGCAAGAGTTGAAAAGGTTGTATTCCAATCGGTCCACTAGGGGACGCACTCGTCATATTTCAATATCGAAAT
This sequence comes from Micropterix aruncella, assembly GCA_944548615.1. Taxonomy (NCBI): domain Eukaryota; kingdom Metazoa; phylum Arthropoda; class Insecta; order Lepidoptera; family Micropterigidae; genus Micropterix; species Micropterix aruncella. Next base: position 27,692,925 of record OX155963.1, read on the forward strand.
ATTAGAACTTATAGACTTGAGGTTTGGTACAAATTTGCCTTGTTGGGCCGAAATAACATTGAATTTTCATCGGTCAGTATATTTGCGTAAACGATTGAATCGAACGTGTTTAATGCGTTGCATTCTCACTATCCGCGCTCGTCGCCGACTACCCCTTTCAATCAGGTCAGCTTCCTTTCCGAAAAGACATCACGCTTAAAATCCTTCCATAAGTCCTTGGCTACTTGCCGTGAAAGTTTTTGGGTCACACAACCTATTTTTTTTCCTGTAAAAATCTATCAAAATTTCGTAAAAAGTGAAATTCTGTTGGTAGCAAAGTCTGGCGAGTATCTACGGTGAGTGTCGAAGAGTCTCCATTTGCAACTTGTGCTACTATGCGACTATTTACTGTGTGGTCGTACGATGTCGCGCGTAGAAGCAGTGACGTAGAGCGATTGGCCAAGCTCAAGGAGTTTACAATATTTAGGGGCAAAAATGTTTACGATTTTTGTGATTTTTTACGTCGTCATAAAAAATCACAAAGATTGTAAACATTTTTCGAATATACACGGGGAATATATAATTTTACCGGTGGGAATAGTGAAACGGAAATTGATAGACTATAATTAAATGTGTTGTAGTCGTGAATCTGTACATTTTCGACGTTGTAAATGTAAATTTTGTTGTTGTTGCAATGTAAATTTTTTGACGTTACGCCATTACACATAATATTATAGCAGTGACACCATTACATTGAACTCTAACGCATTGTACTGTGGAACTCCAGTATAAAAATGCTACCGAAGGGCGAAATGTCTGGGTCATCATTATTAGTCCCGAATATACTGTTCTATCGTATGTACGCGTTTTTTATACGTTGAAATGCCACTGATAGTCCAGACGGTATATACTTACAAAATGGTCGATAATGTCGTCTCATACAATCGATGAGGATACGGCTACAGTCTAGCAAGGCAACTGTTGTCTTTGGCGTTTTGGCGTCAGACTGCTCCAGACGTTTATTTATTTATTTATTTATTTAACAGGGAAAACATAGAGCGCTACAAAATATATTACAATTACATTAAATACAAGCAATTGCGTGTCATGCAGTGTGTATACCACTGCCAGACACGTAAATTCGGCAACGAAGTTTGACATGCCGACAATGGTCTTATGTCACTATGCCTAAAACATTATCAAGCATGGCGTAGCGTCTTTATAAAACTTATTTGGCCATTATTGCAGTTAGGGAGATCATTATTAAAGGGGCCCATATATATTTATTTTCTCAGTGTGTGACGACGTAAAAAAACATAACTATTTAATAAATAAAAACGAATATGTAAAGAGTGTTAAGACTGTGTTAAAACAAACGCTCAGATTTCGATAGCTAGTGACTGGCCATTAGAAACTCTGTAAGATAATTGCAATATTTATCTCATCCATTGTCTATCTTATCGTTTCAGTGAATTCTCCAACCGAAGCCACCCGCCTTAGTTCTGGAGCTGGCTCAGCGCTAGGATCTTTCGGAGACGCTCCTGGCGCCGGGGGTGTCGACGATGATCCTCCCGACGACGACTCCCAGGAGTCTGAACCTCGCTGCTCCTTCTGCGAAGCTGCATTCACCGATATTGACCAGTAAGCAAAATGTCATACTTTTTTGATCCATAATTGTCATCTCTTTAAAGAGGGTGGGATTTTGTGATGAAAACCTTATTAGCGTCTTATGGCGTAGGCGAAAATGATTCCCCACTGTCGGAGGGGTAAACAAGGGCGTAACAGAAGCCAGGAGTGGGTAAAAACCTGTGGCAAGCAAAAGGGCCAGTAGGAAACCCATATTAAAATTCACAAGTTACTGCCTGAAACTTGAGTAAAACAGTGGGCCAGCTCTTTGAGCACTGCCTTATCAACAGGCATATGCACACTCTAAGGAGAGACCCAAGCAACAAGCGATAACGATAACGAAACGAACTATTCTATTCCGTTCTAAAAAAGGAGCTAAAGGGCCCTTTTGCAGTTTGGCAACTAAGGCACATGTGTTCAGGATCGGTCAAACTCACGGGTCAAAACCCATCCAGCGGCCTCCACGCAGAAGTGCGAGCCAGAGTAGGACTTTGGCCTGCGGGCCAGTTTCCCCTAGGAATCAACCTTCGGGCGCTACTGAACGGTTTGCGCACCGTGCGGCGTCAGCCAATCGATTGTTCATTCTGACCGACAGCCGGTGGAGTCTGGAAACAGTACTGTCTCTTATAGAGCAGTTGCCGTAAGGGAAACAAATGTTCACCTTACGGCAACTGTAACCATTCGGGAGACAGCAAAAATCTGAATGCAACTAGAAGTAGGGGCGATGGGTGATTAACCTGGCGCTATCTCGCGGTTAGGCATTGGCTTCTTACGGGCGAGTGGTGTAACTCGACGGTGGACTATTTTCGTCCCAAGTATTCTACGCTCACCTCACGAGAGATAGAACGATCTCATATCGTTAAAACTTGTGGAGGTGACGGGTTCGCCCGTTCTAGTTGACAGATCTAGTTATTCTAATAAATATCTTTAAATAATTACAGACTGGACAGCCACCTGGTGAGACAACACGGTCAGCCTTACAGTCAGCATCCTTGCGAACGTTGCGGAAGGGCTTACAGTGCCAGGGTCCTGCTTCTCAAACATCGAGCGCTGGTGCATGCTGAGGTCAAGAAGTATCCCTGTGAAAATTGCACCAAGGTGAGGATCGTCATTTTAATTTTTATAATAAACATTAGAAGATTTTGAAAGGTAAGTTGAAAGTTGAAAATATCTTATAATTGAGACGCCCAAAACAAAACTCGCCTTTTCCACTTCTGATCGAAAATAAGTAAAGTATGCAGTTTGGTTCCCAATGTATATAGACGCAAGTATCCCTTAAAATCGAGTCAACAAAAAATTATTAAATCCAATATAAAATCCACTGCCAAAACGGTGAGTTAAAAAACTAGTAAACAAAAAGTGCCAAACTAAAAAACTATTAACTTTTCATTGCTTCATTGCTTTTCATTGCTTTATCTTACTTCTCTTGAAAATTATTGTGCTAAATATAATTGCTTTGTTGCTTTATTACATTACATTACATTACATTACATTTTCATCGTGTCCAATTGACGGCTAAAGACCGCTTTTGGACGTGTCAAAATAATTGTGCTAGGTAGTAAGTCTCGTTACTACTCTTTACTGAACATACATAGGTAGTCAAGAATTAACTACTAGATTGTCAAACTATAAATATAAATAATCAAAATAGAAGCCTAATATTTGAAGTAGTTAGTAATTTGAAAAGATACGTAGTAAAATTATTCATCGTAATATTCAAATTGTCAGTAAAATGTAAAATAATCAAATTAAATCTACGTTATGCATTTTAAACTAAAAGTACATATATAAGACCATATAAAATAATCAGACAATAAGGCTCTACTTTTTTAAGTAATTTAAATAGGCACAATATTTGAAAAATCATGGCCCTCAAATTCGGCCAGATTATAGAAAGGGTAGCCTATCAGCATCTCCTTGATGTTTTTTTTTGAATTTTATGTCCTCCAGCTGTTTAAATTTTGTAGGGAGTAGATTATAAAATTTAATGCTAAGATACAAGTAGCTTTTCTGTACTTTTGCCAGTCGTATTCGGGGTACGAATAAAAGGGAGCTACCGCGGGTATGATGCGAGTGAATGTCTGAATTAATTGCAGTTTCTGCGAGGTGCTGTCTAGCATACATTAAACACTGGTATATGAACGCCGTATACATAGTCATTACCCTTGCCTTGCTGAAATATTCTTTGCATTAGGTCCTATTCGTTACCTTAGGTCCTAGTCGATACATGCTGCGCAGTGCTCTCTTTTGCAAAAGAAAGATTATTTTACTGGTTGCGGCATTTCCCCAAAACAGTAGTCCATAAGTCATTAATGAGTTAAAATACGCAAAGTATACTGATTTGGCTGCCGCAAAACCACAAAGACTTCTGATTTTTTTAATAGAGTATATCGAGCTACATAGCTTACTAGATAATTGTTGGATGTGCGCATTCCATTGTAATTTACTGTCAATTCTTAATCTTATTGATTGCTTTATGTCAAAACTTGCATTATCCTGGGGTTGATAAAACAAAACTCGTCTTATCCAGTTTGTTGAGGCAAAATTCTTCTTATCCAACTAAATATTAAATAGGGTTACTCTTTATATATTTTCATAGTTTGATCTGCATACTCCAGTAGTATGAGGATGAATAAAATACTTCCTAATATTTTATGCACCAAAGGAAAAAACTGTTCCTGTAAAATTGTGAAGGTCGAGTTTTGTTTTGAAGGGCCTCAATCCTTGTAGTCCTTGTAGAAGTAAATATTGCCTAATCCATAGCTCCCTAAATCGAATCATAGACCTTTGCATAGTCGATGAAGGGCATTAACAGAGCTTTATTTTGTATTATAAGCTGCACTTCTCTATAAGGTCCACTCTCCACTGAGGCGTAGCTACATGTATTGACTTTGGAGAAAATAATTGTATGCGCGCTCGATAAGGCAGATAGACTGCAAAACTTTTTGACATAAACACGTTTCATTTTCATACTTGGAATAGTTTACATTAGATGCCTAAGGGAGTCATTCTGACTCTCTGTACGGAATTTGAGACAGAATAATGTATCGTATCGGAAGCGGGTGTTTACGTGGATATTTTACAATTGCATATTAGCACGTAGATATTTTGCAATTGCTGTACGCTTACTTCTATGCACCGACCAATGTAAACCGACGTGAATCTGTCGACGACGCAGCAGGCGTCGCGCTTTCGTTGTGGCATTCTGTCGTCGGTATGCCTGTAGGCAAACGTCGGGTTGTCGGTCGCGAGCCCTATTCCACCGGGACTCCATGGTGGCGCAACCAGTCGCCGCCACCAACAACATGTATACACCTTTATGAAGGGTAACTCACCTGGTGTCCGCTTGGTTGCGCAACCATTTTGGCGGCGCGACTAGCACGGACGCGTACACAGATTATTACTGGCTGCGTCACCACATCGGTCGCGCCACCATTTATTAGTATAGCTATATCGCGTCACTCACTCAGGTGCCAGTCGCGCTGTCAGTGTTCCTCTTTCACATGCGTACACTGTTGTTTTCAATACGTTTGTTTAGTTGCAGCATACGATACGATGGATAATTTCGATACAGAAAAGTTTATTTTCGAAATTTAAATCATACCACCTAATTGGGATAGTTCCTCGCCGTTTTTTTCTAATAGAGATTTGAAAATAAATGTCGCGATTCTGGTGTCTATCTGATGTCTAATCTGGTGTCTCGACTTGGTAGCTCAAATACACCACGGCTGCGCGACTGGTTGCGCAACCATGGTATCCCGGTGGAATAGGGCTCTAAGCGTGGCGGGTCATCGATCATCTGACTCATATTCGCGTATACATATATTGCAGATGTTAAATCTAGAATACACAGACTGTCTACTACCTTTGATGCACAACGAAGTCATTTTGACTCGTATATGATTTCATGTACCTATTTTGATTGACACTAAATGAAAATGCAAATTTATAGAGATATTTATGAGAATCAGAATACAAACTTTTTCTTTATTTGTCTTCATATTTATTTAATTAAATCTGGCGCGGCACTAGCTAAAACACACCCACCCACGTAAACACCACGCTCCCGATACTATATGTTATACCATGATACCTCTAGGCTCTATAATCAATGGTTATACTGTCTCAAATCCCATACAAGGTTTTATTCTCATTCCCGGAGTGATTCTCCATTATGCTAATTCTATTACCATCCTCCTATTCAAGTATGAAAATGATTAAAAGTCACTATAGATTTGCGCGCGGATGAGCGAGGAGTCAAAACGACTCGATCTGGCAATCTAGTATTAAAATACCCCCATTTTATTTACACAATTTAATATATAGTATGTTCGGGATAGTCAGGCATTTCCTAAAGGTGTAATTCTATTTGAACAGTATTATATAGAATAGAATAGAATAACTTTATTGTGCTATAAAAATATTACTTAATGAATATTACACTGGTTTTATAAAAAAAGACAATTTATGCACAAATGGCGGACTTATTGCTATAACGATATCTTACAGTCAACTATTTTTATCCTATATTTTACATCGATTTTATCTGAAATCTAGACGCACTGACAAATAAAAATTTTTTTCGTTTTCTCTTTTTTTTACGTCTGAGATTTTTGTTTACAAACGATTATTAAAGCTTTGTTATTGAGAAAAAATATGAGGGTATTTTAAAATTGAAGTAAAAATGATTTATTGTCGATAACTACAGCGTAAGGAAATACGTTTATAGCTGTGTTTCAACTCAGTTTTTGTGTAGAATAATTTTAGTTATACAAAACTCTCGTAAGGAAAAAAAAATATATAAAGGAAAAGAAAATAAACATTTTCGTTCCGAATTCAGTTTCATGTTCAATATAGCTTCTTCAGTTTTTTGTTCGATTTCAATTTCTTATTCAATATTTGTTAAATATCAGTTTCTTTGTTTAATATCTGTCTTGTGATTCCTTTTACCATTTTTGTCTATTTGGAATCGTATCGCATTTCCTCATACTGTCCTATTTTAAAACTTACCTTAATAATAAGTAAGCAATAACAATGTTCTCTTAGTCAGTCTATATTTTTAAAATTGATGGAGGAAAAGACACTGTCATTGCGCGTCATTGACAGTGTGAAGAATTAAAACTCAACGTTTAATGTTAAGCGACGCATCGCAACTCGTGGACGGTGGGCCCAAAATTAGCACCTCATATTTCTGCACGGAAAAATATCTGGTCTTGGGTCACAGGCCACGACTCGTGTAAGTTTTAAGGAATTTCGACCGTTGCAGGTTTTCACTGACCCGTCGAACCTGCAGCGTCACATCAGGGCTCGCCACGTCGGAGCCAGGAGCCACGCCTGTCCCGAGTGCGGCAAGACCTTCGGCACCAGCAGCGGACTCAAGCAGCACACACACATCCACTCGAGCGTCAAGCCCTTCCAGTGTGAGGTGTGCTTTAAGGTTGGTTTGTCGGACCTACCGTTTTATATCTATCTATGTATTTTATTAAACGAGAAGGAACATATTACGCAACTATCTAGAGCTTCTTTCAAGCTTCTAGGGCTTGTGATACGGCAATCCAAACAACAATAATAATATTCGGGTTAAGCGCACGTTGTACGACTCAATTGTTATAAGTCGCATGGGAACGAATGCAGCTACTCGGAATCCGCATGAAGATACCTATATCCTCATGCTGGAAAAGATGCACAAGTGTTATTTGAGATTTTTGTACTTCAAGCAATACCTAAGGATATTATCCATTTCTGTATCCGACTGTATTTATCACAGGCATGGTTGGTTATAATTCTTTATGTCTCATAAGAGAAATGCTCACCATGTCCTATATTTTTAATCTGATCCGAGGTAACACTTATAACTATAGCTTACTAGCTAAGCTAGCTTACATGCCTAATAATTATCTTCGTGCTCGATTGCATCATCTTTTCGCGGAGCCGTTATCGCGCAATGACCATATGAGGTGCAACTTGTTGCCGCGTCCTTTGCGGAGCTTAAATGACATTAACTCGATGACACCAGATTGCAATATTTTTGCCGCTGACCCATTACTGTTTAAATTACAGGCTTATACTTATTTATCTTAAATGATAGGTATTATTTTACGCTACATTATGTTTGTATAGTTACTAGTTGATATCTTTATTACCTTGACTATTAAATGCATTGATTTTTCTGTAATATTAATTAGCAATAAGTAAATAAAAAAGAAAGAAAGAAATAAATATAGTGATTGATGTAAATTGTTAGAGGGAATCATGTAATATACCCCATGCCTTTTAATTATTGTGGATGTCAGTGAGACTGAAAAGAAAGAACATGGGTCGAAAAATCAACACTAAGAAAAGTACATGTATGTTAATCTCTAAAAAACCTGTCCTTTACATTAACCAGGATAGAATAGAAAAAGGCTGCCAAATTAGATAAACCTTGGCAATGTGCAAATGGAGGATCATGGAAAACCTTCATTGAATGCACGTCTACAGCTTACCGGAAATAAAGTCCACATCGCAATATTCTTTAAGATGGGCAAAGTACTTTCTGATAAAAATCTTAAATTCAATCTGAAGATGTTGTCATATGCTATATTGCACATTGGACATTCCACATTTTACCCATTGCACACGACAAGAACCTTACCACAGTCGCCTCAAATCGCGAAATCCGCAACCCACTCCATGGCAGTTAATTATCGAATCGAGTAACTCAATGGAGGGCTTCACTTGACAAGGATGTTGAGGAACAGATAGCACCGGGGTCCTATATCTCCTTCACCACCTGGAGCAGTCTCAACAGACTGAGGGTAGGTGTGACAAGTTCCGAGCTAATCTCGTTCGCTGGGGCTACACCGAGAACCCAATATGTATCAATGGATGAAGACCGCAAGATGAATACCACCTCCGATCCTGCCCGCAACTTTCAACCTCTATCACACACCAGGATCTACAAGAGGCAAACGACAAGGCTATCCAGGCCGCATATTTTTGGAGATAAGTGTCCTAAATTGGCCCAGACACTTTAACAAACGAACCCATTGCACATTACTACATGGCTGAACCGCTATTATGGAATAGCTGAAGGGCATGCGAAAATGCCGAGCCAAATTTGTAGTAATCGCATTAATTAGAGCTGGACTGCTCCCATCAATAGACGAGAAGATGACAAATACTTCGAGCAGAAATTGATTAAAAGTGTCAGATCAGTTTCATTTTTATTCATTGAAGTACATTACGTATACATATATATTTTTTCGAAAAGGCTTTTAAGAGGATGGAGTCAGAAAACAGTTAGTAAGATGGCAACAGGACCTACGTTCGGTTGTTAGGTTCCTAAGGACTAATGATAGCATATTTACTGAGAATACCCCAATCAGTAATGAAAAAAATATCTAAAGAAGGAGTAAACTATAAAACAGATTACAAGAGCTAGGCATCACAATGTATACCCCAGAACAGAGAGTTGCTATAGTAACAACTTTTAACGCGAACGTTTACTATTCAAATAAGCACAAAAAAGGCCAATGAGGGGATTAGTTCAGCTATAGTTTAGTTTATATTATAGTTTAGTTTAAAATAATTTTAGAGACGGAACGAAAAAGGTTAGATTTTTTTACCCATTTACCAAAATCTATCCTATCAAATACCAAAACTAAATACAAACATAGATTATATGTCAAAGGTTAATTAAACTATTTTGCCTTTTGTGGTTGTCATTTAACAATTTTTTTTCCAAACATAATTCTAATTAAGTGTCCATCATATCAAGTCCCTGACATTTTGAAAACAGCTTCGTAACACTCCTTTTCTCTTCTCTGTCATACTTAGTTTATAACTTGTGTAAATTACTACTGGTAGTCCGACTCTGGAATGCTTTATCGAATAATGTCAGAACAGCTCCCAGCATCACCACGTTCAAGGTTAGGCTGAAGAAGCCCATCATCTTAAAACCATTAACATAACCAACCCTCCTCCTCACTCACTTTCTCATTTTCCTTTGCCTCCTTCGTCTCTTTTCTTTCCTCTGCGTTTTTATTTAATTTTAATAATTTGTTTTCATTTTTGTTATTTTATTGCATATTTTTTAATCTAGTTTTCTGTCTATTTCATCATTTTAATTTGTATTTTTGTCTAGCCAACGCAAAACTTGTAATACAAACTTAAGCTATAGGTTAGTTGATATACATTATTAGGCTGGCCTTTTTATTGAAATAAAGAGTTTTATTGTGTTTATTATTTTGCCTCAAACGCATGAGGAACTCACGATGTATTTCTTTCTTTTCCAGGCTTATACGCAGTTCTCAAACCTGTGCCGCCACAAGCGTATGCACGCCGACTGCCGTACTCAAATAAAGTGCGGCAAGTGTGGCCAATCCTTCTCTACGGTGACTTCACTGTCGAAGCACAAGCGTTTCTGTGATTCCACGGCGCCGCCGGCGCAACAGGCTGGAGCTCCAGCCCTCCCGACGCTTAACTCTTTATCGCACCTGCCGCTGGGAAGCCAGAGCAACCCCAACCCCTTCGGGATGTATAGGCCTCCGGGACCGGGACTTCCGTTCCCGTTCCCGCCCAATTTCCCCTCGTATCCCGCTTTGTATCCCGGGGCTGCTCCGCCTGGATTTCTAACGAATTCTTTGCTGATGCGGTCCCCGCTGGACGTTGAATATATGAAAGACAAGTCTTTGACGCCGGATCGCAGGTCGTCTGTTAGCAGTATGGAGTGTGTGGGGTCGCCGGAAATTAAGAAGTTTAATAGGGAAGAGAAACCGAAATACGCCATTAACATAAATAACAATGAGACAAAGGCCGAGAAGAATGATATAACGAAAGAAGAAGAAAAAGTGGCGGTATGCCTAAACGGCGAGCAGCCTTTAGATTTGAGTCTGTCGCGTAAGAGGAAAATCAGTGACTCGAGTTTTGAGAATTCTGTTAAGTCATTCTCTCCGAAAGATTCTCCCATCCGCTCAGAGAGCGACAGGGAGAATACAAAGAGTCCGGAGAACGATACTCTGGATGTGGACGTTGAGGAGGTGAGGAGGTCGATGTCGCCGCGGCCGCAGCACAAGCTGACGCCTCCGATGGCGTATCCGCGGCCGGTGCATCCGGTGTTCTTGGAGGCGATGTACCGACCGGGGGGATTCCCGGCTTTTCCGTCGCCGCACTTCGTGCCGTCGGGGGGTTTCCCCTTCTTGCCGCCGCTACTCGGCGGCAACGGCGCCGCGCGCGACTTCGACATGCTGCATCCTAACCCGGGATTCAACGTGGCGAAGTTTCGAGAGCTGAACCACCCTCCGACTCCTGGATCCACGGGGAAGTTGCGCGATCGCTACGCCTGCAAGTTTTGCGGGAAGGTCTTCCCGCGCAGCGCGAATCTTACGCGTCACCTGCGCACGCACACGGGCGAGCAGCCCTACCGCTGCCAATACTGCGAACGCTCCTTCTCAATCTCGAGCAATCTACAGCGCCACGTCCGCAATATTCACAACAAAGAAAAACCATTTCGCTGCCCTCTCTGCGAGCGCTGCTTCGGCCAGCAGACCAACCTGGACAGACACCTCAAGAAACACGACGCAGAAGGCGCTGAAGTGTCCGTTCCTGACTCCCCGAGCTCCGCCGACACCGAACGCGAAGACGCGTACTTCGACGAAATAAGATCCTTCATGGGAAAGGTCGGCTGCAGCCCCACTACCCTCACCCCCCCTCCTTGTCACTCCCCTCACCCTTCCCAGCGCGTATGCGACAACGGCATATCAGTATCCACTTAGCTAAACCGCACCGGCAAATGCGCCTTTTCAGTCGAGTCCCTACTCACGCCGTAGCACACGTACTAGCTTTAAAAACCCTGTAATTAAACTTGTTCCTATCTAGATTTACGTTTTAACACGTGTTACAGTTTTCGTTTTTCTTTAGGCTAGTTAAATTAAAATAAAATAAATTAAAGAAGAGTGCAACTCTAATCTCATATTATGGTACCTAGTTATATAAATCACTATCAATATTAAACAGCAATACATTAGACGTAAGTATTGGGTTCTTTTATGTATAATTAAGTGTAGTTTCGTGTAAATATTATTATTATTACGAATCTCTGTTTTCTCAACTCTAAAGACTGCAGTTGAATATTGAACATCGACTTTAATAAAATCGTCACATGCACTGTACTATGGATTTGTTTTGCGTATTGAAAATGAAAGTTTTAACTTTGTCTTCATTGTGATTTAAATTTAAAGGATTATTATTAAATCTTTCGCCTTTAAATTATGAATAAATGGAATAAAAAAAATTTGCGTTTTTTATCTGTTTGAAATTATTAATTTTCATAATGGTTAATCAAAATTGATTAATTAACTTCCATTACGATAATTAATTGTAATATTACCATAATGGTGATGTACTCCATCCTACAGTCGGTGAACAGACTGTAGGATGGAGAAATCCGTTCAAATCTGGTAGTAAAGGTGTGAGTTTGGCCCGCTGGAGACACTTCCCAGTAAGTCTGGAGGCACTGCGTAGTAAGTCTGGAGGCACTTCCCAGTAAGTCTGGAAATAATTCCTAGTAAGTCTGAATGCACTTCCCAGTCAGTCTGGAAGCACTTCCCAGTAAGTCTCGCGGTAAGGCGTTGGACTCTTGCGGGCCGTTGGCCTAGTTTGCTTGACACAGAATAACACGATGTCGCTATAACTCCCTGAAGTGACTAGTCCGCGCGTTGTAATTGAAATCGCGCCTTAAGCTGGTGTCTTTCGCCTTCGGGCCCCTTATCGTTCCTAGATACGAAAGCGGATAGGGAGCAGGGGAGGGGTGAAACGAAGGAGACGTCTTTTTGGGCGAGGGATCGGAGAGTCACTTTCTAAACACATGTTTTAAATTATGCAATCTCTAAATATTTTGAAATTTGATCACGAATAAAATTTTAAAACATGTCCCAAATCCGCCATTAAAACACATTGAAATTAAATGATCTCATAAAATATATTTTATTAAGAACTACATCTAGGTACAAACTTAATGTAAATTGGTGTTTCGCATCTTAAAATCAAATCTGCTCGAAATACAATATCATCCGGCTTGGTAATTGCTTTCATTTGAAAATTTCGTATGATCGCTGATATTACGGATTTCTCCTCCAGAATGGCGAACTTTTGACCTGTGGAGAGATTCAAATTGCAAAAGTGATGTTTTTATTTTTTTCTTTCAATCGTGTGTGCGTTACCTATGCAATTTCTGGGTCCCGCGCTGAAAGGCACATAGGCAAATGGATGACGACCTGCTGCATTTTCTGGTAAAAATCGTTCTGGATCAAACTTATCGGGCATTTGGTAGACATCCGGATTCCGGTGCAAGTCGTAAATGTGAACATGCACCGTAGTGTTCGCCGGTATTAAGAAATTCCCTAAAAAAAACGTCATTAGAGTACTTGATTGATTCCGGGGGGAACCTGGTTTAGAAGGCCAAAAAACAATGTTTTTATTGATTTGTTATTAACCTAAAGTTGGAATCTGATAAACAAATAGCCTAGTTAACAATGCGTCTATAATTAAAGCCTATCTGGTTGAATTAGATAGAATTTAATTTGAGTAACTCATGAAAAAGTGTTTTCAGTCAGATTACAAAGTCAGATTAAAAAATATTTGACTATATTATTGTTAATTTAGCTAAAATATTTTTTATCTTAAGGTGTCTGTTTGATTGTACTTACCCAAATGTTTTTTAAACTAGCCATTTGGTTCGGTATTAATATAATATAATCCCCAGAATTTAAATCCTGACCGATTTTTTTCCCGTGGTGCTCGCGATTCATGTGATTCTACTATGTTTACAGATCATCCGAAAATATAACACACGGAATTCTACAGCAGTGCGCGGTAAGCGAAACTTGTTTCAAGCTTCTAGAGTTTGTGATAGGCGATCCAAACACTTCAATAATATTCGGGTTATGCGCACGTCGTACGACTTATTTGTTAGAAGTCGCATTAAAACGAATGCAGCTATTTGGAATCCGCATGATACCTATATCGTCATACTAGAAAAGGTACACAAGTGTTTTTTAATTTAATTTTTGTACTTTAAGCAGTACGGATTTTATGATATTTATTTCTGTATCCGACCGCATTTATAACAGACGTGGTTGGATTTAATTCGTTCTGTCTCAAAATAGAAATGCTTACCATGTCCAATATTTTAAATCTGTTTCGAGGTAAAACTGATAGGGTTAGTTTAATGGCTAAGATGGATCTTTTCGTCCCAAATAATTATCTTCGTGCTCGATCGAACATCTTTTTGAGCCGTTCTCGCGCAGTAACCCTATGAGGTGAAACTTGTTAGCGAGTCATTTGCGGCGTTTAAATGACATTAACTCAATGGCACCATATTTCAATATTTTGCAGCTGACCCATTACTCTTTAAATAATTATTATATTTATTAATCAATAATTATTTATTCATAAATGGTAGGTATAAATTTACGCAACATTCTGTTTGTATATTTACTAGTTGTTATTTTTGTTTACTATTAAATGCATTGATTTTTCTGTAATGTTGATTAGTAATACGTGTAAATAAATAAATAAATGTAGCAAATAAGTGTTAAACAAATAAATAAATAAATAAATGTAGCAATAAATGTTAATAGTTAGAGCACAGTACTGGTTAACATTTTACATCGACTTTAATAAAAATCGTCACATGCACTGTACTATGGATTTGTTTTGCGTATTGAAAATGAAAGTTTTAACTTTGTCTTTATTGTGATTTAAATTTAAAGTAATAATAATAAATCTTTCGCCTTTAAATTATAACAAATGGAATGGAATAAATTTGAGTTTTTTTAAATCCCTTTTAAACTTATTAATTTCCATATTGTTTATTCAAAATTGAGTCATTGTCTTTCATTATGGTAATGATATATTACCATAATGGTAACATACTTCATTCTACAGTCGGTGACCAGACTGTAGGATGGAGAAATCCGTTCAAAGAGGCGAGTTTGGCCCGCTGGAGGCACTTCCCAGTAAGTCTGGAGGCACTTCCCAGTAAGTAAGTCTGGAGGCACTTAATTCCCAGTAAGTCTGGAGGCACTTCCCAGTAAGTCTCGTGGTAAGGCGTTGGCCTAGTTTGACTGTGGATCGTGCTGTCCACTGTCTTTCACATTCACTTTGTAGAAGACAGAATAACACGATGTCGCTATAACTCCCTGAAGTGACTAATCCGCTTGTTGTAATTGACACCCCTCAGTGTCTTATGGGCGAAGCTACCTGAAGCTGGTGTCCTTCGCTTTCGTGTCCGTTATCGTTCGTAGATAAGAAAACGGGATATAGAGGAGGTAAGGGTGACGAGGGGACGGAGACTCACTTGCTAAGCACATGTTTTAAATAATACAATCTCTAAATATTTAGAAATTTGATCACGAATATAATTTTAAGGCATTTCCCAAATAGGCCACTGAAACACATTGAGGTTTAATTATCGCATAAAATATATTTTATTTGTTACTAAATCTAGGTACAAACTTAATATAAATTGGTGTTTCGCATCTTAAAATCAAATCTGATCGAAATACAATATCATCCGGCTTGGTAATTGCTTTCATTTGAAAATTTCGTATGATCGCTGATATTACGGATTTCTCCTCCAGAATGGCGAACTTTTGACCTGTGGAGAGATTCAAATTGCAAAAGTGATGTTTTTATTTTTTTCTTTCAATCGTGTGTGCGTTACCTATGCAATTTCTGGGTCCCGCGCTGAAAGGCACATAGGCAAACGGATGACGACCTGCTGCATTTTCTGGTAAAAATCGTTCTGGATCAAACTTATCGGGCATTTGGTAGACATTCGAATTCCGGTGCAAGTCGTAAATGTGAACATTTACCGTAGTGTTCGCCGGTATTAAGAAATTCCCTTAAAAAAACGTCATTAGATTACTTTATTGCTTTCTTAAGGGGAGAGCCTGGTTTAGAAGGCCAAAAAACAATGTTTTTATTGATTTATTTTTAACCTAAAGTTGTAATCTGATTTTTATTGATTTATTTTTGACCTAAAGTTGGAATCTGATAATAAAATCTTTAAATCAGTTTAATTTTAATATTTGAAAAATAAGAATATTTTTTGCGATACTAAAAAAGCTATTTTTGTGGTATTGAATTGCAAATGTTTTCTACCGCTGCAGAAATGACGGTATCTGCTTGCGCCGGTAATAGCGAGCGTAGTTTTGCCTGAAACAAAAAAAGTAAACTAAGATATAAATTTTTACATGTGTTTTTTGCAGATGAACTAAAAAATAAACTAGAAGGTATTATTTTTACAATTTTTCAAGGGTTTTAAGAATTAAAATCAATTTTGGCCCCAACACTTTGTGTTGAACTAGTAAACGAAATAAATAAAAACATTTTTTAGATTTTTTTTTTGTTCGTATACAAGACAATTTATTATTCTTTAAATTTCTTTTACAACAACTCCACCCGTCAAGCAATCTATCAGCTATTCCAGGGGTAAAAGATTCATGAATATATATTTTACTCCATTTTTTAAAAATGGTTTTCTTGGCTGTCTAAACCAAGCTCCCCGTAAAATACTGGGTAATTTGACATGTTTTTTGTTACTTAGTTGCATTTCTTCGTATATGAATCTGGAAATAATGGGCACGCTCGGATACAACCGCAAACTTTCTTTAATGCAGCATTTCAAAAACTTCATATTTTGCAAATCGTCCATGGTCGCGTGGCGATTGCTGTCTCCAAATATATCCTCCATCTCGTCGTATACTTTCTTTTGGATATCAGGATTATTCGCAAGCAGCATCAACGTATACATTATCGCTACCGAAGTGGTGTCGTGTCCTTCAAACATGAACGTATCGACTTCCTCTCTGATACCCGATTCATCGATTTTTCCTTCCCTTTCCGCGTCTAGTAACAAATCGAGCATGGCCGGCCTCTTCTTCGTGCTCATGCTATAGCAGTCGTCATCGACACCATCATTATTATTACGCGCGATAGTCTCTCCGATTGGACATCTGAGCTTCCTGCGTTTTCTAATCACATCGGTTGTAAACGAGTGCAGAGTGGAGAGTAGTTTTTTTTGCTTTCTTCCTATGTTAGACATATTGAAGATTATATTAAAATGCAGCCATATACGTACTACACGATGCACTAAATAATCTCCTAAGATATAAATCGCTTTTTTATACGATTGATCTTTACCGTCGACTTTGCTGAGTCTCACCCCCATGGCAGTCTCTAAAAAAGACAACCGAATAATGTATAACAAAACCACAATTAAAAATTAAACCATTAATAAATATAAACTCACCACAAACCGCATTTAACGTAAACTCTGTAATAAGCGGTTTAATATTAATTCTTCCTGCTTGGGAATCAGTTTTCAATTTATGAACCAAAATCCAACTCTGTTTTTCAAAAATCTTACAAAATTGCTTCAGTATATTGAAGTGAAAAGCAGGAGTTAAAATCTTCCGTCTCTGATGCCATTTGGATCCTAAAATACCATTTATTCATTATCTATAAAAGAACGTAGTGACTGGCTGATTTAACATCGCCGAGCCGAAACCGCTGAAACTACAAATATGTTTTTTCAAAGATTTTTCTTTTAAGGCTTGTGTATCCACTAATAAGGAATTTTGCGAAATTTAACTCTTAAGGTATGTCTGTTAAATGAAATGATTTTTTTTGGCTCTCATCTACATGATGAAGATTAGTACCACAATTAATTCGAAGATAGCGTTGAAATGGAACACAATATGATTGTGTTCTCGCTAATTAGGAATTAATTCTCTCGACGATTTTTAGTTCCTAGCGTATGTCAAAGTGATAAAAACATATTTCGATTGAATATTGGGATAAGACTGAATTAGAATATAATAAGTACAAAGAGAGACTATCTGATGGCATTGCGCAGCAGATAGAGAGGGTATTGCAAAGCAGCGCGAAGCAGGCGATACAGGAAGTATACAATAGGTGCTTGGTCTGATTGAGGACACCCTTTTGGATTTGGGAGGATTGAGGTACGGCTTATCAAAGCTGACAAAGTCTTGCGGAGTGATAGAAAATAGGGATTATGTGATGGAGAAAATTGTATTGAATAATGAGAGTTTTTTTTTGAATGAGCAGCTGGCTGCCTAAAGGCAGGTTGAATCAGATGCTGGGCAGGTCTTCTTCCAAGATGCTCCAGGTGGTACTGAGAAGACTTTTTTTACAAACTTGGAATCGCTTTGGCGGTCGCATCTTCTGGTATCGCTGCTACACTGTTGAAAGGAGGCAAATCGGCTCACGTTGCCTTCAAGCTGACCTTAATATGATTCGTGGACGAAGTCCCTGTGCAACATCTCGAAAGTAATATGGCTCAGGTACTACGTGACTGCAAGCTATGTATGGGATGAGGGCACCATGATGTACAAGATTGTGTTAAAACACTAAACAGAATACTTAAAGATATCAGGGGAAATGCTGAATTATATAATAAGAAAAGTCACTGGGCTGCTAGCTGAAGAATTTGAGTAGACTCTACAAGTTGTACCTAGGAAAACTGGAGCTGATAAGGCAAAGTCTTGAGTCAAGGCGTCGTATCTATGACCTTTCATTGCGAAAAAACTTCTACACAAAAACATGAAAGTCCACTTGAAAAGCAATGTTTTAGCTTGACAATTAACCGAAATTATGGTCAAAATAGGGAACGGAGAATATCATACCTAGCCCTCTAGGCACAATAGTGACGAGCTTCGCAGGTCTTAGAGCCAGAATGTACCCTGATTTCACTAATATTAGCAAGGTGATTTGATATTAATAATATTTGATATAATTAATATTAGCAAGGTGAAATAATGATTTCAGAAACCCATATACTGGCTATGCGAGCGAGCCATTGTGTCCGATCCCCAAGAACAACAAAGCTACAGTCATTAATGACACTTTACTTAAGTCGTTCGAAGGGGCAGAAATGGAGTATAGGTCTATGGACTCGGTGGTACAAATGGATGATGCGGTTCACCACCCCGCTGAGTTCCTCAAAACCCTCGACTCTCCTGGTTTTCCTGCCGACAAGTTTCTCCTCAAAGTGGGAGTACCAGTGATGTTACTCCAAAACCTCAAACCTCCCAAACTTTGCAATAGTACCAGGTTGAGGGTGAAGGCTATAGGCACAAGAAGGTTATCGAAGCCACAGTGTTCACCGGTGTGCATCAGTATTCATACCACGTATACCACTTATGCCATCTAAGTACCCATTTGATCTCAAACAACTGCAGCTTCCCCTAAAGGTCTGCTTTGCTGCTTGCTGACCAACAATAACTCCCAGGGGAAGTCGCTAAAGGTGGCAGGAATCGACTTGAGAGAGGACTGCTTCTCGCATGGGCAATTATACGTGGCCTTCTCCAGAGTGAGCTCGACTAGCAATCTGCTGATATCACCACCTGAGGGAAGAACCTCTAATATCGTCTACAAAAAGGTTCTTTAGTGAAACAAAATATACTTCTTTTTTTTCTTAGGTTTTCTGCCTAAATTTCAAAGCCATTTTTATTAAATGCCTTTAAAACCTAAAGTTAAAACCACAAGAAATTATTAAAATTTGATATTGAAATTTAACTGTCAAATGAGTTTAGATATACTATGTCTTCGATTAACACATAGGTCTAGGGTAGTATTTTAGGGTTCCTAGAGAAAATATTACACCATTGCCGAAAATCCTTTTTAACGCGCGTAGTCATATATAAGTAATAACATTGCAGTAAAATGTACGATAAATTATTGCAATTTTAGAATGCTAATACCTTTACTTAATATTAAGCCATCGCCAAGCCAAGGTTTTACAAAATCGTATAGAAAACTCTTTTCTATATATTTTGTACTGGATAAAATAACCTGAAAACAAATAAATCGTCATTAAGTTACAATGTGTGGAACAATATCAGATGCCTAAAATAATAAGGATATTATTTCTTCTCACCTACAAAACATAAAAAAAGCGGTTTCAGTTTCCTAAAACGATAATTTCTAATTTATAAACATGTTTATTTGCATATTATTATGCAATAAAACAGGTGTCCGGTCGTCTCTAAGATAAATTCTAAAATCAGGCTTCCTAAAGTTGAAGGACATATGATTGAGCGAAATTATCGCTGACTTGAATTTTTAATAACGTAATATGCAATGCAAGTTATGGAAATAAAAAAATGCAAGTTCATATTAAAATTGTCGAGGTCGGGCTGATCGACCTTATTATGGGTAGTTAGGACGATACCTAACCTATTTCACTTTCTCGACTCACAAACCGACAAGAAGGGATAGTATGGTGAAGGCGCTGAACATTTTTATAGAGATAAAGACGGAAATATCATTTTGAGTCCCCTGAGAATTTCCATAATTTCCATACAATTTCCATATTGAAGTCTGTCTGTCTGATATTATGAATATCCAACAATCACCTTGCTAATATTATCTATGAATTACTTACCTCAACATCGTCAGGATCATACAAATTGACGACGGGCTTTTCCACGATCCACACACGGTACAGCCTTTTGAATTTCGAGTTGAAGCTGCGCATCAAGTAAAACAATGGAACTAAAAAAGAAATACAAAACAGGTTTTAATGTAATAAACACTAAAAATACCTCTAAAAATAAATACCTGGTCCTACGAGAAAATCGAACACGTTTCCGATCAGTGGATATCCTTTTGGTCCTTGGATTTTATCGATCAGCTGGCCCTTTTTTGTGAGACGAATTGCACAGTGCAATACGGGAACTAATACAATAAAAAATGCCAAAATGTAAAACATTTTTAAAAATAACTTTTTAATTTTAATTTAAAACAAATGTAGATTAGTCTCTTCAAACACGTTGAACGTTTTTGTCAAGATACGGATTTTCAGTGAAGATTCGCGGTCAAGTTGATTCTTATCGTAAATTAAATTAGACGTAGATCGTTCGGTGTATAGAGTGACCATACGGTGCCGCAGAAAATAATAATAATAATAATAATAATAATAATAATTTTATTCATTCAAAAATATAAATTTACAATTGTATTAGTTGCAGAATCTGCCTAACTAGGCCATAGCCCGTACCAAGGAAAACTCTATGTATGGCAAAGATTTATTCATGTGCTCATAATATTAAAATGAAAAATACAAAATATGATAAAATAGAAAATAGATAAGCGAATGCAAATTAAACTTATAATTATATTTAAAATATTGATATAGCATGGTCATGGAAATAAATATTAATATAAAATGTCGTAATATGAACTTTGTAAAACAAATAAATAAATAGTATTAAAATATAAAGTGTAGTGCAATGTATGACAATAATATGCAGACCTTTACTTTAAAATATGACTTATAGCCTTTTCCACCTCATTTCTACCAAGTTGAAGTAAATGTTGTGTAATTTTAGATTTTAATTGGATTGACTTAGTGTTTTGGCATGTTTTTATCGATTCTTTTAGATGGTTATAAATTTTTGGCCCTATAAAGCCAAAGTGTCTTTGGGCGAAGGATGTTCGGGTTTTCTGTACAATGTGTTTACAGGTTGTGGCGCTCCTCGTAGAAATTTTATGCTCAGCTTTAACGTGAATATCTTTACTTTTTATGTAGTTAAGAAAGACTGTCTTTGCAAATACCTGCCTGATGTCTAATATCTTCAGCTCTGCAAACAAGTCATTTGAGGGGTATCTTCGAGGCTTTTTGGCAATAACCCGAAGAAGCGCATTCTGCGCTGTCATAAGCGGATTTAAAACATTATGTGTAGACCCTCCCCAACCTAGGATACCGTATGAAATTAGACTATTTGCAAGGGCATGGTAGACATTTTTGAGAGATTTTAAGTCTAACACGTTCCGAAGTAACTTAAACACGTATATAAGTCTCCTTACTTTAGTCGCCACATCGTTTACATGAGCATCCCATTTAAGGGTGTTATCAAATACGAGACCGAGATATTTAGCTTGAGTTTTATGTTGTACTAGGACACAGTACTAGAATACCAGTACTAGAATACCAATACTAGGACACAGTACTAGAATACCAGTACTACCAATACTGGGATACCATTTTTATAACATTAAACAACTAGCTTATAGACGCATTTTTATATTTGAATAAAAAACTTGTAACAAAAAATTAACTTTAAAAAAAGATTTAACCTAATTTTCACATTTTTAAGACGCTTATTAGCTTGCCCTCTGTGTATGAATCTATCAATTAACGGAATCTTGCAAGTCGAATTTCAACCACTTCTGATAGTCGTATCAACATGAAACTTGTCAGTTATGTGTAGTTCTGATGACAATACATTATTATGATACCATGGAGCTAATCTGATGATGGAGGCGGAAAGTAGTCACAGGAACTGCATAACGAAACAAAGTATCTGGGCCGTATTTGGGCTTGTTTTAATTGCATTGAAATATACTCTGGCCATTTAAGATTTACAGGGTCTGATTATGGAGCCGGAAGGTTGGTACTGGAATTCAATAACGAAACAACATACTTTAGCCGTGTTAACCTTGTTGGAATTGGACTGAGATGTACTCTGGTAATGAATTATTTCCAGGGTCTGATGACGGAGCCGGAAGGTAGGCACTGGAACTTAATAACAGAAGATTAAATGCTTAACATGTTTGGGCTTGTGTGTTAAGGTTAAGCGGTAATCTTACGTCCCCACCTTAGTGTGACATCCTGTATATGGTTTCAACCCTTCAAAAACAATTATCCAACTTCGATTGTTGTTTAAATGATGTTAATATACATTTTGTTTAAAAAACGGAGCAAGTAATTTTTGGTCAGGTTTTGAGGTTATCGCTCTGTGTCGATTAAAATACTGTTAAAATGGCACAGGTATGTATTCAAGCCGATAAGCTGTACAAAAATAAGAATTTTGTCAATGCCAAAAATACCACAATAACATTACATTAGGAGTATATGGGGGTGGGGGGGGGGGGGGGGAATATAACGGTGTTCGAAAGAAACTACAGTTGTTTCTCTGTTCACCTTCACGCTACCGCGAGAAGTTGGCGCTCGTGGCCTGCCAGCCAAGTCTCTATCTCATCTCTTTAAAGATCTTGTCCTCTCCAGGAAATAATTGACTCCTTCCTAGAAAATAAATGTCTAAAACCGCGATTTCCGCATCCCAAATTCTACGTCTTCTTAGGTCGGGACTGCATGCAGGAGCTCAACAAATTGGGAAAATCCAACAAAATCACCCTAATGTGGATACCGGGTCACCAAGGCATACCCGGAAACGAAGAGGCCGATAGACTGGCAAAACTGGGCACACTGGATTGCCCAGTGGAGCCAGCTGTAGGGGTCCCCTTCGCTACAGGTAAGAAAATCATCAGGGACTGCTTGGAGCAGGAACATCGGGCTTCCTGGAAACAGAGTAAGGGATGTCGCCAGGCAAAAGCCATGATGGAGCAACCACTACAGAAGAAAACCAAGGCCCTACTTGACATGAGCAAGAAGAACCTTAGAACCGCCATCGGTCTCCTCACCGGACACACGACCCTTAGAGCTCATCTATTCAACCTTGGCTTGACTGAGAGCAAGGATTGCCGAATATGTGGCGAGGAACCTGAAGACAGCATACACATTGTTGGCCGCTGTCCAGGGCTCGCCGCCAAAAGACACAGTTTACTGGGACGAGCCTTTCTCGAACCCAGCGATCTGCCCAACTTGAAGGTCAGTGACCTACTTAGTCTGGTAAGAAGTACCGGGCTACTAGCTGACAATTGACCTAACCACACAGTGGGTAGTTACAAAAGACCTTACAGATCTAGGTGACATCAAGGGCTGGAAACAAGCCCCCCACTCCATCTACTACTACTACTACTAGGTCGGAATCCACTGCTCACCCCCCAGAAGTGTAATAATAGTATTATGATGGGCCCGTCTTCGATCGGTGAATTTCATGGCAGCTCCGTTGGTATTTTATTTATTCCAAATCCGTAACTGTTCCATGGAAATGAAATATCCCAAAAGACCGAGAGGATCCACTGTTCACCTTCACGCGGTAATAGTTAGCGCTCGTGGCCTGCCAGCCACGTCTCTGTCTCACCTCTTTAAAAGTCTTGGCCTCTCCAGGAAAATAATTCACTCCTTCCTAGAAACAAATATCTAAAATCGTCTAAAACCTGTCTCCGAAGGGGTAGTGAATGGCTGGTAAGGTGGACGCTCAAACGAGACAAGACAGCTCTCCTAAACCTAGCACATCCAGTCGTTTTTTTATTTGTTGTTTGGGGCTTTTCTAAGGTCTTTAAGAGCCTTGTAATACTGCGGCCATTGCCGATCTATTGTGTTCGCCACCTCCTATAGTTTTGCGCTAAGCCTCGTGTCCTTTAAGAACCGCAACAGGCTTTTACATCCGGTCGTTAGTCTGGTATCCACCGCTAACCCCGCAGAAGTGTAATAATAGTAGTATAATAATAGATGTGCCTGACTTCGGTCGGTGAAATCCATGGCAGCTCCGTTTGTGTTCTATTTACTATGACGACCCCCAATATGTATGAATAATAGTGAAATGCCTGTCATAACATTTAATTCATTATATTTTGTTTTATTAGTCGTGAACGTGATGATTAACCTATCAATAAATTTAACAACCCGTTCCCATTTGTCGGGTGTCAGGACCCGATTTTTAATCGGATGTCGGCGCCTCTGTTCCCAATTGTCGGATGTCGGGTCCGACACTCTCTAGGAGGCGACTGTGTGCGATGGACATCTCCGACGATAGCGCCGAAACTCTTTATCCTATTAAGCTGAAATTTGGCATGCAGGCATCATTTGGTCATGGCATGAGCTGAAAAGTTGAAATCCGTCCAGTTGGCTCCCGATGAGGGAACTCCTCAACGGTCAGCAGCAGAGACCCAAAATTTTGTAAACGCATTCAATTATGATAGCCCCTTCTAAGTTTCACTATCACATGTATGCTGTACCTTGGGTTGGCTCCCGATGAGAGGACTCCTCAACGGTCAACAGCATAGACTCAAGATTTTGTATACGCATTCAATTGCGATAGCCCATTTCAAGTTTCACCATGACATGGCTGATGTACCTACTCTGGGGTTGGCTCGGGAGCCTGGTATTCCCTCCTGGCATTCCCTCATCGGGATGAGGGAACTCTTCAAGGGTTAAACCGCGAAGTTATAATCTACCGTGCTTTGAAGAAATACGGCAGAATCATTAAAAAAAAAAAGGATTAATCATATGGACGCCACTTGTCTTATATAGGAAAAGACGGAAACTGATTTTTTAAAAAAATAGTGCCAAAAAAAATTAATGAAAAAAAAATAAAAATAAAAGAAACAGTTACCCTAAAAAAACGACCTTAGAAAGTGGGCTAAATACTGATGGGCATTGGATTTAGCCCCCCAGAAAATCCTTTTCCTTCAGACGCACAAAAGGCTAAAGAAAAAACAGTCCAGTATGTGAAAAGTTCGCTTTTAATTTATCCAAACGGCACACGGCAAATTTCCCGTTGTGTCCACGGTGCGCAGACCGCCAACATGCAACCGCCCAACAATTGAGGGTTATTTCCTTTTCCAGGTGGAGATAAAAATCCCGGTGCAAGTGAAGGATGAGGTGAAATCCTCACATTCGGTGACGAGTGACGTCACATTAGCAGCAATAACGTACAAAAAAAGACAGAGGTACCCCAAACTGCGATCAAGGGAAAAAGAATCCGTTAAAATCGCGCCGATCTTACACGAAAAGCAACCCAAAATGAAAGTTAATGCTCACCAGATTAACTACGAACACTTCACATAAAAAATTAACCGCCTCCCGGTAACATTACTGCAATCTCCCCGATTCACGGAGGTTTCCACTCCTCACGACGAATTCCAGACGACCGTGCTGGCGACATGTTGAATTCGTTTTACGTAAAATCGTAAAACGAATTTGCGCGATGGCCGCCGATCGTCGCCTCAGACGGGCATTACCGCCGTTAAATAAAAAAAATTAAAAAAAACAAAGTCGCGGCCTCGACCAATCACGTGAGAGTTCGGCGCGTCACCCCATCTGTCAAACCCGGGCATCTACGAAAGTTTGCGAACATTGTTTAGCCGTCAAAATATGGGAGGAATGCATGAAAACAGCGAAAAACCAGGAAACATAAAGAAACACCGGGAAACCATGAAAGACAGTTTCGGGGAACATAACCTGCACACATAGTCGCCTATCAAATGTACATCCGTGTGCTCCTTCAGTATGCAAGTGTGGAAGTAGTCTTAATCTCTTCGTTTGACCATGGGGAAACATAATTTTGATGGTGGAACTCTCAAAAATGGTGCGTTTGGGCGCTGCGGGCCAAAAACAAAATGGCCGCCATCAAAAACACGTTTTCCTATTTATATCAGTAACCGTTGAAGATACGAAAAATGTTGTTGAATAAAAAATGTAGCCTGACAGATTGTGCATAGAAAAGGTCCTTACAACTTTCTTTGTATAACTAACCGTTTTCTCAAAAAAATTACTTTTGTAAAAAGAAATATTAAGAAATGAAAAAATCGAAGTTTTAGGGTTTTGCAAGCACATATTTAAAGTTTTTGAAATTTTTTACATGTTTCCTGATTTATTACAATAATAACTGTATTAAACTTTAATAAATTAACAAATATACCATTTTTATATTTTTTTTTATGTAGGAATTGGAAAGAGGAAAGAGACATTTCTTGAAAAGCTCTAATTTGTAATAACAATACTGTTGAAGAAATACAATATTACATTTGTTAAATTTTCAAATACAATCAATATCACTGTCAATGCCAATTTCACTTAAACCTAGATCTTCATCATTGTCTTCCTCGCATTCTCCCGTATTGTCGCAATGGTCAGGATCACCTTCGCACTTGCACATTTCAGTACACCGGAGTCCATTTGACTGACACGTACATGGAGGACAGCAACGTCTTTTTGAGCATGAGCAGCGGCAAAGCTCCAAGATAAGCTTTGGTGCACAGGGGTTGGTACAAGCAACAGGCTCGTATGCACTACCTATTTTCTGCCATCCAAAATCTGAGGGTGACGGGTTATTAGGATGCTGAATTAGGTCCTGATTCCACTCAAAACATTGAAGGTGAGCCCGTAGCAATGCTGGATTTAGTGCTGATTTTGTTGGAGGAAGGTTCTCATCTTGATGTTGTTTTTTAGTAAACAGGAACCATCGCACTGCTCCTATGTCTGTCAATGATGTTTTGGGGATGTATAGCTGACAAATGAGTGCTTCCAAGTTAGCCTTCACATCTTCAGTGAGTAACAGTGTTGTCCCCAATTTAGCCAAAGCTTCTATCATCGTATCACTTGCTGAATTAAAAGCTTTCCACCACTTTATTTTTCCTTTGCCAGCAAATGACCCTGTTACATCAGCTCCTGAAAGTGCATGTAGTCCAGGGAGTGCAGAGGCTTTCAGAGGTCCAAGTGCTCTGTAAATTGACCCTATCTGAACAAACCTTTTCATACCATGTCCAAGATAGAAAGCAAAATCTTCAGAAAGTTGTGGATATCGCCTTAGTGCTAGAATAAGGACGTCAGTATCAGGGGAGAACACGTGAGTAGTTTTAATTCCTTTCTGTGCTAAATAAGCTGCATGTAATATAATCTTTGTGTCGGCCTCCTCTTGCGTGCTTGAAAGACAGGATACATCATCCCCATGTGATGACGCTGCCTTGTCCCTCCAACTGAGTACGAACTTCTTGTTGTTGGTCTCACCGAATTTGAGTATTTGATTGGAAAGGAACTCGGTTAGTTCGTCTTTCGTCTTATCATGGGCCAATAGTTTGTGCATTGGTATGCTTTCAATTTTTGTTTCTGGCCTGACTTTGTATTGGATTGGATCAGAGCCTTTTTGCCGTATGTCTCGCATCGCTTTCTTCAATGAGTTTTCTTTGTACGAGTCAAAAACTATATGTACCTCACTATAGTTATTGAATTTTTGTCCGATCCATTGGCTGAATTTCACACCGAGGTCATTACATGTCTTCACTGTTGTAGGTTTGTGGTCGGTATGAAGAAGTGCCATGCCATCTACTATTACAGCTTTTCCATGTAGCTCGTCATTATGTACTGGAACATCATGAGCTGTAGACGTATTATCATCTTCGTTTTCTTCAGCAGGTTTCTCTTGGATTGATTCTAGAGCATCTGTAAGTTTGTACTTAGCCAGACAATGGTGCATACTCCCGTCAATTGCAAACAACGACTTTGGTAGTGCTGAAAACTCGTAGTTGCTTAAATTGTGCCTCAAATCTATGTCAGGTCTGCTTCTGGAAGCTATCAACAATCTTGAAATGAGAGATAAGTCTGTGGCAACGGTTTTGTCTTTGATGGTAATTTTAATCACTCACTGAAGATGTGAAGGCTAACTTGGAAGCACTCATTTGTCAGCTATACATCCCCAAAACATCATTGACAGACATAGGAGCAGTGCGATGGTTCCTGTTTACTAAAAAACAACATCAAGATGAGAACCTTCCTCCAACAAAATCAGCACTAAATCCAGCATTGCTACGGGCTCACCTTCAATGTTTTGAGTGGAATCAGGACCTAATTCAGCATCCTAATAACCCGTCACCCTCAGATTTTGGATGGCAGAAAATAGGTAGTGCATACGAGCCTGTTGCTTGTACCAACCCCTGTGCACCAAAGCTTATCTTGGAGCTTTGCCGCTGCTCATGCTCAAAAAGACGTTGCTGTCCTCCATGTACGTGTCAGTCAAATGGACTCCGGTGTACTGAAATGTGCAAGTGCGAAGGTGATCCTGACCATTGCGACAATACTGGAGAATGCGAGGAAGACAATGATGAAGATCTAGGTTTAAGTGAAATTGGCATTGACAGTGATATTGATTGTATTTGAAAATTTAACAAATGTAATATTGTATTTCTTCAACAGTATTGTTATTACAAATTAGAGCTTTTCAAGAAATGTCTCTTTCCTCTTTCCAATTCCTACATAAAAAAAAATATAAAAATGGTATATTTGTTAATTTATTAAAGTTTAATACAGTTATTATTGTAATAAATCAGGAAACATGTAAAAAATTTCAAAAACTTTAAATATGTGCTTGCTAAACCCTAAAACTTCGATTTTTTCATTTCTTAATATTTCTTTTTACAAAAGTAATTTTTTTGAGAAAACGGTTAGTTATACAAAGAAAGTTGTAAGGACCTTTTCTATGCACAATCTGTCAGGCTACATTTTTTATTCAACAACATTTTTCGTATCTTCAACGGTTACTGATATAAATAGGAAAACGTGTTTTTGATGGCGGCCATTTTGTTTTTGGCCCGCAGCGCCCAAACGCACCATTTTTGAGAGTTCCACCATCAAAATTATGTTTCTCCATGGTCAAACGAAGAGATTAAGACTACTTCCACACTTGCATACTGAAGGAGCACACGGGAGCCTATATTTGTACATTTGAAAGGGGACTAACAGGCGCGAAAACAAAACAAAGAAATAAGCGGTTTTTGTCACAAGGGCTATCATAATTGAATGCGTATACAAAATTTTGAGTCTATGCTGTTGACCGTTGAGGAGTCCCCTCATCGGGAGCCAACCCAGGGTACATCATCCATGTCATAGTGAAACTTAGAAGGGGCTATCATAATTAAATGCGTATACAAAATTTTGAGTCGTTGCTGTTGACCGTTGAGGAGTCCCCTTGTCGCCAACCCAGGGTACATCAGCCATGTCATGGTAGAACTTAGAAGGGGCTATCATAATTGAATGCGTATACAAAATTTTGAGCCTCTGATGTTGACCGTTAAGGAATTCCCTCGTTGGGAGCCAACCCAGAGTACATCAGCCATGTAATGTATAAACTTGGAAGTTGCTATCATAATTGAATGCGTACACAAAATTTTGTGTCTCCGCTGTTGACCGTTAAGGAGTCCCCTTATCAGGAGCCAACCCAGGGTACATCAGCCATGTCATAGTGAAACTTGGAAGGGGCTATCACACTTGAGAGCGTATACAAAATTTTGAGTCTCCGCTGTTGACCGTTGAGGAGTTCCCTCATCGGGAGCCAACCCAGGGTACATCAGCCATGTCATGGTGAAACTTTGAAGTTGCTATCATAAATGAATGCGTATACAAAATGTTGGGTCTCTGCTGTTGACGTTGAGGAGTCCTCTAGTTGGGAGCCAACCCTGGGTGGACGGATTTCAACCACAATCTATTCAGCTCATGCCATGACCAAATGATGCCTGCGTGCCAAATTTCAGCTCAATCGGATGAAGCGTTTCAAGCTCACAGAAGTGCGTTCACAAAAGTAAAATGCCTAACACTGCGTGCGGATAGGTAGTTTATCGGGCCCGACATCCGACAAGTGGGAACAGCGCCATGCAAATACATAAGCGAGCGAGATCCGACACGATTTTTTTATCGGGCGTGCGGCGCTCGCAAGCCGACCGAGAAAACCTGTCGGAGCCGACAAAAAATCGGTGTCGGATAAGTGGGAACAGCTCCATACAAAATGTTCTGCCACTAGGCCACGCGACTTTTTATCGGGCCCGACACCCGACAAGTGGGAACAGGCGGTAACCGTTTGAACAAAAGGTAACGGATTCAAATGCAATCTATATCGAGTTTCGTTTACGATAACATCATAATATTACTATACTTATCGTAAAGTAACAATGTATATAGCAACTCTATTTACATCTGCATGTGAACTATATAACAAAAAAAAGGTTGACAAAAAAAAATTAACAAAAAAAGTGAACCCAAGACTTCTCCGGCATGTAGACAAAGCCCCCTTTCCCCACCGCGCCAAACCTTTTAGCCCGCTAATACCCCTCCCCCCCTTGATAGGAATGAGTTCGATTAAAATCGCGAATGTATTTCTATGATTTTTGTAGGTTCGTAGTAGTATTTTCGTAGTATTTTAGTAGTATCTTCGTTTTATTTTTGTAGTTTTTCCGTCGAAATAAAATGGTATTTTTCGAATTACATTTTCTTAAATATGGCTGGGAGAAAACATATTTGTGTTGCTTGTAAAAAAGATATTTCAACCAAACTTTCACAGGCTTCAGCCCAACAAAACATCTGTGTACCGAATTTCGATAATTTAGGTCTTATATTCCGGGACTGAAGTATGCGCGCCCCCTGGTGTACCGATTTAAACCACTATCTTTTAAACTCTTGCCACGAGCAAATGAAGCCTTCATGCCAAATGTCACCTCAATCGGATGAGGCGTTTGGGCGCTATCGTGGTATACACACAGACACACACAGAAGAGCGTTCACAATACTTTCCATCTGCCGGAAAAGTAAAAGTGTTTATTAGCACATTGGCTAGTTTAGTATCATGACACCGAGAATGAACAATAATTTCCTACGGAAGCGTATGCTTCCAAAAATGTCATACGTAAATTACGTTAGAGCACGTCAATCGAGAGTGTCTCTCACTAGCTACTTCTAATGGTCTTCCTCGACTATACTCGTATAATAACGCCAGCGCGTAAATAATTAGATACAATTAATTCTGGCACAACAATAACATACCATATAAACTTCCAAATTCGGATTCCCTTCATGAGATTAAGTATTTTTAATCTGAACTGAATCTAATCGTGCAATTACCATTAAGATACTAATTGCCGAATAATAGCGAAATCATGATAGTACAGTTAAAAATATGCCTAATATATTATGTGGATGTGGTAAAACCCTGCTACAGCCAATGCAATTTAGACCATATCGCCATCCCACTAATGAACTTTATAAGGAAGCTAAAGTCCTTGATTGTAGGTAACTTTTTCTAAAAACTTCCCTCTAAAAGCTATTTTTGGACAATAACGCTAATTTAGGAATAATTCAGAACCGAAGACCAACGAGACAAGTTTTAGAAAATAGCTTAATAATACCCAGAATGAAAACATCATTTGGACAAAGACGTTACTCTTTCATTGCGCCGAGATTTTACAATCTGATCAATATGGAAATAAAAATGAATTTGACATTTAGGGAATTCAAAAATAAATTAAAGAAATGGTTATCGAATCATGACAGACTAACCATATATCAAATGTTAGAAATAATAGTTTAATAAAACTTAGGTGCACAAATTATTAACATATTTTTAATTTATTTTATTTATTTTATTAACTAAATGTATACAGCATATTCTTTATATAAAAAAAACATGTTATATTTTAACATCAATATAGCCATTAATACATTTAAATTAGCAAAAAATATAAAGTACCCATTTAAAAGATAATAATTTTATAACCTTCTTTTTAAGAAAAAAGGAAAAAGAAGCATTTCTAAATATAAATGTGTAAGTACAATAGGGGAATGGAAATGGAAGGGAGGGATTGTTATAACACATACATACGTATACTATTGACATATATATATACATATAGACATACATACACACATAAATATATTGTATATAATAAAGTAATAAGGAAATTTAAATTAATTATCGTTCCTGAGCTTTTCTTCGACTGCGTGAAGAAAAGGCTTCCTGTCCAGAGAAAAAATGTCAAGGTCATTAAACCTGTTATTAAAAGAAACATGTATGTTGAGTATATTAAACTAACTACCAAAAAATATTTGACTTTATTGTTATATATTGTTTTGACACTGAATTGTACTTGTTTCGACTAGGTATTTTTATATTAAATCCTATATTTATTTATTTATTTATTTATTTGCAGCTGTTATAAAAAACATATACAAAAAAAAACAAGAACACACAGATTAAAAATTAAAACTATAAATAGACAAAGACTATGAAATAAAGCTACAAACGCTGCAAATTAGGGGTATCCTCAGGATATCTCTTATCCTGGTTTTCAGGACACACCTATTAATTATTGATACATAGGTATATGATTTTTAAAATAAAATAACCTAATCAAATAAATCTTAAAACAAAAAATCCAAATAATCATAATCAAATAAATACACAAATTGAAATAATCAAAATCAAGATATTTAACATCAAATGATATTAAAAGAAAATAACGTAATTACATAAATTTAATAATCTACATATAATAAATCAAAAATAATCAAAATCAAAATATTTAACATTAAATAATCAGGTTACAAATTAATAAATAAACGAAGACAATAGTAATAATCCAATTAGCAATAGTTATTTTAAAATAAAATCAAATTATGACATCTAAATATCTTCCTTTAATAATAAGCTTTTAAAGTGGTCCTTAAATACTGCAATTGATTTCGATCGCAAAGCCATTCCCAACCGATTCCATACAACCGCAGAATAATACGAAAAGCTGCACTGGAAATGTGTAGTTTTGTGCTTGGGTATTATAGCAAGTTGTTCACGTGCCCGTGTTGAATGGACATGCCGGTTACGGGACCACGTCATAATCTTGTAAAGATATCGCGGCTGTTTATTGCGTACTACCTTGAGTACAAGGGTCGCAAGATGGAGCTGCCTTCTTTTACTCATATTCAACATGGAAGCTTTTGCAAGGAATGGTGACACATGATGACGCGGAGGAATCCTAAAGCAAAATCTTGCGCAGGCATTTTGCATTCTCTGAAGTCTCCGCTCAGTCTTCCTATATATAATATTACTTAACATATTAAATATTAATGATTGTTTCTTTCTTTTTCCGCATATAACTTTATTTATATTATTTAATCGAATTTTATATTATAATTATTGCCGATTATATAATGGAATTGCATTTTATTTATTGTATTATCTTTTATTATTTTTTTAATTATTTTTATTATTATTTATTATTTTTAATCTTTATTTTTATTATTTTTTGAAGACCACATTTTAGGGAAATTTAGTGTTATTACCTTTTACTAAAACTTGTACATTTGTAAGCAATCAAGCAATCAAGCAAACTTGATTTTAATATTAGAGTCCTGTCCACCCTAGAACGGGCTAGTCCCAGTTGGGTGACAGAATCAAATAAACAAAAGGTTAAGGTTTTGTCATTCGGTTCCTGTTATTTTTGTAAGCAAATAAATGTTTAATAGTAAATAATTCCTAAATAAATAAATAAATAATACATTATACCATATCATATTTGGTCACCGTCAGGTTTTTTTATCAACGACGATTTATGGTTGCAATTTATAAATGTCATGGATTTCGTTACTTCATTTTTTTCCAAATCTACTCTACTCCAAAAATTTCGCTACTCCGAAGCAGGAAATGCAAAATTTAATTAAAAATATTTAACATAATATGGCCATATATAGGCTGTTTTTATATGAAACAGACAATCTGCGAAGACACATAAACTGGACATATTGCCTATTTGTTGCAGCAGCTCTAACGCATAAGGAAATGCCAATAGATAAATTGCAATGAAAGTATCTGAAATAAACTTATCAAGCTGTTGTCATGTCAGTCATTTGCTTGGTTTTTAATGCAAAAGCTGCAATGCTAAGTATCCCAACTTTAAGTGTCATCGGCGTCGGAGTGAAATGGAGATTTGCCCGCTTTTTTCCAAGTCAAATTACGTAAATTTCGATTTTGGTTAGTGCAGCCGCCGGCGATGGCCGGCAATAACTCGTCCAGTGCGCAAGTAACTACTCACAAATGGGCGGCAGCACTTTGGCTCTGTAATACACATCTACCAAGCATGGCCCGCATTAAGGGGCGATTTCTGAGGCCCAAAATTTACTAAAACAATGTTTTAACAAATAAACCTTTATTCCAGGACGGACTTTAAAATGGAGCGTTTATTCCATGGAGCCATTTGGGCTATTAAATAACAATGGAGAAGTCTGCAGAAAGGTGACAGCTTCACCTGACGACCCATTTGTTCAATATTGTGTTTCTGAATAACCGAGCGATCTGTGCATATGTCACCTACAACAAACGAACCCGCCACCTCATGAAGTTATAACGATATTGATCGTTCTTTCGATCAAGAAAATTTTTAGTAGTATTATTATATGGGATGTAGGTACTAACAATACCAAAATAAGATTATTAATCAGAGCATGTTGTTTTGCTATGTTTTTTTGTGGTCTATCATATCGCTTAATAATTGTTGCGACCAATGTGGCTATTTTAAGTCAGAATATCAAGTAAAAAATAGTGACTTTCTCGTAACTCAAGATAAATGATTATTAGTTTTTGATAATTTAAAAATTGGAGAAAATAAAAAAAAACAAGATTTAATCGATTGGGAACATAATGGCAATATTATATTTTGCTCTCAAGATGGTAAGATATTACCAAATACCATAGAGATGACTTTATTTGTTACTACCTAAAAAGTTTAATCTAACAGTAATAATATTGTTCTTAATCGGCATTACTACCGGGATAGGATATAATGAAGTACGTATAGCCGGAAATTACAATGAAGAATTACGGCAGATATTTCCTCATTCTAGCGTTGAGCATCTACAGTCCTCGTAAAGCAGTCTAAACTCCGAGTACACCGTTGCAATCTTGATAATATGGTGGATCAGCAGCACTCCTTATGCTTGCCACAGTATCGTCGAGAAATGGACGACAGTTTTCTTCTTGATCCCTTTGAGTGTCGCTCTGCGCTGTCCTCGACCGAATAAAACGAAGGTTTGGTGAAGTGTCCTTTAATCTCCCCTTGACCCACGCAATTTGGTCAACGCGCACACCGAGCCGCTCTTCGTTAAACACTAAATTCCAAAATATACTCTAGCTGCATCCTGCCCGTTGATCTAATTAGGGATAACGCCTTCACAATATTCTCGTATCGTACTTTAAACTTATTTACTTATTTTATTCTTTTGTTGCTGAGGGCATATCTTAAATATATATACAATACACTCTTTGCTAACTGGACGTAAGGTCTCTTCCTAATTACCATTACACTATGATTAATTAATCTAATAAGTTATTACATACTATGTACGTTGTTTATTGTCTAAAACACGTACGGTGAGTAGACCTTAGCCCATATTCGCTCTCCCGTAGTCATTTCGACCGTTCATGTAATTCGACATTCCCTCGCTTGCCAGAGATTACCTTCCTTCTACGAAGTGAGACGATTGACATTCCTAGCCCCCTGTATTTGACGATATTTTGCGGTACAATGGGGACGAAATCCACCTTGCTATGCCATAATGCCCGTAAGAGACCAAAGCTTTACCGCGAGGCACTGGGACCTCAATCAGCGAGCCGTCCTCACGCCCTTACTACCAGATTTGGCCGGATTTCTCTACCTGTTTATCGCGGACCGTGGCGTCCTTTGCCCTTATGCTCACGCGGGATTGGGTGGTCAATAGTTCGTTTTTCAAGTGGGTTACATCAGGTTAACTTCCACCCCCACTGCTTAGCGAATGGTTTCGTCCAGCTTGGGCCAAACGATCTATTGTTTTCTCGGGTCGGCCTTAGTCACCATTCATCTCCTATGCAGGAACCTCCCCGTGTGAGGAACTACCCCGGGAAGGACTCTCGCGTCTCAGGCCTCACGGTTGGTGGATCGGTTTCCAATGGGAGATTGCCCTCTGGCGTTACTGGACGGTATGCGTACCGTGCGGCGTCAGCCACTCGGTTGTGCACTCTAATTACTGAAGGAGTGTGGAGACTGTGGAAATATATATACTGTCTCCTAAGCATCGGGGGTGGATGCTGACCTGTCGTCAACCACTCTTGAAATGACAAATTGGCTACCTGATCCTTAATTTATAGCCGGGCAAAAGATGCCAATGGTCCGCGATAGATTCAAACTGAATCACCGCTGAATATACGGCAGGTAGACGTCGTGCAATCGACTTCGGACCCGTAACCAGTTGGGAGGTTGAAGGTATACTGATGGTTAATGACAGACGGAGATATCCTTCTAAAACTAGTAGTAAGAGGGCGAGGCTGCCCGCTGGTTATCTTCCTCGGTGCCTTGCCGTAAGGCGTTGGCCTCTGACGGGCATGCTGGCTTAGCTATACGGTAGATTTGTATTGCGTCTAAGTCATCTAAACTCACCTCACGGGAGATAGAACGATCACTATCGTTAAAACTTGTTGCTTTAGGAAGGTATAAGAGCATTTACAGACCCCTAAAGTTGTTCGCCGGAGTGCACAGTCGATTGGCTGTCGCCGCACGATGCCCAAATCGACCAGCAGCGCCCGAAGGCCATCCCCTGGGGAACTGACCTACTTGCCGTGGGAGGAGAAACAAGAGTCCTTACAGGGTTCCATCCTCTTTGAGGAGGCTGCTGTATAGAAGTTGAACCGTGAGTAAAGCCGACCCAAATGTTAACTTGGGTCGGCTTAGTTAGAGCGGATCTTAATGGCCCATTACAACTGCACGAGGACCGGTAACTGCCTAAAGCGAGCTATGTATACGAAATGATGACATGGTCATGTAATTATCTGCCTATCATACACGAACGCGCGATCATCTTGCCATCACCCCGAATTTCACAATCACCAGCTAGCTACAAAGGAATTCGATATCGAAGACTATCTCAGTTGTTTGTATTATAAATAGGTTTGAATACGAGTTTAACGCGTGAAGTTTGTAGCACCCGACGTTTCGGCGATGTTGCAAACGCCGTTGTCCAGGATAGACTCCTACCCTGCCTACCCTGGACAACTACTCTTAAAACATCGCCGAAACGTCGGCTGCTACGAACTTCACGCGGTAAATTTATTTTGAAAACCTTTTTATAATAGCGACAAAGGAAGTTTATTTTACTGTTCGGCGATTGTATAGAATCGGTTGGAAGTGAAATTGCGGAGGACATCTTTATCGATATTTAAAGAAAAATATAAGAGTATGCCTCTAGGGGCAAAATAAATAATAAAAGTCGTCTTTTTTTGGTTTTATTTTCTTTCGACTTTAATTTCTTTAGATAGTAATTTTTATTACTTCTACAATTTGAAATTATTTAGACCATATTAGATAGTAAATCTATCTAATATGGTCTATGTAACTTTACTATGAAATTAAGTTAATAAAATAAATAAATTAAAATGAAATAAGTGTTTTGGCGATAGTCAATGCAAACCAGCGAAAACAAAAATTTACAAGTTCTATCGGCAGATAATGCTTTAAAATCGGAAAATTTTACTGGATTACTGGAAATAAAATAGTACATATACCAACATTTGCAGATTCCCATGAAAATATAATGTTCTAAAATGATATAATTCATATTTATATGAATATATTAATAGTATATGGCTCATAGTGTTTATTTTCATATTAATAATACGTGTATTTTTATATACATAATAAATGGGTTTGGTAGTATAACACGTACCGTGTTCTTATAAAAAAAAAATATGGTATACAATTTATTACGAGTAGGTTAATCGACGCAACATCCACCCACAACCTATTTCAACTCATTTTAGGAAGTGTTAAAGAAGTAAAATTATATGTAGCTATTATTTTACGACGTACGATCTATGTAGTTGGTAGATCTTCCAATCGTAAATTTTAGAATTG
Organism: Micropterix aruncella; assembly: GCA_944548615.1. Taxonomy (NCBI): domain Eukaryota; kingdom Metazoa; phylum Arthropoda; class Insecta; order Lepidoptera; family Micropterigidae; genus Micropterix; species Micropterix aruncella. The sequence goes on from OX155963.1 coordinate 27,730,920, forward strand.
CTGAAATTAACCTTAAAAACAGGATTTAAATTGTACATATGGCAACGCTGGCACAAGATCCCTTACTCACTCGCCCCTTGGTGGGAGAAAACTCCCTAATATCTGTTATTACATAGAGCAGTTATTTTTAATTACATAGTGCATTTTATAATTACATATTAATAATATTGCAGAATAAAGGCACTTTATGAAACAATAAATAGTTTGATTTATTTGAGAAAATGCGGCCCTGGATCCGGCCGTCACTCGTCAGAAATGCGACCTTGCTCCATTTGCCCCGCCTTCGCCTCCAGTCACCGTTTTATATAAATATCGATAAGTCATTATACGGAATTTAACGGTTAATGGGACCACTGCACCATCAAGCGAACATCTAATCGAACTTGCTATAATACCTATGCATCGGTTCAAGAAAAATAATTGAATTTAAAAAGTGCAAAGAAAAAAATCATTCGTCGATTCAGGAGTTTCTGGTAAAATGCTTTTTTTACATGACTGCCCAACAAAAAAGAAGTGTAATGTGTTCGGGATTCATCTACGTATGTTTTCCGTTTTTTTGTTACACCATAACTTCTAAACCTTAACTACCCAAATATGAAGTAAATAGTTGTCTAAATGTACAAATGTCTAAATGTCGAAATTTCTATAAATTAACATAAATACAAAGGTCTGTCTGAGTACATTCCGTATATACATGTATCTATTATATATGGATAACTAGATAAACTACAAATACTCGTATATCACAAAAAACTTGAAAAATCAAGTTATAAATACAATAGCTTACTTTCTGTATCGGCAGTCGTGTTCCTTATTTTGATTAATATATTTACCTTTTGGATTAAACTCTCGCCTAATACAGGAGTATTTGGAAAATAATAAAAATTGTATTAATGTGAAATCGAAGACTATCGCGGTTGTTTGACATTATAAATAGGATAGAAATCTATCCTATTTATAATTGTATTAATGATTATCGCATTAAGCAAAAATGCGTATTTCCACAAATGCAACCAATTAGCCAAAATCATCTATTAATAGTTTACCTTTAGATGGTTTTCTCTACGCCACTGTGCTTTATTATACCTACTCACTGGAAGTTTTGTTAGAAAACAATGGCGCAAACTCCATTAGGGTCAAACTAATCATAAGTGATATATCAATCGTGGGGAATAGGCCTAATACAGTATGCTATTGGTCGATTGAGCATTTTTATAGGTTTCTTTATGTTAAAAAATAACACCCAGCGGTCTGCAATACATCGTCAGTATTAGAAGTTTCCATCCACTATGAAAACTATACTGAAAGTTAACTTTATACGTTGTATTAAAGAAGCAGAATTTGCTAAACTAATTGAAGGGTTAAGGGGGAAAAACGATCAATGCCAACTTCCTTCAATTTTTAGTAATCTCATTATTAAAATTTAGTTATAATATATGACCCTTTATCCAAGGTTTGATTGAGTGTGAAAAATCTTTTTTTCTGTAAACCAAATATATTTAAGATTCAAAAAAAAACATTTTACAAATATTAAACCACAAAAAATAGTATATCATTTGTATAAAACAATAACATCGATCGGTTTTTCCTGTAGCCCTTCAATTGTGTTGCACTCGTTAATCTGTATGCTACGCCATATTTACGAAATAAAGCCATGTATTGTCAAATTTTCTTTATGCTGTGATGCCGTTAGTCTTCATGCAGTTTGAAGTAATTTAAAACGGCAACACCATTGCACTGGAACCCAGCATATTTTAATGTGGAAACGTGAGTATTAATGATGCCACAGCGGGGTGAAATGTCTCAGTCGTACAGACATGCCGTTGTATCTTGCATACATCGAAATGCAACAGATAGTCCAGACGGTCCATCTTTACATAATTAGTACTTGGTGGCCAACCGGAAAATCCTCACGTGCAACAATAACGTTTGAATAATAGAAACTATTGTCTTGAACGGCAGTAATTTCTGTAAGGCTACAAGGCTATACAAATCGAAGAATATTCGTGGTAGGCTTCATCTTGCACTCTGACTGAAGACCTATTATGGTATCAGACTTTGAATCCTGACTCGTATCTATAAGCTCCTCGTGTATTATCATGTAGTCCAAATTCAACCAAATCACGTTGATTCATGATATCAAAGATGTAACAAATTATTATTTAAACTAACTTCCGGCCAAGCCTGATTTCCTCAGCTCAATCTAATCCAGATTACTCCCACATAAATCTAAATAGAAAAATCGATCGAGCATTAAAAGCGTAAAATACGAACATAAACAATAAATGGAAAGCGTTAATTATGTCGGCGGCATGTTCGCCTAATCGATGACGCGGGAGAAACAAATTAATCATTGCTTAAATTGCCTTTTATTTATTTTTGGGGCAATTAACACATTAGCGCCTTGACTAATGGCAATGCGCGGATACGCCCTGAACGGCCGAAATAAATCATTACCGCTCAGCGGAGATAGTTAACTGGAAAGGGCCTCTTTTTTAATGATAACCCATTAGTGTTTGACGGTGACGTTTTAGATTAGGGGATAGAAGAGGGAGGTATATTTAAATAGAGAGGTATCGTGAGATAGGGCTTCTTAGGATTTTATTGCTATTAAGATCCGAGGCTCGAATTCCGCAGGAAATGCCCTAGATCATTCCTGATGTGGTGTGTTCACACTTCACAGATAGAGTAGTGGGTCCTTTTAGATTTAGATCAAGGATTCCCAAAGTTATTCTTATCACAATCCCCTGGTGCAAAATAATATCCACGTCCCTGTATTATGATAAATTCATAATATATGTGTAACAAGAATAAAAAACACGACTGCTGCCAAAGAAAGTGAACTATTGTATTTATAAATATTTTTATTTCGGTTTTTTCTGAAGTATTTGTGGTTGATTTATTTAACCATATATATACATTTTATTTGAAACTAAACACGATATGGTTATGTTAATTTATTGACAATAGACATTTAGACGACTACTTACTTGATATTTAGAAATTTAAGGTGTGCTATGACACTCGAGATGACATAACGATTCTAACGGTACTACACACTTCTAGATCGGTTCAAGCGTTTATAAGTTATGGAGGAATAAAACCCTGAACAAATTATACTCCTTTTTTGTCGGGCAGACGTGTAAAAAGTAATAAAAATCACATAGGTTTTATTTATTGCTTATTATTATATTTATTGCTAAGTACAACACCAGTGATAAAAAACAAATCATTCTGAGACGGATATGATCATGCATATTTTAAGGAAGATTTATAATTCTGGGTTGAATTAAAAGAGTGCACATCGTAAATCAACAGCAATAAAGAATTTGCTTTTAAACTTCATTTTAATTGCTATAAACTGATGAAAATGCCTTATCGCACAAATAGGTGTTTAAAATTTTAAATACAAACGCAGCGCTTGCTATAATATGGCCCTCTATATGTTATGGCCCTTGATTAAGTACCTATAAGTTTTTCCCTATAAACTTATACTTAATAAAAAAAAAGCCATCTTTTCATTTTTAATTTCCAAAGATTGCTGTTGAAACTTTTGTGGAAGCGCGTATATGTCAGTCAACATGAAATGGAAATATTTTTATCTCATGAGTTAGAGAAATAGCGCTTGAACTCATCAATAAGGTACTGCAAATGGTTTAATATGTTTCTCTTAATATCGGTATCATCAAAACCTCCATTTAATGCATTTATTTTGAGATTGTCAATAATTTGGGAAAATTAGAAGTAATTGCATAGCTCTGCTAAAATGTTACCTTTACAAAGTTGCAACTTTTAAGTATACGCAGTGAAGGCATGGAATGCTCCTCTTGTAATGTCATCAAGCCTCTCTTGGAAGGCGCAAAATAAATTTGAAAATAAATTTCTAGGTGAAATGTCGGATTTTGCGACGAGAAATTTAGATACATTATTATGAATTTTTGTTACCTGTCTATGATTTTTTCTCCACTGTTAAAGACTGCTTCTTAATTGTATTTTTATTTTGCATATTTTGAATTTAAATCTTTTACTTGCCAATTTTAAAGTCGATAAATTGAGATATACCTAGATAATTTTCGTCATTAATGTTAAAAGTACATAATAACGAATCATGACTGAACTGTCCCATCATAGGATAGAGTGTTCCTGAGACGGTAAACCGGGGCACATTTTTGAGGTTGAGGAGATCCACATTGGATAATGTTATTATCGTCAAAACAGAAAATTATTAGGATTTATTCAGGTTAAATTTAGTAATATAAAACATACCATTTAAAAAGATGTCGACTGTAATTAAAAATTCGAAAATAGAGAACTGATAGCTTATTTATTTATTTTGCAATATCGTCACATTACGTAAATTATGTTCTATATCTTCAGATTAATAGAAATATAATATTAGAAACAGCCTGTAACGGTGCAACTTTCGCAACATTGGGGGAAGTTAGGGTGGGTGCACACTAACACGCCCTGTACGTTTAACAAAAGCGTTACTATTATTAATCGATCTCTGCCCAGGAACGTCAGTGGCGCCATTGGCCAATTCCGCATCGCAAAAAATGCACTACATAAAAATCAACAGCCATTAGTGGAAACGCATGTCAAATCATAGCGGTACATTGTAATCATTCGCTAAATGATAGTGCGGGCGGCTTTGGTTGATCGAAGCTGCGTGGATTCCCTAAGAAACAAGTGGATAGGACTATGCGTACGCGTCTGCTGTTACGATGCCTTTAATTTCAAGTGCCGTTCACTAATCAGCCAGACCTCCTGAAGTGTCCGTCTTATGAATGACTGTAATGTTACATTTTTAAATAACTTATTTAATTACATTAAATACAATATTTCAGGCTGATGACACGTTTTCAACAATAGTTTCAATGACCTAAGTCTCCAATACGCACAGTGCTTACTATAGGGGTTGGGAGAGAGAAACGCTTGTCAAACTTTTATTTATCAGTCAAGTTTTTGAAATTTACCTAAAAAACACAAGTGTTTTTTTCCAAAATACATATTTTTTGATTTTCAAAAAATGCGCTCTTACTGATTCTTGAAGGTGTTACTAATTAAAACCTCAACCTTTGTACTTACTTGACGTGGGAGATTCACTATGACAATTTCTTAATGACACGCAAATTACTGACTAATATTACTTGCATCTTGGGAGCATTTTCGACAAGTGATAGTGGCTGCGAGATCACGATTTGCTGAATCCCGTGCTACGCGAAACGTGAACTGGAGGGCCTATCTACTATGTATTAAACACATGTCGGAGCGATGCGGTAAAAAATCGCTCTTATCGATCGATATCGTGCGTCCGATTGACGGACCCGGTCCGAGGCAAGTGAAAGCAAGGACACGAACAGACGATAGCCGCTGATAACACGTATCAGTCGGGCGTGTTGCAACACCCAGTACTCGGGCGGGTACACGCCCAATGTAACCGCATTAAGGTAACGTGAAGTGTTATAAGTTAAAGCAATATTTTTTATCCGATAAGAAAATGATGGATTCGTCGAGGTTAAAAATCGCAGGATTTGAATATTTTAAATTGTCAAGTCACCATTCGGATGGCATGTTGAAATTTCACTACTTTTTCAATTTTCTTATTGCGAAGTAATTGTCAGTGAACCTCTTTTTCAAATTACATACTTGCTTGGGATCCGTATAAAAAAAAGAAGTGATGATTATATCGAATATTAGAATTAAATAATGTCATGCTACAATTTGTCAACCAGGATTTTACTTCGAATTGCAACGTATAGTCCCATACTTCCAAAAATCATTAATTTACTTTATTATGTTCACTATGGCGACTTTCGGGGAATAACAATATGGCGGCGCACTTTTAATGCCGCTCTAACAGGCATATGCGGTATAAAATACTAATATAAAAACAAACGAATTTTTAATAATATATATTAATATTGTTTACAAAAATATGTCAGTATTTAATTTGGTATACAGGTTTTAATATGTAATAATTACGCATTTTCAGATACAGATATACTTCAGAGGCCAGAAGCTATATGACCTGGCCTGGTTGTGAGAACACGAAAAAGAATTTTAAACAATTATGCCAGATTTTAAAAACCCGGTCCTTAAGCTATCGTTTCGCTAAAATGAAATTAGTAAATTATTTCCATATTAACTGTAAATTATCTTTATTCTGTTACTGTTTTCCAAAAAAATAAAAACGAGCGAGATTTGTCTTCAGTTTTTGAAAAACTTAGAGATGAATCTCAGTATTAAAAAATACTGTTTACACCAGCATATGGTCTATTTGTAAAGTACCAAGACAGCTTTTGGGCGTCCCATACAAAAAATATAAGAAAAAAATGATTGAAATTACGTAATTTCCAAAAATGTTACGGCCAAACATTATTTTTTTTCTATTTGTTAAATATACTTTTGAGTAATATAAAAATAACACAGTGATCTTAAGTTATTTTATTATTGTAATCTAATTTTTAATTTATAAAAAAATATTCATTTGATAATTTATTATATTATAATTGAAAAGCCAAATCGACTATATTAGACGACGCGCGAAGTAAAAATCGTCATTCGTAATTGGCCACTGCCGACGGTGGGACGTATATATATCGAAAGCGTGCGGGCGCGTGGCATTGCAAAAAGACCTAAATTTTTAGTCGCGCCAACTCGGAAGGGAGCCTTAATAGATGGCATTCTATCTCTCCGTGTTATTACATTATGATATAATGAACCTTTATAAAAAAAATGATAGATGGCACTAATATTTGATATGTTATTATATGTTATACTTTGTTAAATGGCTAAACTTTTATGATCAATCAGTCTTTTACAGATAACCAAATAAACCAAACCAATATCAACCAAATAAATAGATCAAATTAGTGTGGCCGTCAATGCTAACAGCGCCACTTTATTTTTGCAGTTTCAGAAGGGTTGCTAAATCATACGATAATCTTGAGCAATATCACACCATATCACACAATAAATATTGCTAGGACCAATTGAGAAGCCCCCGAGAAATAAGAAGAGCAGCCGAGCAGCGGACCCTCCCAGAAAAAATAAAGTCCATGATCGTCGCAAATCGAATCCTGTCCCGCCACACATAGTATCTAGAGCAATCTGTCGTGAAATCTCACAACTATTACCTTGTTTACCGTTATTTTATTTAAGGTTTGTTAATTGTTTTTTTTTTATTTGCAATGTTTATTGGCAGTTTGTTTGAAGTTTTAATTTGCAGTTATTTTCCTTGCAATTTTCGTTAGGTTATTTCGACATGTTGGTTCGGTTCCGATGACAATGCATTTTTATTGTGAGCATTACCAAATTCTACACCCAGCATCGGCTCCCACCGAGGATACTCTTCCACAGTCACCAGCACAGATACACAATTTTCTATACGTATTCAATTATGATAGCCCTTTCTAAATGTCACCATCATATGGCTGCTGCATCCGGGGTTGGCTCCCGACGAGGGGGCTCCTCAACGGTCAACAACACAGAAACGAAATTCTGTATACGCGCTCAATTTCCTAATACCAGCGCTCACTATCCTTAGCCCATTCTAAATTTCACTGCGACAGGGCTGCTGCGCCCAGGGTTGGCTTCCAACGTGGGGACTTCTCAACGGTCGACAACACAAACACGAAATTCTGTATAGCATTCGATTATGATAGCCCGTTCTATGTTCTACTATGACATGGCCGCTGCACCCAGGGTTGGCTCGGGATAGCATTTTAATAAATGATTGTTTTTTAAAATGTATATTTATTACTTATTACTCTATTACTTATATAACTTATATAACTTATTCTCTTTTCACCCGAAGACTACACTAATTCGCAAAGGATATTGGGAAACTAAGCCTGGATATTTTTACTATCTGTCGTGTGGACAAATAAAAGGATTAAAAAAAAAACCTTTTCTTCTCTAAAACTCACAACATAAAAATAAGGGACATGTAATTAAGCTATAAACTGTAAACAAACTGTAAATAATATAATAATATTTAAACATATACCTAAAGCGTCAAATAGAGCTGTCTACTACAACAGGCGAACCCGTCACCTCAGGAAGTTTTAACGATTGGTCGTTCTATCTCCCGTGAAGTGAACACAGAAGACTCGGACAAAACAATGCCTTATCCGCGAGATAACCAGGTATGTTACTCAGCGGGCTTACACGACCAGATTACTCCGGTCTCTCGACTGTAACCGACCGTAAACCGAATCTATCGCGGACCACGGCGTCCTTTGCCCGGCATGTTCCACCCGGGATCGGATAGCCGATGGTCGTTTCAAGAGCAGTCGCCGTAAGGTCAGCAACCACCCCCGCTCTATAGGAAACAGTACTGCTTCCAGACTCCCCCGACTGTTAGTCAGATTATTAGGCTACGCGGTGATAGACGGGGGGAGAAACCCCGCCCACCACCCGGGCAGTTCTAACGACATGGGTCGTCTTATCTGCCCGGGATATCGTGCATCGACAACATCACGAGTACCAGAAGGGTATTACGTGAGGGGTGGACGCAGCGCCGGCTCGAGGAAACTTGGCGCTCCAGGCAAAAGACTAGAATGGCGCCCATTAATAAAAATCACGAAACATAAATTGTGTAATTTTTAATCAAATAATTAGAGCACATATGTGACTTACCTACTTATATATAATTATAATACAAACTTAAAAAAAAAATACAACCGACTTCAAATAATTTTTGCACCTATTTTCCAGCTATTTTAATTTTAAAACCAAACTACTGAACTAATTTTGATTAAATTTCTATGGAACTAATCTGAAAGTATATTCTTTCAAATACAAAAAGAATTTTCCAAATCGCTTCATAAATGACGGAGATCTGAGGTAACAAACATAAAAAAAATAAAAAAAAACATTCAACCGAATTGAGAACTTCCTCCTTTTATTGAAGTCGGTTAAAAAGAGAATATATCCACCTTCTTTAGCTGCAGATGGAGTGAAATATAAGAATTTTTTAAAAGACTAATTAGAGATTTAGAAAGACTAATCAAGCAAGTTTTATTTTCCTTGCCTTTATTTTAGCAAAAGTGGAAACGATCTCCTTTAAATCTATTGTTTGAGCTATTTCTTGTTCTATAGATAAAGTCAACAACCCCACAAGTCTTTCTTGGGTCATCGTAGAGCGCAGATACGTTTTAATTAGTTTAATTTAGAAAAACTGCGCTCACCACTGGCCACAGACCCGGGAAGTGTCAGCGACACCCTTATTGCAGTTACTAAATTAGGTAAGATATCTAGTAACCCATGTTCACAAATATAATTTAAAAGTTTTTGTGGCGCAGTGTTATTATTTGGTACTCTCCTTGCAATAGCTTGTAATTCGCTGCATAACTCAGTTGCATCAACATCCTTAGAGTCTCCATGACTAAGAGATTCTTCCAACTTTACACAGTATTCCAGAACATCTTTGGAAGTTTTATTCTGCATCTCATGAACGTTATAGAGAAATCCAAAAACATGATTAATGTTATTTATCTGATTAAACCTCTCATCGATTGAATTTATTGCTGTATCCAGCACGGCAAAATAAAAATGTATTTTGAACTGATCTTTCCCATTACTTAAGGACTTATCTTCCGCTTCATAGCTGAACTGTCTTTTCTTTTTTCTTAAGCGGACTGGCTTCGATGCTGATGCGAATGATGCGGAAATGTTTACTTCTTCTGAAATTTCTCTTGCTTCTACCAGCATTTTTTCGAATCCCAAATCACTTCTACAGCTTTCGAGAAAGGTTTTTCGATTCGCGTGGTCGTGTCGCAGATATACTCTGATACATACGCTACCAGATCGCCTCGCCGCCCCCCAAAATACAAGCGCCCTAGGCAATTGCCTAGTTTGCCTATATGGACGGGCCGGCCCTGGGTGGACGAACGGAGATATGGAGGAAGATTCTCCTGGTTTCGACCTCCTCCGGCACCCCGTGAACCGTTTATTGAATCATGGAAATTTCAACAATTCACTTACTATCTAACATTATAAAATATACAAGTTTTAGCTTACGTACTAAAGTTATAAACAGAATGAAGAAATAATTATAATTTAGTAGGGTAAATGGTAGGCGATGAGATGGTGAATCCATGCTACTGAGTGGTCCCGGGTTCAGGCTGCAAACGGCAGGAGTTGCGTCGGGGGCATCTAAATCGGGAGAACCTGCAAGAAGGCACGCACCCACAGGGGCGGCTGTTAGTCAGAGTGCACAATCGATTGGCTAACGCCGCACGGTGCGCAGACCGTCCAGGAGCGCCAGAAGATTGACTCCTACGGGAAACTAGCCGAGGCCAGAGCCATACCCGGGCTCGCATTTCATGCGCGGAGGCCGTCGGATGGGTGTTGACCCGTGAGTGTGACCAACCCTGAATAAATGGGTCTTCGTGGCCAACTCAGCAGGGGCTCATTAGCTCCCAATGGGCCCTTGCTGAGTTGGCCATGAAGACCCAATTTCGACCTAAAGCGTCAATCGTAATCGTCGCTCTGTATGAGACCTCGTATAAGCCAACAAGGAAACTATTCAGTGCATGGGAAGAATTGAATAGCTTTGTTGACGAAATATATTTTTTAGTTTTATTAACAGGAAAAATTAAAAATATATATTACTTTAGTGTACTAACGATTTAAATAGTCAAAAGTTTTTTGCGAGGAATCAGCACTAAGCACGTAAGAGTTACCACCGGACAAATCATTGACTCGCAGTGGCAAATCGCCCAGTTCTGCCGAGGCGTTCCCCTAAATTAGAACCTCCGATCCCACCTGTCAACGACTCTAGGTTATATCCGAAGGCATAGTTCACGGCAGCCCTTTCCAGATTAGTCCCTCTTCAAGCAGGCTACCGGATGGGAGCTGAGTCGTGAGTTGGACGAACCTTAGTAAACATAGAAAGACTATCAGTTCCAAGCTGCATGGTCCCGTTAGGACCATATCAAGCTGCCCTTTGGTATAGACAGGCGCATATTCCATTTTATCCTCATTTTTACTCTGGATTTCAAATTAAATTAGGCCACGAGGAACATCCGGGATCTGAAGACCAGCTGAGTTGGCCGTGGAGAATAACAGCTGTACCATCCTGTCGTTATAATCTCCGATACGAAAATCAGACTTCTTTACCACTGAACTACCTACCAGGTACTGACACACATGCTCATTAATAGCACAAACGCATACTATTATCGAGCAATTGCCACTTAATGGCACGTGTGTGCAAAACATTGCTAGTAATAAGCATGCTCATTTAGAGAATGCTCAAAAATCAAACAGTTGTTTGATTTTCGAGCGTGCTACCTGAGGCGCGGGGGAATGGGGGTGTGCTCTTGAGCACGTCTGAACAGGTTTGCTTATGAGCATGCAAGTGTCGATTGAATTTTAGAAATTAGATCACCAAATTTCTGCGGAATCATGAGTAATTGATTTTGATACCCGTCGGCATCTTCGTCTCGCATTTCTACCAACAATCGATTACTTATTCCGGACGGAATATTTAATATGTTCGGAATATTTACGGACCCAACTCGTCCTTTCTTTCTTTTTATTTTCGCAAATAGCACAATTGCTTTTCAAGCATTAGGATTATTTTTCATGAGTTCTGTGTGGATAGTACTATTAGTACTATCTTTGGCCGAGAGCATGCGTTTAAGTAGCACGTGTGTTCAGTTGTTTGCTTTGAGCACACTTTTTCAAGAGTATGTTTTAAACAAGTATGCTTAACATAAGCAAATGTGTACGGTTGAAGAGCATGCTCTTTTATGAGCATGTGTGTCAGTACCTTAATAGATCGTCATTGACGATGATCTCTGCGTTGCGCAGAAACGCGCGTACCACGCATTGTTTCCCCTCGCTTCTGCGCACATTGCCTATATGGTATGCCAATTGGCTATTGGCAACAATCTCGGCTGATGGATTGCTCCCAATAAGTGTATCGGTTGCACAACCGAGCCCAGGTCGATGTGACCTACAGCGCGGATCACTCTTCCATCGGTCACCGGAGTTCGACTTGAATCGACGCCAAGGTGGCGCGGCGTGGCGCACTCTCCGCACTAAGACAAGCGGAGGCTGTGCTAATTATAGCCCCAATTCAAATGTATACTTAATTACAAACGCTAACCAATTCCAATGGCTAATGTTAACCCTTTGGGTACATATTAATTTACGTATTGGATTACTGCGATTAACTTCAGTAGAGTCTGGCGAGGGTTTTGTTAATATGAACATCAGCCACATGTGTATTTTTTCATGGAGTTATATGATCAATTATCATGTAAAAAATAATACAAAAACTTTAGACTCCAAATTTATTTATAACTGCAGCAGCCATATCATTGTGAAACGGGCTATTATAATTGAATGCGTATACAAAATTTCGTGTCTGTGCTGTTGACCGTCAAGGAGTTCCCTAGTTGGAAGCCAACCCTGGGTGCCGCAGTCCTGTCTTGGTGAAACTTAGAGCGGTCTATCGTAATTGAATGCATATACGAAATTTCGTGTCTGTTCTGTTGATCGTTGAGGAGTCCCCTCGTCGGGAGCCAAACCTGGGTGCAGCAGCCATGGCATCGTGAAACTTAGAACGGGCTATCATAACTGAATGCGTATACAAAATTTCTTGCAAAATTGACTGAATTCAGCCAAGTGATATTTTGACAGATTTTAGTGAAAAGGTAATAAATTTCGAAAGAGAAATCTTATACCCTTTGGACTCTGAAACTACCCTATTTTAATTTTAAATCTTGCAAGCGATTATTAAAATAAATAAAATTTAGATCCTTAGATTTAAAAGCCTATTCGAGTATTTTCACAGAACGTGCGCCATGGATTTCTCGGCATATAAAATATATTTCGGTATAAATGTTTATTTGAAACGTTCCTTCGGCTTTTGGATATCTATAATTTTAAAAATATAATTTATAATATAATCATTTTTCAGAATGCTGGTATAGCATCCTCACGGAAAGTGCCTTTGCATATCACCGGGCTTTTAGTTAACTTTAGTATTCAAGTGTAATAAAAAATAAAAATAACTCTTATTATTTTGTACTATTTACAAAAAGATGACATTTTTAATTGTTTTTTTCATGTTTCAATAAGTAACGATTACGCAATGCAATTTTCAGATAGATATTTCAGATGGACTAGATGGCTTTATATTTCTACTTATTATATCTGCACTGAAATCAGCCTATATAAAAAATACTAATAATAATTTGACTGTTATTATTTTTATCATTGGTTAAATTATTGGGTTGTTAAAATCAATCAGTACTTCAATAAAATATTAAATTATCAATGTTATTAAATTATCAATTAAATGGCCAAATTTAATAGATGGCCAATGTTATAATATGCTATGCCATTAATATCGTCTTCAATGCTATTAACGCCACCTGCATTTCGCCGGCGCAGAAGGGTTGCCAAAATATACTATGGAGTTTAGTGAAGGGTAACGTCTAATACTATACAATAAGATACTAATGATAATTTGTGAATTGTTCCCAAACGAATCGAAGCATGAATCGGTTTTCAAAAGAAAATCATAACCTGCTCTTGGATGAAGAGCGAAGGAAACGTATTAGGGGGGGTAGGGGGGTGAGTTGTTAGAGGGGCTGGGGGGGGGGGGGGGGTTGGCGGTTAAGAGGTTTTGGGCCAGCCCCCCCCCCCCCCCCCCCCGGTCTGCTTGCCGTGAAAGTCTTGGGGTGACACAACCGATTTGTTTTAGATATTATAGGTGAGCCAGTGCAATAACGATATAAATGAATTAAAATATTATAACTTAGGAAAAAATTCAAAAATGACCATTTAATCGACAACAGGGACTTATGAGAGACATAATGACATGCATTAGCCCCATAAATGCCACACCTAATTTGGACAGTAAATACATTTCTATTTCTATTTTTTTGTTGTTAAAACTTTGTTATTGAATAGAATAGAATAGAATAAATTTATTATGCTATAAAAACATTACTTAATGAATATTACACTGGTTTTATACAAAAAGACAATTTATGCACAAATGTAATGATATCTTACAGTCAACCTAATAATTGTAACTTTTATTCTAATTATACGATTTGATGTTTAGTGTGGTGCTACATATTACAGGGCAGATCTTATCGCTTCGAAAAAAGACTCATCATGAGTGATTCCTTCATCGGTGCCGTACGTAGGTAGGCTTTGTAAGTTAGCAGAACCTACCGTTGGAAAGGTTGTCAGGCGCGGTCGGCGCGGCGGGCGGACTAGACGGGCGGCAGTCACAATGGGCGAAGGTTGACGCGCGCGATTCGACCAAAGCTGGAGAGTCACTCTTGCGAAAACTGATCTAGAATGTGTCCTTCGCTGGGAGGAGTGAGTGATCCGCCTCGCAACGGACGGACAATCATTAGCTACGTGACTGTTCTGCCGATATTCAACAATGGATCGCTCGGCACGTGTCAACGTTGCATGAACAGACTGGGATTCCAGACTAATAAGGCATAATGTCAGCTGTTTCCGAGTAATTTTTTTTAATTTCCACAAACATTACAAAAAAATCGGCAACTTGGGTTGTCGACTACAGCGGGTGAGCCCGTCACCTCAGGAAGTTTTAACGATTAGTCGTTCTATCTCCTTGGAGTGAGCGCAGAAGACTTGAGGACAAAACAGTCCACCATCTAGCTACGCCACAAGCCCGTAAGAGGACAAGGCCTTAACCGCGAGATAGCCAGGAGTGTTACCCGGCGGGCTTACACTCACGCCCTTACTTCCAATTGTGACCAGATTACTCCGGTCTCTCGATTGGTTACGAGTTCGAGGTCGCTTGCGCGGTCCTCTCCCTTACGAAGCGGTGAAACGGTGTTTACCGAATCTATCGCGGACCACAGCGTCCTTTGACCGGCTGTTCACCCAGGATCGGATGGCCAATGGTCGTTTCATGAGCAGTCGCCGTAAGGTCCGCAACCACCCCCGCTCTATAGGAAACAATACAGTTCCCAGACTCCCCCGACTGTTAGTCGGAGAGCACAGTCGATTGGCTTGCGCCGCTCGGTGCGCAGACCGTCCAGGAGCGCCAGAGGTTTGATTCCCAGGGGAGACTGGTTGACCCAGTGTCCTACCCAGGTTCGCACCCCATGCATGGAGGCCATCGGATGGGTGTTGACCCGTGAGTGTAACCGACCCTGAACACATGGGTCATCGTGGCCACCTCATCATGGGCCCATTAGCCCCTATCATGGGCCCATTAGCAAAAAAATCGGCAGTGTCAATCCAAGATTTTCCCGGCAAGTAGCCAATGACTTAAGGGGGATTTCGAGCGTGATCGACCTGATTGAAAGGGACAATCGGCGACGAGCGCGGATTGTGAGAGTGCATCGCATTAAACACGTTTGATCGAAAATTTAATGCGATTTTAGCCCAACATAGCATCTGTGTACCAAATTTCAAGCCTTTAAGTTAAATATTTCGAGATTAAAATATGTTTAGTGCGCTCCCTGATAGACATTTTTTAACCGTCCTACCCTACGTTCAAGTACAAAAACAAAAAAAAACGAAACACAGGAAGATTACGTGATACGTCAAATTGATCCTACGATTCCAAATACAAAAGTAGGTCATGACTCAATTGTGTAAAAAAGTTTTCTGGTATATTGTAAACACGTATTGTTAGTAATGAAAAAACCCAACGATTTTTCACCTACTTTTTGAAAAATAACCCAAAGCTTATTTTTCAAAAATGTCCACAGCCTTTTCAACTCTTGCCACGACCAAATGATGGGTTGTAAATAAGTGTTGTTGTTTCTGCTATCATGCGAGTGAACAAATCTATGTTTAATGCTGCCAATTGTATTACTGTATAATTCTTTAGGGATTCAAGCACAAACTGGTAATACAACCTCAAAATTCGTGGATTCCCAATACGCTGATGACACGCCTCGAGAGGCCCAATGTCCAAAATAGCCCTAACGACCGTCATTTGTAAAAGAGAACTCTTATTCACATATACCATACCTGAGCTAAGAGCTAAGAGCGAGTATACCATACCTGAGCTAAGATCATAACGCGTGATCAGATTTAATCAAGGTATATGTGTTGATTGCAGCTAAAATTGATTGCAGTTGGTCATTTCTAATGCCCTTATTTGTATAAACCAAATTCTTTAAGAAATTTAGATCGTTTATTGCTGTTTCTCTGGCTCTGACCCTAGACCTTCCCAGGGTCAGGGCGAGGTGGACTCCTCGGCATCATCATCAAGTCTCGGTGCTGCTAAAAGAGGAGAGGGGGGCAAAAACCAGGCTTCTGAAATAGATAAGAGCGGTTACGAGGAGCAGTTAGGTACGGTACACGATAACAAGAGTCTTCGGTCAGGAAACAGTTCACCCCCGTCTCACACCGTCAGCAGTGCTCCACAAATTTCAGAAAAGCGGAGAATCACAGCCTGCAACCAACCAGAACAAGGTACCGAATGGTTCCTAATGATTCCGTGCAGCTTGGGTGAGGTTGGCCAAACTTTATGTCATCTGGCTTGCCCAACTCACTGTTCAGCTCCTATCTGGTAGCCTCCTCATCAGTGCCGCTGTGAGTTTCTGCCATGACTGTAATCCTGCAGTCGGAGGCGGTTGGAATCAGAAGATCGCGGATACGAGGTAATAACTCGGGCGAAACTGGGCGGTTTTCGCAGCAAGCCTGGTGTTAGCCACGTTTATGCGATCTGGCGAATAACCAGGTTGGTCTAGAGATAAATGTTTCCTATCATAGCTAGGGTAGTTGTCGATCTATCTTTGAAACAATCCCGAGTGACCATGGCTGGCAAACGGCGCTTCGGTCCGCGATATAATCAAACTGAAATATCGCTTACGTCAGGTGACGACGGCCCAAGCGACCTCGAATCCGTGATCTGACCGGAGGACTGGGAAATCCGGCAAATATGGTAGTGAGGGCGCGAGGTCGGAACATTGGTTTCTCTTACCAGTGCTTCGCCGTAAGGCGTTGGACTCTCACGGGCGTGTTAGCGTAGTTAGACGGTAAACTGTGTTATCCCTATGTCTCTATGTTGACCCCACTGTTGATTGAGCGATTTAATATTGTTATCCTGGGGTAGCGGGTTCGCCCGTAGTAATTAACAACTCAAAATATCTGGTGCCATTCAACCAATTGGCCAGCGCACGTAGCAACCGCATCCAACAACTAGGGCTACCGTAAACGTCGCATAGCTCGAACACCTGAGACGATCGGGATATGGCTACCCACTCAGCCGCCGCTCCTAGAAATATAGTTCCTAGATAAGTAGTTAGTTCTAGTAGTTAATTCTTGTTCTAGTAGTTAATTCTTGACTACCTATGTATGTTCAGTAAAGAGTAGTAACGAAACTTACTACCTAACCCAATTATTTTGACACGTCCAAGAGCGGTATTTAGTCGTCAATTGGACACGACGAAAATGTAATGTAATGTAATGCAATATAAAGAAGAAGAATAATGACTCGAAGGGTCCAACTTGTTTCTTATTTACATTGGTCGAATGTACTTACTTAGCAAAGACGAAAGTCTCTCCACTGCCATCGCGCTGATTGGTACAAGTTTCAGAATGAATTCATCATCATTCATGCGCATAGTTCAACAATCATAGCATATGTATCTTTTTTTTCTGTCTAAAGTACCTACAAGACTATTTGCGGTAGCTGTGAGTATTTTGTACGGATGGACGTAAGTGGCTGGAGACGTATGTTTCCTAAAGAGCGGAAGTAGCTGTTGACCTGGCATCACCTATCCTTAATAATAATAATAAGAATGGGCAAAGAGCGCTTCGGACCGCGGTATATTCAAACTGAATTAACGCTTACGTCAGGTGGAGACCGCGCTAGCGATCTCGAATCCATGACCAGACTGAACATGACCAGTACAGGCGTAACGTCAGCCAGCTGAGTTCACTTCCCAGAGCTTTGCGGTAAAGCGATGTACTTTTACAGGCATGTTGGCGTTGTAAAACGGTGGACTGTGTTGTTCATAAGTCTCTGAGTTCACTCCACGGTTGGAAAAACGATTTAATATTGTTATAACTTCCTTGGGTGTCAGGTTCTCCCGTAGTAGTTGTTAACTCCAACGATCGAGATACCATACATCCAACAGCGCACGTAGCAACCGCATACAGCAACTCTTAGCCGCCGCCGCTCCTAGAAATATAAAGAAGAAGAATAATGACTAGAAGGGTTTATCTTGTTTCTTCTATACATTGGTCGAATGTACCTACTTAGCAACGATGAAATTCTCTCCACTGCCATCGCGCTGATTGGTACAAGTTTCTGAATGAATTCAAGCGCATAGAATGTTCAATAATTATAGCATATGTATCGTTTTTTTGTGTCGAAAAGTACGAGAGCTATTTGTGGTAGCTGTGAGGCTTTCGTACGGATGGACGTAGGTGGCGCTTGCGGCCGCGGGCAAAGCAACAATAAAATGGACAGTAATTAAAATCGTATCACGCTGTGAGTCCAATAACGCGGCGCGTTGCGGCATTGCACAACCGCCCAGCAGCGCCATCTGGGCGAGATATTCTCTACCGCCAGCCGCAATATAGGATGATCAGACAGACGACCGAAGGAGATAGTCCGAGCGCTCGCTGCAGTTATTCTCAACTCATTGTGTATATTATTATTAATATTTTTTTTGCGAACTGTAAGCGGTCGTACAACGTCGATAGGTACTATTTTATGTGCTATACAATTTACCTAAAAGTTGTCACATTACATTTTCGTCGCCAATTGACGGCTAAAGACCGCTTAGCATACATAGGTTGCCAAGAATTTAACTACTAGATTGTCGAAATATAAATATAAATAATCAAAATAGAAGCCTAATAATTGATAGTCAATATTCGTATAGATACGTAGTAAAAGTTATTCATCGTAATATTCAAGATTTCGGTAAAGTATTAAATAATTAAGCTACGCCATGCATTTAAAAACGATCAAATAAAATAACTACACAATAAGGATCTGCTTTTTCAAGTCATTGAAATGGGCACAATATTTGAAAAGTCATGACCCGCAAATCCGGGCAGTTCCTAGAAAGGATAGCCTATCAGCAGCTCCTTGATTTAAAAAAAAATCTACGTCCTCCAGCTGTTTAACAGTATTTACTACAAATACAATATTAACTATAATTAAATATCTCTTTTAAGTCATTTCACTTCACAAGTAATATCTAGATACATAATAACAAGTAATGTCTAGATATTATTATAGTAAATTTCCATTATTAGACATTATGTAAAATGTAAATTAGAATTCAAATTTAATTAAAATTTAATCGTGGAATTATTAATCTATCTAAGGTTTGTCAGAAAATAAAGGTAAAACGAATTGAAAATAGGTTTATTATGTCTGAGAAGTAAAATGTTTATTTGTGTTAGTTATAATATTTATTTGTTATTATTGGTTAAAAAGTCATTTACACTGTAATAAAATTTGTTTTTGAGACAGTGCTTTAATGAGAGCCAGTGATTAAATGAGTTCTGGCTGTAACATGGATTTGATATTTTGCAGAATAGAGTTAAAATACTTAACACAACAGATCTAAGGCCTCGTTTTATACAGTTCTGTCCTCGCTGAGAGACAGTTTATGATGTGTCTATTCCTCGTAGTCCTTGAATATACATCTCTTCGTAAGGAGTAGATATCCGGATTATTTTTAATAAAGTCCCAACACTAGTATAATATGATATAACAATATGATTCTAAAGATAAAATTAAATGTTGTCATTTTTAGTACGACTTTTAAAATCTTTGATTAACCGAAATCTAAATGTAAAGATTAACCGAAATCCAATCAGGCGTTCCAATTTCCAATGTGGACCATTCGTCCAAAATAGAAAATGTTGACACTTCGTCCCAAATTTAAATTTCAAATCCACCTCACCCTCGTCCGAAATTGAATGATAAAAGACGATCGTTCCAAATACAAAAGGTTGAATTTTCGTTTGAATATTAAAGTAAACAAATCCGACCGAAATCGTTCCGAGTTCCAGGGTGTAATAACTAGGGACTTATAATAACTAATTGTAGTTGCGTAGCTTGCGTAAAGACGTAATAATATGAAAGTTCAACTGATAAACCATGTCGTATTAGAATTATACACATCCGAAGTTTTGTATACCTGGATGATTTTGTAAAATAAACTAGTTATAGTTAAAATAAACTAGCCCATATCTTCGAATTCGTTATTTGAATTAACAGTTCAACTAAAATCCAATAGTAAAACTAAAATCAATGAAGGCCGGTATCAAAGACAGAAAGGAATGACAACGGCCAAGGCGCAAACCCTTACCTGCCACCCATACATTGAGTATTTATATTTGTCTTGCTTATTTACTGTATCTCTTTCATCCATAAACTTGTTTATACAACCCCAAAGTAAAACAAAAGAATGCCGACGGCCCAGGCGCAAAATTTTACCTGACATCCGCACACTGATCATCTATCTCTGTCTTACTTATTAGCTGTTTCTCTTTCATTCATAAACATATTTACCGTTCTATCTTTCGGGAAAGGATAAATGTACTCACGCGGTTCTATGCAGTTATTTTTATATTTTTATTGATATAATTATATTGATATAAGTTTATAGTTTGTGATATTTACTATATATTTTATTTATATACGTTGTATATAAATTACATAAAGAAATGTATTGTTGAAATAAATCTAAGTAACTAAGGTATTTTACTAAAAAATGTGTAAATAATAAATAATTATTTTGCAATTTCAACACTATAACTATTTTTAACCATGTATTTCAGTTTAGCTGATGTAAAAGAAAATGTTACACTTGAAATAAGCTTTCGTTTGGTATATTTACAACAATCTTTGCAAGTTGGTACGAAATTACTTATTCTATTTTAATGACCGGTGTTCAATTTCAATTGTGGACGATTCGTCCAATATATAAAATCACATCGTCCGAAATTGAAATGTCAAAATCCATCTCATCCCTTGTCATCCCTCATCAAAAGACGATCTTTACAAATGCAAAATGAAGACTGTTCGTTCGAAAATTTTTAAGTTCCAAATTAGAATATACATTCATATTCAAATGTGGACGATTCGTTTGAAATACAAAATTAATATACTTCATTCGAAATTTAAATGTTAAAATTCGTCTCATCCAGTGTTCTAAATTTGAATATTCATTTAAATTCAAATGTGGACGATTCGTCTGGAATACAAAATTAGTATATTTCATTCGAAATTTAAATGTCAAACTCGTCTCATCCCAAGTTCTAAATTTAAATATCCGGCGTGGATATTTCAATCGAAATACAAGATTTTGACTAATCATTCGAAGTTTAAATTTAAAAAGCCTGCTCGAAAATCTGGACCATTCGATCGAAATACAAAATAAATTAATAATTTTTAAAAAACACTAAAAACACGCTTTGCGGCCAACTATACGACGACGCGGCCAACTATACGCGCCAACTATACGACACCATTACTTGTAGTACTTTCCACGACTTTCGAGGCCAACTATACGACACCATTACTTGTAGTACTTTCCACGCACCATTACATCTACATTACTAGGTATGCGCACCATTACTTCGCACCAACCAAAGTTCATTCCAAGACTTTTCTAACAAGTCCAAACACAGCTATGATACGATGTTCCATCATGAAGTTCCAGTTCATATCTTCCGACTCCATCATCTGATCAGTTCGACAGTACCATATTATTGTATTGTCATAAGAACTACATACAGCTGCCAATTTTCATGACGCTACGATCCTTGGAAGATGGTTAAACTAGTTACCTTAGATTCCATTACATAGTTAGGTACATACAGGTCGACCTAATAAAAGCGTGTTAAAAAACTGTCCTTGGCATAGCGTCTGAGGGATGGTTATATTAATCTGTGTTGCAGCCAGAGACACTATATTTATTAGCCATTCCGAGCATAGGTGGTTCTGGCGGAAGTGCAGACTTGATCCCGGATTCAGAGGAGTCCTCGGTCACGTTTCCCACCCACGCGGGCGTCGCGCTGGCGACGGTGTAGGTACTCAGTACTCAGTACTCAGTACTCGTACGTGGTCCGCTGACGACAGGGCGTGCTCGGCCGATCGGCCCGTCTCAAGTCACCGCAATAAGTCTAATCTTGTCTAGCCTTCGCAGTTGATGAAATGGGTAGATAGGCCCTTCCATACATTATAAATGTCAAACTCGGTTTTATGTCCAGCGACAAAAGTGAAAATACCACGTTTTTTTGTAACACTTCCATTCTTTGCAATATAAAAATAGTTTAACCTTCTTTAAATTTTTAGTTGATGAAATTAGTAGATAGGCCCTTCCATACATTATAAATGTCAAACTCGTGTTCATGTCCACCGAAAAATATAAAAAAAATCAATATATTTTCTCAAACGAATAGTTTAATCTTGTCTAGCATTTCTAGTTGATGAAATAGGTATATAGTCCCTTCCATACAATATAAATGTTTAACTCGTGTTTATGTCTATCGACAAACGTAAGACTTGCGTATAGTTTCTCATACTTCCATTCTTTCCAATATGAGAAAGGTTTAATATAATAGTTTAATCTTGTATAACCCTATCTAATCAAGTCAATCTTGCTTTGCCTTGTTAATCTAATCGTTTCTATTTGATAACGTAGGTTCCTTCCATACATGCTCGCCATGGCCTACGTTTTCAAGCTGATCCGGGGAAGAGTCCAAATCCTAGCATGCTAGCCAAGGTTTGTCTCTTTGTTCCGGACAATTATAATCTATTTGCGGAGCCGTCCTCGCGCACCAACCTAAATCGATAGAGTCTGCGTACCCGTGCTTTGCGTTACATAAATGCGCTATGTTCGAAAGCGTCAGACTTTGATATTTTTACAGCGAGCCCGCATCTCTTCAAGGTGTGGGCATTGCGCTACTTGTTTATGTCAGAATAAAATAAATTGTTTTCACTCTTTATGTACCGTAAGTTTGTAAGTTTTTAAGCTATTGCATAGCTTTTATCGCGGGCCTAGGCCAGCGCGGCGACCGAATGAAGAAATTTCTTAACGAAAATTAATTATTTTAAACTGATAATTACGTCTAAACGAGTACTGCTTACGATTCGAAAAAAATATATGTTAAACAAGAACATTTTCGTAATATTCTTAGCTTTGAATATTTTAGATTTTGTTTATATTACATAGTGTAATTAATTTGTGAAATTAGGTCTAACCGAACACAAAAACGACTACTACGCAAATACTATCTGGCGTATTATTATAAAACCTGCACCATTTTAAACATAATTTAATTATCTATCTTTTTATCTACGATTTTTTTCGAAAAATCCGTGTTTTATGTTTTATCGAATAAAAAATCCGTGCGCGGCGCTCTATCGGAAGACGTTTAAATTATTCCGAATCATTTGCTACCGCACGCAGCCGCAAATGATTCGGAATAATTTCAACGTTTTCCGATAGAGCGCAGTTATCTGATATCAGAAAAAATAAAATAAATAAAATAAATTTATAATTTTAATTGCATAAGTTTTAAAAAATGCTATGCAATAGCTTTACCGCGACAGTCCCCGAGTGCCACACGTATTTTTTTAAATTTAATAATGCCTGTATTTGTATTTAATGCTTATTTAAACATGTTGTGTATGTACTTGTAAGAATTCTATTATTTTTAAGCTATTGCATAGCTTTTATCGCGGGCCTAAGCCAGCGCGGCGACCGAATGAAGAAATTTCTTAACGAAAATTAATGATTTTAAACTGATAATTACGTCTAAACGAGTACTGCTTGCAATTCGAAAAAATATATGTTAAACAAGATCATTTTCCTAATATTCTTAACTTTGAATATTTTAGATTTTGTTTATATTAGGTACATAGTGTAATTAATTTGTGAAATTAGGTCTAACCGAACACAAAAACGACTACTACGCAAATACTATCTGGCGTATTATAATGAAGCCTACACCATTTTAAAGATAATTTAATTATCTATCTTTTTATCTACGATTTTTCTCGAATAATCCGTTTTTTTTGCTTTATCGAATAAAAAATTCGTGCTCGGCGCTCTATCGGAAGACGTTTAAATTATTCCGAATCATTTGCTACCGCAGCCGCAAATGATTCGGAATAATTTCAACGTTTTCCGATAGAGCGCAGTTATCTGATATCAGAAAAAATAAAATAAATAAATATGTATAATTGCATAAGTTATTAAAAATGCTATGCAATAGCTTTACCGCGGCAGTCCCCGATTGCCACACGTATTTTTTTATATTTATGTGTATATTGAATATCAACGGATTAGCATAAATTGTTAAGTTGATTTGCTAATGAAATAAATAAAAAATACGTGTGGCACTCGGGGACTGCCGCGGTAAAGCTATTGCATAGCATTTATAACAAATTATGCAATTATAATTATTTATTTATTTTATTTTTTCTGATATCAGATAACTGCGCTCTATCGGAAAACGTTGAAATTATGCGTTGCGTTGCAGCTGCGAAAGCAAATGATTCGGAATAATTTAAACGTCTTCCGAAAGAGCGCCGCGCACGAATATTTTATTCGATGAAGCAAAAAAAACGAATAATTCGAAAAAAATCTTAGATAAAAAGATAGATAAATAAATTATATTTAAAATGGTGCAGGTTTCATAATAATATACCAGATAGTATTTGCGTAGTAGTCGTTTTTGTGTTCGGTTAGACCTAATTTCACAAATTAATTACACTATGTAATATAAAAAAAACCTAAAATATTCAAACCTGAGAATATTAGGAAAATGTTCTTGTTTAACATATATTTTTTTCGAATCGTAAGAAGTACTCGTTTAGACGTAATTATCGGTTTAAAATCATTAATTTTCGTTAAGAAATTTCTTCATTCGGTCGCCGCGCTGGCCTAGGCCCGCGATAAAAGCTATGCAATAGCTTAATAAATAAATTTTGAATGTCAAACTCGTGTTTATGTCCACCGACAAGAGTGAAAAATTCCATATCTTTCTCATAATTTCATTCTTTTCAATATGAGGCGGCTTTAAACGAATTTAATACAAGAAAATAATAGACTAAAAATTACAGATATAACCGTTTCTTTGGGAGTAATTATAGTATAATAATCATAATCATTCATTACATCTCAGCTATTAACCATACAACTACTTTATATAATTCATGTATTACATTGAAATACGTCTACGAATCAAAGTCCAAACAGCAATAAATTCGATCGTACAAGCTTCACGAAATATTATTATAATATTATCATTACTTAATACCTATTAAAATATCATGCAATGTGAGTAAAGTTTCATGCAACCGTACTTATAACAAAAACAATTACATTATAACAATAAAATCAAATAAAAACAACATAAAGTAATACAGTACGTAACATAAAGTAATAAGATATTACATACAATGGTTTGAGCTGTAACAATGATAAACACAATGTGGCGCTTCGTTTGCCAATGTATGACATTAATAATGTACAATGATTAAAATTTATATACAGCTTTCTGTAATAATCTCACAAACAGAGCATTATTATAACATTTATAAATGCTCCGTTTTTCAGATTGATCGATCTTATCCGATGTGAAGAGAGTAGTGGCGTTATAATTTCCTGTCCGATTAATCTGAATATATGATCTGAATATGAATATATTATGTTGTGTGCCCGATTGCGTTTCTTCGCGAACTAAAATCGGAATTAGTTCATGTGACCGAGACAGGCCAATACGGGCAACGTTCTAGGCCAGGTATTATTTTTAATTTACATGAACGAACTCTTCAGTCTATGAAAGACAGAAAGATTATTGCATTTGCAGATAACACGGAGATCAGATGACACGACAGACCAAATTTTGAGGATATTTCAAAAAGTAAATAGGGAAATGAGTAACATCGGGATAAACCGACGTAAAGCCTATTTAGGCTACTAGCCTTTTAAAGACTAGCATATTAGCCTTAACCGCCCTACCATTGGTAATTATTCAAAATTTTTCATTAGATTTCAATAATACTTGTTTACAATATACCAGACATTTTTTTTACATAATAGACCCACTTATGATCCTTGTTTGTATTTTGAATCGTATGAACAATTTGACGTATGACGTACGTCTTGTGGGGATTGGTTTCAAAACTATGCGCGTGCTCTCGCTCAAAGATGGTCGACTGTATTAAATACCTCGGTATACATATTGATACCGGCAAAGTGGGAGAGGCATTTAACTCATCTATCGACAAAAAACTAAATTGATCTTTGTTTTTATAGATCTCTGTAACATCTTGGATACTGTGATTCTCAAAGGAATTTATTTACCCTTTGACAGTCTCTGCCATTATCAACGAGGGCGGATACTCTAATGTAGTCATTGGCGTATTTTATGACGTCACAGATATGCGTCGTCCATAGAAAACCCCGCAATTATCCCTCTAATCAACCAGGCATACAACTCTTCCAGGAGTACAATGTAGTAGATGCTCTCCGACGCTATAAAAAGGTAGGTACTACTTTGCCTATTTCACAACAATCACTATGATTCGCATAGGTGACAACAAAGATTAAGAATAAGACAAGCTGCTGCTCAAACTTCACAATGCCTACAATGAATACGCGCCACTTCAACTATATTGCAAGATACTATGACTATATTGCCCCAAGGTTGTACTTAGGTCATATTAAAAGTTTCTGGATTCTTATAAATAAGTACAGATATTAGACTTGTGATACATGTACTGTTTTTTGAAGTATATGCCCTCAAAAATGTATACATTTTTGCATTTGCTGTAACCATTGTATAAAACAGTTGAACCAGTCTTCCTTAGGGACCACTTCAATGGCTTCGTGGAACGGATTTACCGCCGATTAAGGGCTCGTAAAACGTGAGCCTCTAAGTTTGTCTTTAATTTTAGGAAAAAAAAAGAATTCGCAAGTTGGAAGTTCTGGGTTGAATGGCGGATGCATCATCAGTTCTACATTTCAAGCCTTTAAATAGGCATCTGTTACCATAGCGGAATGTACAAACGCGTTATCTTGGTGAAGAACGGCATTGTTTCGAAGACGCCTTTCACGAACCTTTTCTAAGACTCTGGACAAGCAAGTATAGACGTACCAATCTGCAGTCACTATCCTTTGATATTCAAGCTATACTTTTGAGTAAGGTCCTAAATTGCCTAAATAGGAAGCAACCATTTTCTTAGCAATGCTTCGACTTTTGCTAACTTTCGTTGGCAAATTTTCAAAATGAATGACCCATTCTGCCGATGCGCCTTTTGTTTCCTGTTCGAAGTAATGCACACAGGTTTCATCACCTGTGACGATATTATGGACAGAAAATTGATTGCCCTTCAGCAAATTTTACTGCAATTTTACGACACCACTCTACACGCAGTCGTTTCTGGTCTCCAGTCAAAACATGTGGTTTCCATCGAGTGCAAAGCTTCCATACCTTCAGATACACGTAAAATCTTTTGCACTTGACTCATTCCAATGCCTAATATAGTACAAATTTGCTCACAAGTAATTTGTTTTTTAGTATCAATTAATTGACGTACGTTCTCAATAGTATTTAGCGTTATAAATATTTCGGTAGCCGCAGTCGCTGGTCGACCTTCTCGTGGTGGACAGGGTGTTTACCCACCCACGCTAATTAAAGAACTGATATAAAATTAGTGAAAAAAATGTGTTTCGGCATAAAACAAATAATCTTACACTTGAAAGTAATCACTCTTTAAAATGCCTAGCGAGAAATCTGCCGCAGGGCGAGCAGCCCTGCGCTGCCACACCCAGAAAGCCCGGTCAATGGGCTCGGCTTAAGTAACATTTCGCTGCAGGCCAATTGTTCAGTGAAAGACGTCACAGGCCTTTGACAAGGCTCGTCGACTGAATCACAGAAGTCGTCAAAATTTATAGTCTTTTGAAAGTATACGTTGGTACTAAAATATACGGTGGGTTTAAAATATAGCAATGTAGAACCTGTAAAGGCTTGCAATGTAGACCTTTCAAATACTTTGTGGGAGTTTGTTTTACGTACCCGTATATATCGTTAAAGCCTACAGTGTCCATGAGCTTATTGGAAAGTTTGCTGCCCCCTTCGAAAAGTGCTGATTGATTTGGCTTTCTATCCTCACTCTCTATTTATTTATTAAAATAATTAATTAATCAATTACCGCATTTACAAAGGGTATGCCTTACCTATATTATTATATATTTATATGTATTTACATTTATTCATATTATAAAAAAAATTAAAAGTTGAACACTGCCGATATGATCATTAGCATGTCTGTACTTCCGCCGCCCAACTAAGTGTCAGGATTTGTTTTAAGCCATTGAGAATTCTAATTTTGTGTATATCCATTCGGCAAGTTATAAAAACACATATCACCATTTGCTAAGTTTTTTACCATTGCCTTTGTCAATAGTAACTCGTTCCCAATTCTATTATCGACTTGCTATTTCAATTTATTCTAGTTTGACTAGGTATTTTTATATTTACTTTTATATTACTGAACATATATTAAATATTAATGACTTTTTGTCTTTCATTACTTAAAACTTTATTTTTCTCTTTATTTTACTAATAAGACTATTCTGTTCGTTATTCTCGAATGTTATGTTCCATTTAATGGCGATAATATAATGGAATCGCCTTTTATTTATTATGTTTTTTTTTGAGGACCACATTTTAGGGCAGTTTAGTTTTATTACCATGTTACTAAAACATTTACATAACTAATTTTAATAGAACACTGTTGCCTGTTGATTCTGCCACCCAGTTGAGTGGCAGAATCAAATAAGCGAAAGGTTAAGGTTTTGCCATTCGGTTCCTGTAATTTTTTGAAATCGAGACTATCGCGGTTGTTTGACATTTTAAACAAGATAAAAAACGAATTTACCGCGTGAATATTGTAACATCCGACGTTTCGGCAACGTTGTCTAAGGTAGACTGAAAGGGTCGGGTCCTACAAAATTCACGTGGTAAATTCGTTTTTCGTCTTGTTTATCCTGTTATTTTTGTAAGCAAAATAAATCTTTTATAGTCATTAATCCTTAAATAATAATGCAGTAACACATAATAAAATACTACTTTACTTCAGAACTTTTCACGTGAGAAAATAATATGGTCCTACAAATATCAAATACAATTGATTATCGGAGAGATCCATTTCTCTAGATGTCCATTTCTGTGTCAACAATTTTTAGTAAAAATTAATCGCCGATCTGCGCAAACTTGATTGTGGTGTTGGGATGCCTTCCTGTTTCTGACCTAATTTATTATTATTCCATCTTCCATCTTTTCCAGATGGATCAAAATCTTTGCTAGGTCCAAAATCAAGGAATCGGAGCGGGCGTATACGAGTACGTATGCGCTGCCGTGAAGATGCTGCGTACCGACGTTCGCGACGCCCACGCTTCTGTTTTTGCATACAAAAGGTAGATAAATCTACTAATCTGCCTGTCCCACGCGAACACCGGGCATGTTTATAGGCGACTCAGCCACAAACGGTGAAATATTCCAAGGGGATATTGCAAGCACATATACGAGCCGAACAGGCGCACATACAACTGCCAATTTGGGATTAGCCGCTCGCACAATGGAAAGAGAGCAGAACCAGTTACGTGCAGTCAGACTAAACAAGACACCTACGACTCTCCGCTCAGACGAGAAACTAGAGGTGTTTAATTTGAGAACACGTTTTTTATGCAATTCCAAAATTTGGTCCTAATGTGACTCATATTTGACTCTTTATTGTGATTTGAAATAGTTTGACTGAGTAGGTATCAGTTTGTCAGTTTATTATTTTGATTTCGTTTTATTTATTTACTTTATTTACTCCATGACAATTCTAATATATTTTTAGTATTTTAAAATAAATTTTTATATTTTTCTTTACAATTCTCACAAAGACTAATTTATATTTTTCCATATTATTTTATTTTTCATGTCGATTATATATTGATATTTTTTAAAGATAATTTTGAAAGTATAATTGGGATATTTATAAATTTAAAAAACTTTTGAGAATTTTATATATAGGTAGGTATATTATCGGAGACTTTAGTGTAAGTAAATTATATGTGTATGCTCTGCTTTTTCTGAAATATCATGAGGATACATTTAGTTTCTTAATGAGGCACTTTTAAGAACCACTAATGTCAATCCTGAAACATCGAAAGGTTTTCCTAAAAATTGATTATTCTCGGAGCATGGTAAGTATATAATTATAATGGTATTGTCCAAACGATTTTAATTTCCATGTTACTATATATTGTGATACCTGCGCCGATCTGGTGATTTTGTATAGCAGTATTATGGAATACGAAGAGATCTATAAAACTTGGCCTTTTGCCTCTATCTATGGTAATATAGGAAGTTAC
Organism: Micropterix aruncella; assembly: GCA_944548615.1. Lineage (NCBI taxonomy): Eukaryota > Metazoa > Arthropoda > Insecta > Lepidoptera > Micropterigidae > Micropterix > Micropterix aruncella. The sequence continues at coordinate 27,761,300 of OX155963.1, forward strand.
ATTAAAGCTACATTAAAGAAGTTTAAATTTTAGAACTCTTTTACCAAAACTATAATTTCAAAAATAAAGTCGGTCGTGGCTGAACCAAAACTTGAACGAAATCGGGAGTAGGCACCACTATTCATTCCAGCGACCCCCAATACAATGAATTTGACACTAATATCCGTTGGGAAAAATACTTCAGCCTTATTTAGTGTTGACCTCCTTTCAGTTGCCATCACCCAATAAATTCGTAACATTCCACTTGAATCGGTGATTGTTAAAGAATATAAATATTTTATAAAGCTTAATATAAAATAGCATACTTTTATTGTACGAGAATCTGTTTTAATTGTTATAAGATCTATTTGTGTATACGGCAGATCCAGTACCGATCTAGTTAATCACTTTTCAAAGAAGCTTTTCATTATTATTTTCTTGAACGGTAAAACATCTGATCCTGAAAACATAGATATTACCGCGCCCCCAAAAAAGTGGCGCCGGTCGATCCACCACTACCTAGCTACGCCACTGTGGAATCCCAAATAAATAAGAATCGGTCGGCATATAAAACCGAAAAACTATTATACATCCGGAAACATTAACTACCCTTGGTAAAAATCAGTGAAATAGTTCAAATACGCTTTGTTGGGATCATAATCACCCACATATTTTTTTTCGAAAAATGTAAGTTATTAAATTTTGAAACCATAAAGTCGAAAAACGTATTAATCTTTTTTTTCAGTGTATCCGTTTTTCAACAATTTAAAAAAAACTTTCAATACTAATAAAATCATAATTATTTTTAACTCTTTAGATATTTATTAACTTCCTGAATTAGAGGTTGATACGTTGATATATACTATGAGGTTGAAAAGATGATAGTTTTTATTTTAAAATAAAGATCTTTACATTATTATGTTCATACATTGTAGTATATTTAATACGATTTATTTATTTATTTTTCCCATACACTTCACCATCTTACATTTTATATTAATTTTAAATATATGATCATGCTATTTCGATATATTGATTCTTTATGTGCGTACATAAACAAATCTTCGCCATACATGGAGTCTAGCTTAGTACGGGATACGGCCTAGTTAGGCAGATTCTACAATGAAAACAATTTAAATGCAAGAAAGTTTTTAATGAATACATATTTTTTTAATTATTTTAAAAATCTTATTCTTAAAACCAACGCTTTTTTGATCGTTATTATCGAAGATTTATTAAAGAAAACTTTTAACACATGTATATATGCTTTTCTCTAACTGTTCGCATATAATGTATAGATGAAACATCCCTAATTAAACCTTTTATTATGGTTTATACGATGTGTGTTTTGTCGCTTCCGCATGTTGGGTCGGTCGACTCAAGGATGTGATCGTTTCGGCGTCGCCGCGTCGCGCAGATCGAAAAGCGGCGCAATGGCAACGATACTGTTAGCCGGTGCGTCGCGCGCAGAGCGCAGTAACACACAAAAAAGCCAATTTTCGATTTCATTCGTTCGGCGACAGTGACGCGGCGCTTTAGCGCGTTTTTTGCGCCGAGGCGGCAGTTAATTTACTCCGCTTATTGGGCCGATCGCCACAAAAAGTGCTTATCATTTGCACAATGCTTCTTCCAATTTAAATTTCGCCATTACGTACCGGGCTTGACGACGCCCGACAATGGGCCGTGTGTCCGCTTGCACCGCGGACGTGCTTATAGAATAAGAGTGTTCCTAAACAAAACCCTAACTAGAGGAGAGGGACACTTTTTAGCGTAGCAGGCGAATTTTATGAAAAGGATTACCTAACCGTTTTTTGAAACAGTTGAGAAATGTATAGACCGTCGATGAAATGTTGTTACATGCGTTGAAATTCAATGAATTTGAAATAGAAGAATCCATACGTTCTTGAAATCTATTTTTTTAAGTAAGGCCACTAGCTCCCTAAAAGGCTTTATTGAGTGTCATTAAATACCATCGGCGCAGGAAGTTTATCAAAATAATTTGAGTCGGTTTTAATTAAATTTGTGTTTTATAACAATCTACAAAAATGGATAACATTTACAATTAAAATGTCGTAGACAAAAATACAGTACCAAAAATCTCATAACATGACGTGTCAAAAACTGTCGCCAGTGATCATATTTTAATGTCACCTAATTAGTTTATAGCCTATTTTGAGGCGGATATTTAAAAATAATGATAAACAAATAGATAGTAGTTAAATTATCATTATTGCTAAACAAAAGAATAAGATAATCAACCATACGTAATACAAAAATTAAAAATTAAAAATTATAAAAAGAATTTAAAGAGCACATAATAATATATAGGTATTAAAATAATCTAGAAATATTAAAGAAACAGTCGCATTCAAAAAAAAATATTATAAAACAACTACAATTTTATAAAGACATATATCATAAAAAGGCGATATGTTCATACATTTTAATTTAATTACCATTCCATACATTCATACCATTCCATACATAACCCTTCAGACATTTATACTCAGTGCTCTAGCTATATATCCCTTCCCCCCCCCCCCTTCCTTCATCAACCAATACAAGATATTTTTGAATGTCGTAATAAATGTTAAACAAAGGGTTTATACCTGATTAATTGTGATTAATATGAGCAACACATCTTATATATTAATAATAATAAAAATAAAAATAAAACGCTTTGGGTATATATGAACATTATTAAAGCAATAGATACTAACCTAATATATATATATATATAATATATATATATATATATATATATATATATATATATATATATATATATATATATATATATATATATATATATATATATATATATATATATATATATATATATATATATATATATATATATATATATAATGTAAACACCTGCAAAAATAAAAACAATATATAAAAATTCTTGAGAGGATATTATGTATATTATAACTTTTGTGAGCGTAAAATATCCCACAGCAAAATAAGCAATATCATACAAGGACGTAACGAGTAATTTAAGGACGTATAGGTTAGCTCTAAAATATTGCCTTCAGGCAACAAGCTCGCCTTTTCTTAAGAATAAAGAATTTTATTACTATTATTATTATTATTAATTTAGGGGGAACGAGGTTTTTTTTTGTCAAATACTTCAATTTTTAGTATTTGAAACATGTTATACTTGGCGCGGTTCTTACATGTTAAGCAAAGCGTTTGAAAGACACGTTCCATTCACGGCTAAAGAAAACTTGAAGTCACTTCAGTGACCAGGGATAGAAAGCAGCTGGTTATTTGCAGATATCATAGGGCTCCCGTGAGTTATTGTAGTAAACCTCCTTGGAGGTAAACAGGTGCGACGCCCTCCAGAATCCTAAAGGTTGTTATTATGTACAGAGCTTGCAACAAGTTAACGTTATTTTACGCTTTTGTAACGATAATCATTCTAGGGCAAATAAAAAGCCTAAATGACATACAAGTTTAGAAGAAGAAAAACTAGTTTACGCAAAGAGTATATTTGAAAAAAAACTTTAAAATAGCTCAAATACAATTAAAATTTGTAAATGACGTTTGCCAAAGATAAGAAAAATAAGTATATTAAATATTTAAAAGCGATAAGTAATAAAATGCACCAAACTATGTATAAAATAATTAAAATAGAAATAACGACAAATACACTAAAATTAAAAAATATGGTCTTATGGAAGTAATTTAAATTTGCCTTAAAAGAGAAACCCTAGAGACTGGGTATAAAAAATAGACAATATAATAATAATAGTAATAACGTTTAATGAGAGAATATAAACAGTCCATGAGTAGAATAATAATTGATTCGTGTAGAATAAAATACAAAATATAGATGTTCTTAATGTAATAATTTAATAACATTATAGAAATAAAATAGTATATTTTTATTAAAACAGTTTCACAAGAAAAAAAATACAAATGGGTAGTTCGGAATAGTTTCATACGTTTGTAAAAATAATCATAATATTATTATGCTTTTATAAAAAGCTAGACAGTATATTAGTAAATAGTTTGCCTTACAGGCCCAAACATATACGAAACCAGTTTTTTCATATATGTTAAAATACTCGGGCTAATCTTTATGTCTGCGCGTAGAGTTGTATATATTTTAGTCCCAAGATAAATAACATATATGTAAATGACCATTATATATAGGAACGAACATATATGTAATAAGGGGACATTTACATATTACCTAGTCATGTTTTTGGGATTTTTCGACGCCTCCCACCCCTATGTCAACAGACGTAATCAGCGGTCTGAACCCCCCCTCCCTTCCCCCAAGATTACGTAATCAACCGAATTTGCGGAAACTGTGAAGAATCGTGAATCCAGCGTTTGTAAAGTGGATCTCCGGATAATAACTCCGGATTAATAACTCCGGATCCTTCTTGCAATTTTTGTATTTCTTTTTAAACTGCCCAAACTCCTCGTCGCCCGCCGTTGTTGCTCCGGTCCCTAGAGGAGTGAAAACGCTTTGGCGTATGTACTGAGAAACTCCATGTGTAAATCCGCCATAGTTGATGCGCAACACGACCGCGTTAATCTTTCCGCGATGGAGTTGGAGCGTGCAGCGGCGCGCTAGTTCAGTGTTGCAGCCATGCCGCCGCGACGCAGAGCGGCCACCGGCTTGTCAGCGGGCGCATGACAGGCCCGGGCGACTCAACAGCAGATGAGCGAGTGGACTATCTACGAAGTGGTATCTTCAGGTGCAGGTTTAGACCAAAACATTGCGATGCGGTGACCAAAGTTGATCACGTAATCAGGATGGGCGCCCCCTCCCCCCCACGTAATGAAGCGTAAGCTTCAGCTCCAACCTCCCCTCCCCCTCGGTGACTACGTATTATGTGGACGGCCCCTAAAGAGAAATTTCATAATAAGCATACATGGCAATCCCTGTTTGTGCCTATACGAATCCAAACTAGCTTCTCCTTCACATTTTATAGAATGCACTCCTTGCATTCTTGGCATTTATAATTTACTGCACCTGTTACCAGATCATATGATTAACAAATTAATATACCTGTTAAATGTTTCTCGTTTTGTCATGTAACAAAAAGTAGTTATAACAATTTACCTTTTGACAGCCTGTTTTTGGCTTGTGACTTTTCCTTAACTGAAATATCAGTGTGAAATGTTTTTGTAAGTTATAAATAATTAACTTTTTAAAGTGACATTAGGACACCTGGCCCAATGGTTGGTGGATGAAATTATTTGTCTTTTTATTAAGGTGCACTTTACACATAACTGCTTACATGTAAAGTACAATAAGTCGCATTATGCTTTATAATATATTTTACTTTTATGGCGGAGGGAAAGTATTTTGAACGCACGTTTGTGTGCCTGTGTGTGTGTATGTATTCCTCCACGATAGCGCCCAAACGCTTCATACTATAGAGCTGAGATTTGGTATTCAGGCAGAGGGGGGAGGGGGCAGGAGGGGGTATGCTAGTCATACTTCAATTTCGAAATATTGGACTCGGAGACTTAAAATTCTGTACACAGATGCGTCTTTGGGCCGAAACCACATTGTGAAATTTTGTTTGAAATATGTTATACTAAGTGAAATATTTAAAAAAAAATCCTTTGTATTTAAGAAATATAGGAAAATAGCCATTTTAAAACCCCAGAAATACTACAAATCATTCCTCCAAATATTTGGCATCATAATCACTTGACACAATCGCTTTTGGGAGAGTGGGGTTAACGGGAGCGGGAGCGGGAAAGATGGTGGGTGGGTTAGGTTGGTCGAGGAACAACTATTATTAGCCTACCCTAATCTCGAAATTTTAAGAGAGACCCTAATTACATGCGAAAGTTCTGCTTTGAAAAATGCTGTAAAACAAAAAAGTTAAAATATATTTATGCCTTTCCGAATTGAGGATGCTTATAGTTGATAAGAATCACAGATATGATATGAAAGAATTTTAGTTAAAATTTCCGGGCTAACTGTAATTACAATTTTTAAAACATTTTTTTTACAATTTGAAGCGAATATTGACTTTTTTATTTTTTGACCATTTACTATTATCATTTATTAATTTTTAACTTTATTCGGCATGTGAAATTTACTATTTATTTTCCATATTGATTGATTACTCGATGACGATTTTATTTTAATTAGAATATTAAGCTTTATGTGTTTCTTTCGGATTCCATATTTTAAAAGATAGTTTATATTCCAATTGCGAATAAAATGATTTTATTCATTTGAATTAGTTGATAGTTTTATGTGTCATCAGGTGAACTGCGTTAATTTAGCACCAGGAAATCGTAGATGCATTTTTCTACACCTAATTTTGTCAATTAGTTTATGTTTGTGCATAAAAAAAATATCAATTCAAACAATAAATTCATCAACAATTAATTGAACGTCGACTTAATGATTCTGTTGTAATCGTCAACGCCTTATAGGTATAGTGAAATGAAGAAATGAAGTATACTAAACGATCGAGTAGGTATACCTATCCATAGATTATGTAACACGGTGGCCAAGTCAGGCTTCCGAGGCGAACGGTGCTAAATAAATAATGAAATGGAAGGTAGTGCAGTCGCGCGGGTGGAATGTTTTTGTACTCCCTGTCGAAATAGAGTGAGTCCGAGTGAGCACGTACCTTAACAATATCATTTGAGGCGCGCGTGCGCCACAATGGCCTGCCGACCATGAATCACTGCCGCGCCGGACGAGATCGCACAGGGCTGTCGATAAATCTCATTTTAATCGATATATTTGTATTAATGATTTTTCGACAATTGTTTTTAGTTGAAACCATCCACTCCAAAACCTTTCACAATAATCGAGAATGCTTCCGATGGATTCAGGAGGTCGATTCTAGTATAATTACCCAAAAAGCCTGGGATTTAGAGACCTTCTTCCAGGTATGATATATTAATGATATTTCGATTTTTAAGCTATTGCATAGCTTTTATCGCGGGCCAGCGCGGCGACCGAATGAAGAAATTTCTTAACGAATATTAATGATTTTGAACTGATATTACGTCTAAACGAGTACTGATTACGATTCGAAAAAAATATATGATAAACACGAACATTTTCCTAATATTCTTAGCTTTGAATATTTTAGATTTTGTTTATATTACATAGTGTAATTAATTTGTGAAATTAGGTCTAACCGAATACAAAAACGACTACTACGCAAATACTATCTGGCGTATTATTATGAAACCTGCACCATTTTAAAGATAATTTAATTATCTATCTTTTTATTTACGATTTTTTCGAATAATATAGGGTTTTTTTGCTTTATCGAATAAAAAAATCGTGCGCGGCGCTCTATCGGAAGACGTTTAAATTATTCCGAATCATTTGCTTCCGCAGCCGCAAATGATTCGGAATAAATTCAACGTTTTCCGATAGAGCGCAGTTATCTGATATCAGAAAAAATGAAATAAATAAAATAAATAAATAATTATAATTGCATAATTTGTTAAAAAATGCTATGCAATAGCTTTACAGCGGCAGTCCCCGAGTGCCACACGTTTTTTTATTTTTTTTAGTTAAAACCATCTACTCCAAAACTCTTTACAATAATCAAGAATGTTTCCGACTGGATTTGGGAGGTCGATTCAAGTGTAACTACCCAAAATGTGTCGGATGTAGAGCCCTCCGTCCAGGTATAACTCTTTACTTACTATCTCAGAAAATGGCCCTCATTACAGAAATAAATCTTCTATGGAAAACAAGTACCTATCCCTATAGAATAAATATAAATCATGACCTTGTAAAGCGTCACCCGGAACACCTTCACTTTCTGCGATGAAAGTTGGCGTAGTGTGTCAGTCAAATGCTGGCTTTATCTCCATCGAGATTTTGGTCTCTCTAGGAAAACTGTCAGTTTCTTTCTATCAAAAAAATAAAACCGCTATTTTACACATGTCAAATCTTATGACTGAAGCGGGAGCTAATGGGTGATAAATTGTACGCTCGCATGAGGCAAGATAGCTATCCTAAACGTACCACAGCCTTTTATTCGTCCAGAGGCCACAGTTCATCCCCCAGAAGTGTAATAATAATACCATGATGAATGCGACTTGGGTTGGCATGGATGATACTGTGAGAGTGGCCACCCTTCACTAGACTCCAATTGATTGAGAGCGAAGGGTGGTTCTCATCAAGAAGTTTTCTCCGTTATCGAAAGTCGTCGTAGTTGAAGTTGAAGTATTTAATCAGAAGGTATGTAGTAGGTTGCCAGTTCGCAACGCCTTGTTTGATATTTCGCCGGTGTGTAGGTAGTGTGGGCGCGAGGTGAAGTCGTGGTTGTGTGTACGAAGTGTGAAGCGCCGCGATAGATTCGAAGGTAATAATGATCGCGTATACTATGCGTAGTTTGTTGACTCGAAGATGATGAAGAGCATGAGTACTTGTAGATGAGCGGTTACTGTCCGCCAGGGAATGATAAAATATGTGTCGAATGTACTGCTTTTTATATGGTGTGTAATGATGCAATAGTTATGAGTGGGGTTTTCGATTTCGATTCTATAGAAATTACTTTTTTGTTGTGGGTATGTTGGACCGACTCTCCAACAATACTATAAGAAAATTTAATATTATATACAACAATTTAAATATCCGCATTAGGACAGGATATAGACTAGTTAGGTGATATTAAAATATGTATGATCCCTGGCAACAGTATAGAATAGAATAGAATAACTTTATTGTGCTAAAAAAACATAACTTAATGAATATTACACTGGTTTTATAAAAAAGACAATTTATGTACAAATGGCGTACTTATCGCTCTAGCGATATCTTACAGTCAACCATTTGATAAAATAATTCATCATTTTCACAACACAATACACAAAGAAGTAGTAAAGTTAAATTTAAAATAAACTTATACAATTTTTTTTGCTTATCACGTTAACAGCTTTTGGCTTATCAACAGTTTTTGGGTTATCACGTTATCAGTTTTTTTGCTATAGATTTGCTACCTCTGTCCACACCATGTCTGTATTACATATTTTATACGACGAGAAGTGTTAGTTAAAGCAATATAAAATCAATTAATATCTATTATATTCATATTATATTAACGTCAAAATATACCAGTAAAACTTTTGTATTTTGAAAATTTTATTACAGTAAATATTTAATAGTCATAGTCATAGTCATAGTCATATTTTATTAATTCCAAAAAGTACATACTGTGGAATACGTCATTTTACATTTTCTAGAGGTTGTAATAACAACTTCATTACGTGTACATATACTTTTTATATGTAAAAGCAAGACACCATCGGATCAATTATAAAAATTCAATCTTACAGACTCAAATAACAAAAAAAAAAAAAATGTAAACAACATTTTTAAATAATCTATCGATAAGTTTTAAAAATAGTCAATCAAGAAATTTTAAAATAATCAGTTAATAAACAACAAGTTTTACAATGAAATCAAAACTACGGTGACAAAATACAGAACAAATTTGATAAAAGCTAATTTATTTTTTAAAAACTAAGACGGCCTTGTCAAATTCAACCAAATTATAGAGAGCATGCATGGCTAAGTTTCTTTTTATGCATTTCTTAAATGCAACCTCTTGAAGTATTTTAATTTCTGCTGGCAATGAGTTGAAAAATTTAAACCCCAAATATAAATATGATCTCTGGTATAAAGAAAGCCGCACTTTGGGGTTTACTACATTATTTTTATTGCGAGTGTTATGTTCATGCAGACTCGAATGCTTTTCCTCGTTTTTCAAAGTTGCTTTCGCATAAATTATGCACTGATATATAAATTCAGATTGAAATGTTAATATTTTTTTATTTTTAAAGATCGGAGCACAGTGGTCGTCTCTTTTTAACCCAAATATCGTCCTGAGAGCTTGCTTTTGCAGTATAAAAATACGATGGCTATCTGGTGCATTACCCCATGTTAGGATACCATAAGCCATCTTCGAATGAAAGCACGCATAGTATGTGCTCATTGCGGCTTGTTCACCGGCTAGAAATTTGATTTTTCGTATGGCATAAATAGCAGAACACAGTTCCTTCGATAGCCTCTCGATATGTGGACTCCAGTTTAATTTCTGGTCTATTGTAATACCTAGAAATTTGGCCGCGTTAACGACCTGAACTTTATTAGAGTCCATGATGATATTGATATTGTTAACTTTTTTTAAGGCAAAATTCATGGCTACGGTTTTGGTGGGATTTAATAATAATTGGTTCGTTTTAAACCAGTTACTAGCTACAGAGAGACATTTGTTGGCATTATGTCCTACTTCATCGCTAGTTGTACCTTGGAATACAAAACTAGTGTCATCTGCGTATAGTAATGTATTACAATTTAAGGGCATTGAATCACCCACATCATTTATAAAAATAATAAATAATAGCGGACCCAGAATAGAACCTTGAGGTACTCCACATGTTATAGGTTTTGGGAGTGATTTAATTTTCTTTATCTCCACAATTTGAGACCTATCTTTAAGATATGACTTTATTAAATTGAGAGTTCTGCCTCTAAATCCGTACAGCTCAAGTTTATGTAGAAGGATATCATGATTGACAGAATCGAAAGCCTTGGACAAATCACAGAATACCGCGAGCGGATTTAGAGAGTTGTCCAAGGCTTTTAATATGAGCTTTACTAGTTCCCCAATTGCCATGGTGGTTGATTTATGTTTTCTAAATCCAAACTGGTTATTGGATAGTATGTTCTTTTTATCCAAGAATTCTAAAAGACGATTGAAAATTATTTTCTCGAAAACCTTTGCAAAACAAGGCACCAAAGATATTGGGCGAAAATTATTTAGTTCTGTTTTTGAACCTTTCTTATGAATAGGAAGTACTTTCGCTATTTTCATTTTAGAAGGAAAGACTCCTAGTTTTAGGCAGCTATTCAAAATGGGAAGCAATTTGGGTGTAATTACGGCGGACGCATCTTTTAAAAGTTTCATAGAATGTTCCCAAATATCAGTCGCAGGTTTAGACTTCAGGCCTTTTATACAGGAAATTAGCTCCGTTTCAGTAATTGGATAGAGATATATGGATTCTGGAACCGCTACTATATTATTAGCCTTCTGACTGGACGGCAGCGCCTTATTTATAGTATTACAAGCGTTGATAAAAAAGTCATTAAAAATGTTAGCTAGTTCTTCTGGTTCCGTATATTTTATATTATCATGGATTACTTCAGTTATATTGTCATGGTCATTGCCTTTGTTTCTACACTCTCTATTAATAATTTTCCATGTGGCCTGTATCTGATTTCTAGAGTTTACTATTTCTTGTTTAATGCTAATCCGTTTTGCTGTTACCACAGCTTGGTCATAAACGTTTTTGTATTTTAAGTAGTAATTTTTGAATCCGCTACTATTGTCGCTATTGCAGATATCTTGTAAGAGTTGAAGCTTAGTCAGTGATGTTTTCAGCCCTGGAGTGATCCAAGAGCGTTTTTTGCGTTGGTCTGCGCAATGTAACTTTTTTGGAAAACAAGCTTCAAGATTATAGTTAAACAATCTTAAAAATAATAACAAAATATTATGTTCTGGTAGAGCCCGGGGATTTGTCTACTATATACTAGCTTAAGTATTTCAAAGGTACGTGTTTAACAATAGGTAGGTTAGTATTACATGACGTTGCAAGATTTTTTAAGATGTCGCAAGATAGGTTACCATATTGACTTAAATAAAGTAAATGGTCTTCCGCACACTCTTGAAAATATTCCTTGAGAAGTTACTTCAAGGGCCTGTTCGATTCACATCTATTACTTGCTTCTTAAAGCAGTTTATTATAGAAGCGACAGAACAGTTTCGATTTGTCGTCCATTACGGGCGAATCCGTCACCCCAGGAAGGTATGATATATAAACGGTCTTTCAACCATAGGGTGAACGCAGAGACAGGACAGTTAACCGTTTAGTTCAGCCAGCAAACCCGTGGGAGTCCAACGTCTTACTGCAAAGAACTAGGAAGTGAACCTTGAGGAAAGCTTCGCGCCCTCTTAACCACATTTGGACGGATATCTATGTCCTCCAATTTGGTCGATTTGAAGTCGCTTACGCGGCTTCTACCCGGTATTAGCGGTAATTCAGTTCGAATTTTCGGTTGTATCGCGGACCGTGGTGCCCTTTGCACGTCTATTCACCCGGGATTGGGTAAACAATGGGTCGTTTGAAAAGTAGCTGACAGTAGGTCAACAACTACCCCTCTTCTTAGGAAACGCCATTTCCATACCCCTCCGGTTATTAGCCGGAGTGCACAGATGATTGGCTGACGCCGCACAATGCGTAAACCGCCCAGTAGCGTTCGATGGATTTAATACAGACAAGCAAAACATCTCTAGTTAAGTAGACCAATAAAGTAGCAATTTATCTTGACGAAGGTTGGGTAGTCCTGATTTTTGTCAGGTTTATAAATTTGGGCTCCTCAAAAAATATTGAGTTTTGGATCGGCCCGCATCCCCTCTCACTCTGACTTCTAAGAGAAAAATGGCAGTAAAACCAGTTTTTTCTCCCTTTCAGTATGATCTGAAGTAAAATAGTCTTAGTAAATATTATACACTAAAAAAAATCTGCTAATGTACTCTTTAAAAGATTGTTTTAACATATGAATAGTATCAGAGTTACACAAATTGGCCGGTGAGGGTTCCGTGGGGTTTTTAGAATAGATCATTTCGCATTCCAGAATAATACTATTTAAAGATGGAGTTTATTTAATTTCTAAATGTAATGGAAATTTTTGCTTGCCTTTGCGTTGAACTCTATTACGTTACGCATGGAAAAACACATCAGCTTGGACGCACGTATACATTGCATCAAGATCGATTACAGTGAATGTATCGTATGAGAAGTATAAATTATCGATGCTCGATAAAGTCGATGCAAAACGGTCACCGTCACTATAACAATGTTATTAGTCGGTACGTATAATGTCGTAGGAAGGATATCTTTGGCTAGTCCGTTAGGCCGCATGGCTAGTGAAAGGCATGGGCGGGGCGACGTCTTTACACGCTGCCAACAATCGTAGCAAATGATCTTGAGAATTGCGTCTAAAAATAGTGCAGTATATTTTTAAAAACTTAGTGTAGTATAGAAGAAAGAGGAAACAATTAAAATACATTTATTATGGAGATCATTGATTAATATACTTTAAAGCAGGTAATGATAAAATACAATAATAAAGATAATGATAGAATTATTTTTTGCCCCATCGGGATTAGTTGCCGCATTGGCAGTAGCATTCCAATAGTATCTAGAATTTTAGAATACGGCTGGGGTTTCGGATTTAACTGCAGCAATAACTAGAACGAAACAATCAGGAAAATTTCGAGACAAACAAAAGCAATGTATTTTACCGATATATCAACCGGAAAAGTCGGAAAATGAAAAAACTACTTTTCATTAAGTTATATTTCTGCAAAATTTGGCACACCAATTATAACATATGTGATAAATCTTGAGTTTATAATTAGGCACCGAAGTAGGTAATTATGAGATTTAATATTATTAGATTTTTATATTAGATTATAGGCGTAGCGGGGGGAGGGGGGCTCCCTTGTGAGAGCGGCCAAAAATGTAATAAAACTAAATCCCGTAATTGTCTACTTAGGTACCTATTTATAAATAGAGACATCAAGACAAGACATATCCCATATACTATAATAAATATAAGACATGGGACGACCACTGAGACACTGGCCAAGTTTAATCCTTGGTTCCATCTGAAAACCTTAGTACCCGATAGAAGCCGATGCCGGTGCCTGTTTAAATTCAACATGTAAGCGAATAACGACATTTTAAAATACTTAGATAACAACATTATATTAACCAATTTAATTTAATATACATTTTTTTATTGTCAATTGTTTTATCACAGTATTTTTTTTAATTGGGATAATTTTAGAGTAATTTATATTATATTATTCTATGTTAAATCATGTAACTAAATAAAAAAAATTGAGCGATGCTGTGAAGATAAAACTGCCGGAATACGCAAAAAGGCACGACAATGTAATTTTCCAGCATGACCATGCTCGGCCACACGTCGGGATGCAGGTCAAGAACTTCCTGGAAACGCTTCGCTGGGACTTTCTACCTCCCCAGATATTTCGCCATCCGACTACTATTTGTTCCGGTCAATGGCCCATGACCTTTCCGAGCAGCGCTGCCAGTCTTTCGAGGATATAGAAAAATGGCTGGTTTCTTGGATAGCCTCCAAGGACGAAGACTTCTTCCGCCGTGGAATCTGTCTCTTGCCAGAAAGATGGCAGAACGTCATAGCTAGCGATGGTCAATACATTGAATGAAATGCACTTTCAAATTCGCTTCGAAATAAATGTTCAATATTATAAAAAAACTAATTTTTCAATTCAAAGACCTAATAGATACCTAGTCAAAATTTGGTAATAGAATACAAACTTTTGCTTAGTAGAGAATTTTTAGTAGCAGTTTTTAATCGACTGCGGGATTCAGTCCATTTTGTTTTTTCAGAAAGTTTATTGGAAAGTTTAGGAATTTGGCAGTGTCGTCTGAAATTTTCTATATTCTTGGATGAAAAGGTTGCACATAATTGTTCCTGTTTCTGTTATAGTGCGACTGAATCTAGTTATGTTTAATGATGCCTTTTTCATTTCTGTGAATTTGTGAAAGTGGCCACCCTTCACTAGACTTCAATTGATTGTGAGCGAAGGGTGGTTCTCATCAAGTTGTTTTCTCCGTTATTGAAAGTCGTTGCAGTTGAAGTTGAAGTGTTTATTCAGAAGGTCTGTAGTAGGTTGCCAGTTCGTAACGCCTTGGTCGGTATTTCGCCGGTGTGTAGGTAGTGTGGGCGCGAGGTGAAGTCGTGTGTCCGAAGTGTGAAGCGCCGCGATAGATTCGAAGATAATGATGATCACGTATACTATGCGTAGGTTGGTTGACTCAAAGGTAATGAAAAGCGCGAGTACTTGCAGATTAGCGGTTACTGTCCGCCAGGGAATACTGCGTTTTATATGGTATGCAGTGACGCAATAGTTATAAGTGGGGTGAGAAATAAGCGTGTTAACTCGTATCGATCAGGAGAAATGACATTAGTCATCGTTTGACTGTGCATAAAATGCCGAATTTAGTTGGAAATCAATTGCAGCTGACTCGTGTATATTCGAGCGAATTTGCGGTTTCGATTCTGTAGAAATTACTTTTTTGTTGTGGGTATGTTGGACTTAGGCTCCAACAAATTTCAAATAAAGACTTTAACACAAAGAGGTCATATAATTTCAAAATTCACCGATTCCCGAAATTCACCGAGGCCCAATGCCTAAAACAGCTTTAATGAACTACTTTTGCATTAGAAAAATCTCATCCGCCTAAGGAGCTGAGCTCCACACGAGTAGGTATACCAAAGTTGCGCTGCGATTCAACTAAAGCAATGGAGGTAGTTTGAGGGTAGAAAATAGAGGTAAATTTCTTAAATAGAGAACCAAGCTATTTTTTCCACATTTTATAAATGTAAATCCCCAGTTACTCCTAAATTATTGGTTCTTTCGTACAAACGAATGCAACCCTATTTATTTGAAATTTTAGGTACTTTATTGTTCGTAAAATTGGTCATATTTTAATTTCATAGAAGTTGGCATTCCTAAAAATATTTGTAATATATCTGAGAAAAACTGACGAAAGCGACGTATATACCACCCCATCTTTCTTTGGGGAATTTTATTATGTTCGTCCGGGTATCATGAGGAATAACTCAAGCGATTTTCAAAACTGCGTGTTATATTTGGGATGATAGTCTATTTTTGAAAAATTTTACTCAGAGTACACATCAAGCTGATTACAAATTACACGGTAAATTACATAGCGAAGAGATCACATATCTTCTTTAACGTACCGCCATCGTATAAATATTATTGAGGGTTAAATACCTTTTTTATTCCTTACCCATTTAAATAGACATGGTTTGCTTGGCAGCCTAAAAGGCAGATATACCCTTTGGCAGCTAAAAAACCAACTCTCAGTCTATCTCATTATATCATGAATAGGTACCTACTTTGTTTTACTTAGTTTTTATATGTTATATTTTTTATGTCATCATGAGCTTACTTACTTAGGTCAGCTATTATGAACTTGTACATACTAGACTTAATATTTCATTTATTTTATTTTTATTTTATTTAATTTTATTTTACATATACATTCAAATACATGAGCACAACAGAAAATGAAATCACAATTTAGAAAATGCCGTTGTATGCTTTTAAAGTTATGTACACATTTGTCTGAGCCCAGGTTACATAGCGCATACATTATTTACGCAAATGATTATCTTTTAATTGTGCTAAGCAAATAGCAGCCGATCCTGCCTTGCTAGGCACCCCTGTGTTAAGGCGAGCTCACTTCGGAAGTCCCACAGAGACTAAAGCAATGATCTAAGATAACATTTTTTAATTTTTTTCATTTTAATTTATAATCATTACTATTATATTATTATCATATATTATTATTATTATTGTTATTATTATTATTATTATTTTTATTTTAATTTTTTTAAATTACCTTTTTCAGTATTTTTACCAATTGTCTAAATCGCAGACTAAAAGCGCGAATCCCCTCTTTTGCCGTATAGAGGTGACTGTCGCATCGTATTCATATGAGCTCCGCTCGTTTCACTGTAAATATTGCTGTTCATAATGCAGGTAGGCAGTATGGATAGCAATATAGGTAATATTCAATGGCGAATTGGATTTCTCTGTAAACTCTTGAATAAAGTATAAAATACATAAATAAATAAATAAATCACAATCCAAGTAGCTATTTTGATGAAAAATATAATTTTATATATAAAAAATAATAAATGCAGTTTGTCTTTTAGTAAAAAGTCAAGAGCGTTCGTTCCAGCCGCAGCATCACAACCTTCAACCAGTCAGCTATATTGAACGATCTGAACGGTAAGTACCGGCAGACCGCTATAAAGAAAACAATTATTATTAAACAACGGCCGCCGCTTGCTTATTTAAGATTGCTTCCATCCAGACATCACAAAAGCCGAAAATACTTGTCTTGTCAAGAATCGGAGTAGCCGCTTGTACTCACTTTAACATCTGATGCTTTAATGTGACGTGCTCGCTCGCAGCGGTAGCGGTAATTGTTACGGCTGAAAGTAGCTGGCATCAAGATTTGTTGAACGTTTTGGAGACCCTATATTAAGTCGGGACGAAAGCGATGCGCTCAATTTCAAGATTGACGATCAGTCATAAATCTTCCCATATTTGAAATGACCTATAATGCCTCATTGGGATACGAAACATGCTATGTAACAAGTTACATTTTATTCAGGAGGCGATTAAAATATCCAACCTTTCAATTCAAAGAAAACGGATGCTTACCGAATGGTACTATTATATAGTTTTCCCGATTATTCGGCAAAGTTACATTTTCCGACTTCACGGCGCCGTCAGTAATTGTTAAAGCGAGAAGTAGCTGGTAACAAGATTTGTTAAAGGTTTCGGCGACCATTATTAAGTCGGGACGAGCGCGGTGCTCGCTATTTCAAGGTCGATAAGTCATTAATATTCTTAAGTCATAAATAATAAAATATTATTAATAAATACGTTTTTTTTTAATGAAACAAATCGGCGACCTTATTGAGTTTAACAATTATCTTACAGCTAACCTCAACCTAATGAGAAAACATTTTTTGTAGTAAAAATGACATAAAACTATTCAACAAATATATCTAACTTTAACAGCCAGCAAAAAAGTAAAAAATAATAAAAGCTATGTATAAACTTATCATGATGTAGGTTAGGAAAGGGGGGGGGGGGGGACATTTATAAGCGCGTCTTAACCCATAGATACCCAATTGGCCGGGTTTTAATTTTATTTTAATTTCATATGTTTTATTAAATTATGGGTACAGTGGTTTGGCAGTAATTAATGTTTTGGTGAGACAGTGTCATAATTCAATTTTTTTACTAATTTTTACTCAAAAATTTTGGGACATCAACTTGTCAATCGGCTTAGGGGCCGAGGCCTGAAGGGTTAAAGTGTTCGTTGAACCTACAACTCTGCGCTGTCCTTACAAGTGTGGCTAAAGCATTCCACAGACAGGCTCCATGTACGCAAAAGGAGTGCGAGTAGAAATCACTGCTTTGACCAGGGATCGAGAGCAGTAGTTTGTCTTTAGATCTCAGAGGGCACCCGTGAGCTGCAAGATCATTGAACCTACTTATGAAATAACTCGGAGCGCCCATTTCAATATTCTGTAAAGCAAATCGTGGACCCTTGTACCTCTCCTTTCTATGGTAGCCAGCCAGTGAAGTCTTCATCTGTATATACCGTAATACGATCATACTTTCTTAAGTCATCGTTAAAATTTTGCAGCCTGCTATGACACAACTCACATTTTATTCAGAAGATAAATATAACCTAACCGTGTAATTCAAAGAAAACGGATGTTTACTGCGTGGTTCTAGAGGATGGTTTTCCCGACGTTTCGCTAAAGTTATATTTGGCGTCATTACGGAGTGCAGACTGTTGCGGACGCTGCTTGCCCGGGCGGCTAGTTCAATTTCTACTGCCGCAACGCCAGCTGACAGATCGTAGCGATGCTGGCGCATATTATGGAAATCATCTATGCACACATAACTCACTGTATTGTGCGTAAACTTCCTGTTGTCAGGTGCGGCGTTGAGAACTTCTTAATAAGAGGATTCCATGTGGTAGAAATTTTGAAACCATCATATCGATTCAAGTTTGGCGTTCTTCTGATTTGTATTGCTTTTCTGATCATTCGCAGGAAGTAGGATTCTCCTATTGAGAGTACAATTAGATTATGAAACTGCAACCAATGGTTCGTTCTACTGTCCAATATGTGCTCGCATATTGCCGATTTTTCTCGCTGGACGTTTTTCACCCACATATGTCGTTGAATCATAGTGGGGCCTTTTGTCTGTCCGATATAAGACAGCCCAGATGGTTTTTGTTCTACAAAAAAAATAAAAAATAATCGAAAACTGTCTGCATTATTTATTTTCATTTAGACCGTTGTTACCGACGGAAACAATACTGGAATATCTGAAAATAAAACGAACCTTAACCTAAAACGAAAACGGTGCTCTCTATGTCAAAATTGATAAATTTCAAGATTCATTAATACTCTCAAATTAGAAATGACCTATCATGCATTATTGGGGTACAAAACTTGCTACGCAACAAATTACATATTTTTCAGGAGACCTTTTAATGCAAAGACAAACAAATTCTTAACACATGGTGTTATAATATAGTTTTTTCCGATGTGTTGGCAAAGTTACATTTTCCGTCTTTAAGGGGACGTCTTCGCGCTGTCAGTAATTGTTAGAGCGAGTAGTAGCTGGTAACAAGATTTGTTTAAGGTTTCCTAAATCGAAAAACTTTTGGGACGTTAACCAAAAATATTGAAAAAAAAAGGTTTTATTTCTTAGTCACTTGCTTAATACACTCGATGGATACTCACTAATTAAAACTTACCCCGTGTAAGTAACTTTAAGCCATTTTTTACTACTTTTGCCCAGGGAAGGACAAAAGAGAAGATAAAGTCGGATATTTGGTTAGTGTTTGTGTGAAAGCAAATAAATGTTTCTTCAATAACGTTTTCTAGGTGAAACAAAGGTGCATGTCTAGTGGAATGTGGGAGCTGATTCCATAAAACGGCAACTAGAGTTGTCAACTTCAACAGGCGAACCCGTCACCTCAGGAAGTTTTAACGATTAGTTGTTCTATCTCCCTGAAGTGAGCGCAGAAGACTTGGACAAAACAGTCCACCGTCAAGCTCCGCCGCATGCCCGTAAGAGGCCAACGCCTTAACCGCGAGATAGCCAGGAGTGTTACCCAGCGGGTTTACACTCACGCCCTTACTTCCAATTGCGACCAGATTACTCCAGTCTCTCGATTGGTTACGAGTTCGAGGTCGCTTGCGCGGTGAAACGGTGTATACCGAATCTATCGCGGACCACGGCATCTTTTGCCCGGCTGTTCACCCAGGATCGGATGGTCGTTTCAAGATCAGTAAGATCCGCAACCACCCCCGCTCTATTGGAAACAGTACTGCTTCCAGACTCCCCCGACTGTTAGAGTGCACAGTCGATTGGCTTACGCCGCACGGTGCGCAGACCGTCCAGGAGCGCCAGAAGGTTGATTCCCAGGGGAAACTAGCCATAAGGTCAGAGTCCTACCCAGGCTCGCACTTCATGCGTTGAGGTCGTCGGATAGGTGTTGACCCGTGAGTGTGACCAACCCTGAACAGAATGGGTCTTCGTGGCCAACTCAGCAAGGGCCCATTAACTTCCTTCATAAAACGTCAGAATGGGCCGTAAATAAGTAAGTTTAAATAGAACAGTATGTTAGGGAATGGCGAGAGTGCTATCCCTACTTAATTAAAGTGGAAGGCCGTGGCCTTCCAAGGGGTGGAATGTCACGTCGAGATAGGAAGGCGAAATAAGATTTTTGAGGATGTTATAGCGTAGTGACGACATAATCATATTTTTTCGATCTCGAATGCCAGTGAAGAAACTCATTGAAGTAATTTACGTGTTCGAACTTTCGTAAATTAAAACATACCTCAGGCAGAGATTTTTTAGGCGCTACTGTTTATTCCAAATATTCTGGGTGCCATCTACACTGAGAACAATATAACGATGTAGTATCAATCCAACTATGTATATAATATAAATATAATATCATAATATCGATATAACAATATAACGATAAATAAAATACAAACGAAGCTGCCATGGAATTCACCGACCAAAAATTGGGCCCATCATATATAATTATTACACTTCTGGGAGGTGAACGGTGGATTCCAGACTAACGACCGGCTGTGGTAGGTTTAGGACAGCTTTCTTGCCACATGTGAGTTCACCTTACCACCCATTCTCTCTCCCTTCGAAGCCAACATTATAATATAACAATATAATATACGGAAATATGCATGTTTTAACAAGGATTACGTATATAATGCGGACTTTGGAACGTACTAAATAATATGACGCGTTACGGTGTTGATGTTACGGTAGTTACCGTGTCGTTATGTTAAAACATAATGTTATTTCAATACATCGTGTCCTTGGGATATCGCTTCTAACATGACGGCATGTAGTACGGTTGTAGTCAGACACATGAATCATGTTGGAACTACAGTATACTGTTATTTTCGTATTAACCGTAAGAAAATCGTTGATACATATAATCAAGTAATAGAGTTTCAACAAAAACTCCTTGTGATTCAACAAAAGTACGATTGAAACATCGTTATTCTATATAAAACCGTAATAACAAAATGGTAATGTAAGAATCAATCCAATGTTTTTCTGAGTGTATACATCAAACAGATACCCTAGAACGGGTTAGTCCCATTTGGGTAACAGAATCGAATAAGCATGAGGTACATTTTTGCCATTTGGTTACTGCTATTTATGCTAAACAAATATTTCATAAAAATTTATTCCCTAATAAAATAAATAAATAAATAAATATGGTCTGGGTGAGGCTGAATAATAAAAAAAAATGGATTTTGTTCGTATCTATTGAGATTTTTATTTTTTGGTTCTCTTTAAGGTGGTGGCTATATCAATGGTTCTAATTGACGCGAGGTCTACTTTCACATAACAACTAGTAATAAATAATAATAATAATAATAATAATTTTATTCATTCAAAACATAAATTTACAATTTTATTAGTTGCAGAATCTGCCTAACTAGGCCATAGCCCGTACCAAGGAAAACTCTATGTATGGCGAAGATTTATTCATGTGTACATAATATTAAAATTTGTTATATACATAATATTGTTATACAGTTTGTGTCTCTCTTGATTGGTGTTATATTGCTCCTGGTGCTATTAGACAATGTGACTGACACTGCTCTCTCAGTCGCTCTCTGCGCAACCTTCATTTTGTAAGCGATGTCACGATTAACAACGTTCTTTATATCTATTTGTTTTTACCGCGCTCCCGATCAATAACGACGAAAAGTCGGTGCGGCGCGCAATGACCATTTTCAATATTCGAAAGCGATTTATTGCACGAAATTATCGGTCGTTTTGAAACGTGAACGAATCAAACCGCAAACAATGAAGAACCGGAACTAAAATTGCCGATCCGCTCACCGTTCATTATTACTTTACACCGCAATAAATATTACGTACGGAAGATATCCAAGATTATAAACGCACTGAAAAGGCAATCATAACGCCGTAAAATATGTTAAGGGGCAAGTAGATAAAGAAGGTACTCGTAACTGGCAAATTTTAAACGGCGGAGAAAAAAATATTTTTCTGTTCAGTCTTGAACATGAGGAGTCGGCGAACAAAACGGTCTAAAAGCGTTGAACTCAATTTTACAGTAGAGGCAACAAACTAAATAGCATACTTCCATTTGTTTATTTGCATATTTTGTTTTTTTTTAAAATACATTGGCTGATTTGTATAAGATCTAGCATACGCAAATAATTTTTCATTGCAAGATTAAATAAAAATAATATTATTTTTTTTTTTTCGTTTAGATCGTTTTGATTGACACCTAAATATGTAGATCGTGCCGCAACCGTATCAAATGATTTTTCTCACCATTTACACCAAACTAATTTGCACAGTAACTCACTTTACCGAAGCTATATGTAAATTAGGGATACCACAACAAAAACAAGAAAAGGTGCAAAAAAAATACATTTAGACCATTTTGAAATAAAACATTTTTACGGGATATGATTTAGTATTGGATGTAGATCATTTTGAAAGAAATTCATTTTAATTCCAAATAATCAACCATTTTCAACCAGCGATAAATCGTTTTGAACGAAATTGGTGATTTCTTCCTCATTTTTCTAAGGTTTCTAGGTCGTTTTGGTAGTAAATAGCTTTACCAATCGATAGAACGGCCCAAGGCGTACCGATTTAAAAAATCGTGTTTGGGTCCAAAACCGATTTAGATAGGTTTGTTCGCCGACTCCTCATATGTTCGGTTCTGTTTTTAGACGACTGCCCAAAGTCCAACAAAATTGGAATATAATGTGTTCAGGGCTCATCTGTGTATGTTTACGTTTCTTTATTCAAGCATAACTTCTAAGCGCTTGAACCGATTTAGAAATGTGTGGTATTGTTAGAACCGTTATGTCATCCCGAAAATCATAGAGCACCTTAATTGTCTAAATATCAAGTAATAGTAGTAAGCGGAGTGGGTAGCTTGTTTCCAGCCCTTGATGTCACCTGGATCTTTAAGATCTATTGTAACTACCTACTTTGTGGTTGGGTTGGTGGTCTACTAGTAGCCTGGTACTTCTTACCAGTCCATGTAGATCACTAACCTTCAAGTTGAGCAGATCGCTGGGTTCGCGAAAGGATCATCACAGTCAACTGTGTCTTTTTGCGGCGAGGCCTGGACAGCAACCAACGATGTGTATGCTGTCTTCAGGTTCCACGCCACATATTTGGCAGTCCTTGTACTCGGTCAAGCCAAATATTGAATAGATATGCTCTAAGGGTCGTGTGTCCGTATTAAATATCAAGTAAATAGTTACCTAAATGTCCAAATGTCAATAAATTAACATAAATATATCGTGTCAAGCGTCAAATGAAAGGTCTAATTGTATACATTCCAAAAATATATATGTACCTATATGGATAATTACATAAACCACAAATATTTTATAAAAAACAGTAATTGGAATTCTTATAAATACATGGGTTCACTTTTTGTAACGGCAGTCTTGCTTTTTATTCCTTTTATAATAATGTATTTACCTATCTGTTAATATAAGTATTTATAAAAAGTATAAGTATAAGTATAAGTATTTTTATACACGTATATCGACACTGAAAAGGATAAGTGGCTTTAGAGCTATTTGTCTATTTATTGTTAAGGATAGCCGATCAAAGTGTAAGAATTTTATATCTATTTTTTATTATAGATTACGATATAAAAACATATTAACAGCATACATTATATAGGGTATAAAATTGCTTAATGCTAGTACATTGGGGCAACTTATAATCGCACTGAAAAGGCAAAAAAAAATATGTTTGAAGGATCAAGTAGATAAAAATGATACTCGTAACAGGCAAATTTTAAAAGACGGAGAAAAATTAATTTTTCTTATGTTCTGACCTTTTTATTAAATATAAGTGTGTATTATGACAATGGAAAGAATGGATGATTAAGGGCTGTTTAGCAAATTGTTTAGGCTATACGATCAAAGTTTTAGAATTATATAACTTTAAAAAAAATTATAGATATATAAAAAATACAATAACAATAACGAAAAATGTCCCTGTTTTTTAAGTTATTTATATATATTTTTTTCTATTTAATTATTAAGTAATGTACAAAAAAAACTGTTGTATAATACATAAGTCACAAAAAAAACAATAATGGTAGGTAAGTGATAAATATAGATTATATATTTATGCGAGCAAAGACAAGGTGAGATTATTAATTATATGTCGTATTAGATTATTCAACCGCATAGTACATTTTGGCAACCCTTCTGCGCCGACGAAATGCAGATGGCGCCGTTAGCATTTTCCGGCGAAATTTATAGCAATTTATTTGGCCAACTATGATAGCATTGACAACGAATGATTTCTTGTAAAGTACTGGTTGATTATGAAAGCCATTTTTTATTCAATGATAACAATAATAACACTCATTCGTGCCGTCTATTAAACTATTATATAGGCTGATTACGTCACAGAAACAATACGGAGTGATAGAATGCCATATGTATATTATTAGTCTATCTGACATTTAAGTGCGTAATTACCTACTACATCTTGAAACCTGTTTACCAAATTAAAAAAAAAACATTTTTATGTAAATAATATTAAATTAGTAATAGCTATGATTTAAGAGTTTGTTTGTTGCCATATTATTATTTTATTTCGAGATAGGATACTGTATGGGCGTGTTCAGAGTGCCATCTATAATGCTCCATCATACTGCCATATTACGTAAGTGTTGTATATAAGAGAAGATTAATCAATGTTTAGAACTATGATTGCATTGTAAGCGTTTCGTTTCATAGTAAAATCCTAGCTGCCAATAGGTAACATGCTATGAGGCAATGTAATACCCTAAATAATCAAAGATATTGAGATGTGTATCGACGGTAGAAAGGATTAGGTAATTTGGGTGCTATTGAGCTTTTTTTCAGGGCAGGCCATCAAAGTTTAGGGAGTATACGGGGTGTTATTACTGCACGGGCTTTTTTTCTGTGGGTGAATCAGTACAAGGAAGTAAAAAACTTTTGATATTTTTTTTTGAAAAAAAATATTTTTTGTTTTTTTTTTTTTAATTTGAATTATTTGAAGAAGTTGACTGTTAAATAAAGGTTTGAGAAGTGTTTGAACGCGCTCCGCCTTCTAGCGGTAGGTGATAAGTCGTAAATAAACAATATCAGCGACATTTTACCAACCGATAGATAGCGCATCGTGATCACAGCTTTTCATACTATTTAATCATAAAAAAAAAAACAAATTTTAAAAAAAAAAAATTTTTTTTTCTCATTTTTTTATTAAAACTTATTTTGTTGTACTGATTCACCCACAGAAAAAAGCCCGTGCAGTAATAACACCCGACATAAACAATTTATTAATATAAATAATGGTATATAAAAACTTTGCTTTATGAATTATTATTTATTAAGTAAAGTACAAGAAAAAGAACTGGACATGTAGATTGTAGTACATAATCGTACATAATAGTTGCGAACAAACATCAATGGTAGGTATGTGAAAATATAGATGATAATGATTAAAGTAAATTCTCTTCCTTAGAACAGGCGGCAGCATAGTTAGGTTTGACTATTGCAAATTTTAGCTATTGTAACTGTGAAAATGAATAAATTAATTTGAATTTGAATTGTTGGCCGCGTCCGCACCTGGCGCACGGCGCAGTGCGCTCGGATTTATGTTCTGTCGTTTTCCCAGCTTTGATGATGTTATCCACTCGAGCGAAGTACCTATTCCATTGTGCACTAAAAGTAAGCGTTTTATTCTAAGGAGAATTCTAATGGCCGATTGGGCTGCTAGGTGCGATTGGGTCAGTGGTGTTATAATCGTCGTTATCAGCGGAGAGCGATCTGTGGCGCACGGCGCGCCGCCGAACAGCAGCAGCCGGACCAGGCCGGACCTTGTGGTGCTCCCCACCAGGCCCCACCCTCGATCGCGCCGCCGCACAGTGGATCATAATAGATTACAACTTCGATATAAAGAACTTCGAACCTAAAAAACGGGTGTATCACCCCAAGATTTTCCCGGCAATTAGCCAGGGACGTCAATGCATTCAATTTAAAAATCGAGCTGCAAACGCGTTGCCGTAAAATTCGCCGTTATATATTCGAGTTTCGAAGGAGCGACACAGCGCAATGAAGATTTAAATTTTGAATGCGACGCGCAGCCGCAAATTTAAATATTTGATTCCCACATACATTTGTATGGCCAAATTAAAATATTATTTGTGCAGCTCGTATATGAGATATTCCTACCAAAATTTCACGTGATTTCGGTTCAAAATGGCGTCTGTCCACCGAATTTCTAGTCTCTAAGTCTTTTTTTACGTGGTATTAAACGTGGTATTAATTATTTTTCTATTTACTGTTTTATTAAAATGGCATTATTACAAAAAATATGTTATATTTTATTTTATTTATTTTTATTAGCTAAATTTTAAAAATTCATTTTATAAAAGAACATTTTATAAATTAACATTAATATACCTAGCCATTAATACATTTCAAATTAGCAAATAATATAAAGCACCTATTTAAAAGATAATAATTTTATAACCTTTTTTTTTCAAGAAAAAAGGAAACCAGGAAAAAGAAGCATTTCTAAATTTAAATGTATAAGTACAATAGGGGAATGGAAATGGAAGCGAGGGATTGTTATAACACTATATGTAATATACGTTCATAAATGGCCATACATACGTATACTATTGACATATAGGTATATACATATAAACATGCATACACACATAAATACATTGTATATAATAAAGTAATAAGTAGTGCGTATTTTATAAATATTTAAATTAATTATCGTTCCTGAGCTTTTCTTCGACTGCGTGAAGAAAAGGCTTCCTGTCCAGAGAAAAAATGTCAAGGTCATTAAACCTGTTATTAAAAGAGCTGAGTAACCGTATCATAGTAGAGTTGCTGAAGTGGCTTGTATTGCATCTGGGCACGTGAAACAAACGAGAAACTCGGGTACTTCTGGGGGGCACTCTCAAGGAAATTCGCTCAGTTAAAGCTGGACAGTCTATTAAAGCATGAAGGATGTCATATAGGAAAGACATGTCGGTTATGGTCCGTCTATTATAGAGCAGTGCAACCTTAAAGTAATCCTCTCGTTTCTCATATGTCTCGAAGTTCGTGTGCTCGCGCCAATTTAGGTATCGCAAGAAACGCTTTTGGACGCCCTCAACCTTGTTGACAGATGCAGCATACATCGGTGACCATATAGTGGATCCGAAGTCTATTATCGGTGACCATATGGTGGATCCGACGTATATTATCTTACATATGGGGATTTTAAGTATTATTAGTCGCTTGTGAATGATATATTATTGTAAGACAATACACAATGATTAGTTGATTGAATCTATCCACTTCCGGTTTTAAAAGTAGAAAATTGTAGAAAAAATCGGTAGTCTGTAAAGTCGGTTTACTGACGATAGTTGAACGTGACAACGTCATAAGAAAATACTGATGGAATGGTTGCATTTGACTGTGTAAAACAATTGCTATCTGGAACTCTAAATGACTCTGTGTAAGTGCATTCTTTTACACTTGACAATGTGTAAAACAATTGCTGAACATATATTTAATATCGAAAGAGTCATTACCTTTATCGCCGCAATTATCGTTGATATAAACAATTGCTATCGTTGGTATAACAATCTTCTTAAATGGAACGCCTCAGAGCGAGGTAACGCCGCATGATTCATGTTTTTACGTGCGTGCAGCCGGCTCCATCGAATTATAAGACTGCCACGTCAACAATATACGATTTGGATGATAATGATGATGATTGTGGGTATCTTTTGGAGAGGTATAATGAGGTCGTTCACTTTAGATCTACGTCATTCAAAACATTTTTCAATTTGATCGATAGCATTGCGTGTTTTATGGATGCCACCTGGATAATCCACTGTGCGCCGCTCGGACCAGCTGCGGCGTCTCACTGATAACGGAGCTAGCTGATTGCGAAATGCTGTTACATATT
This sequence comes from Micropterix aruncella, assembly GCA_944548615.1. Taxonomy (NCBI): domain Eukaryota; kingdom Metazoa; phylum Arthropoda; class Insecta; order Lepidoptera; family Micropterigidae; genus Micropterix; species Micropterix aruncella. Next base: position 27,789,493 of record OX155963.1, read on the forward strand.
GATTGCGCGCGGCTTGGACAACGCCGGGTAGTACCCGCAGCCGTACACACAGTACCGCCCGTTGCAACAGATTCTCGATCTACGCAACGCAATGGCATAGCCAACGGCCGCCGGAGATATGGACACTTTCTGTTATCAGCTCTGCATGAGACTACATTATAACAAACCTACATCTAGCGCTGTTTCATAGACAAATCGGTTGGCTTCGGCGACGAACTTCCTCCCGTTATCGATCAAATTTGAAGATTCGATATCCATGACAACGATTGAATACTTGGTACAATATTTTGTACGTTGTTTACAACGGTTTTAGAGGCGAGCGACAACTTACCTGGATTGGGTTAATGTCGTCCAGTTTGTACTGGTCTCATATAATTTCATTTTTCAATTTCAAGTTGTCAATTACTGCGGGAAAACCGGTCACCCCAAAAAGGTATAACGATATCAGATCATTATTTTAACTATGAGGTGAAAGCAGAGACTTAGGACCAACAGTTCACCATCTAACTACGCCAACATGCCCGCGACAGTTCAATGCCTTACAGCGAGGCATTAGAAAATGAAACAAGCGGGCAGCCTCACGTCCTCACTACCAGATTCCACCTGATTTTTCTGGCCTCCAGTCTTGTCACAGGTTTGAAGTCACTTGCGAGGCCTCTATATGGTGTTAACGGTAATTCAGTTTGAATTTATCGCGGAGCGTGGCGTTCTTTGCTTGTTTTTTACACGGGATCCGCTGGCCAACGGGTCGTTTCAAGAGTAGTAGTATAAAGAGTGATATAACTGATAATAATCAACTTAATTTGGAACTGAAAGTAAGTCGTACAAAATTGTTGGGTACTACACCAACAATTTTGGTGTAGTACCCAACAATATACAGTTTACCTATAAGGTGTACAATATTTTTGATAACTAAATATATTTCCACTTAAATATACAAAATACCTAAAGAGTAATAACAAATCAAAAATATAATAGGGTAATCACAGTTAATAAATTAAATTTACAATGTCATCACAAAGTTGGTTAAAAATAAAAAAAAACACTAAAAACACGCTTTTATAAATGCACGTAAAAAAAGCCGGTCCAAACACGGCTATGATACGATATTCCATCATGGAATGCCAGCGCCTATCAACCGGTTTCATCATCAGACCTTGAAACCTAATCGTGGTCAAAGTTCATTCCAAGACTTTTCTAACAAGTCCAAACACAGCTATGATATGATGTTACATCATGAAGTTCCAGTTCATATCTTCCGACTCCATCATCAGATCAGTTCGACAGTATATATTATTGTATTGTCATCAGAACTACATACAGATGCCAATTTTCATGACGCTACGATCCTTGGAAGATGGTTAAATTAGTTACCTTAGATTCCATTACATAATTAGTTACATACAGGTCGACCTAATAAAAGCGTGTTAAAAAAGAAAAAATCTACTTTAAATATCTAAAAAGAAGAAATGTACAATAGCCTATTGATTAAGTAACAATAAATGCTAAACAAAAGCATTAAATCCGAAGTAAAAGAAGGGCACATCTGAAAAATAAAGGTTTAAACATATTAATAAAAACTACATATAATGATAACTAATATGTAGACATTTATATACTAAATTTCCTTTACTGGATGTTATATGTATATGTCAATTTGAATTTGAAAGAAAATGTCACCATGGAATTATTAAAGTGTCTACGTATATAAATATAGTTGAAATTAAACCAGCACAAGAAATCCTTAGTCAAAAACTAATAGCATAATCTGAAAACAAGGGTTGGGTCACGTCAAAATAATACTAATCTTTAATAAACAAAATAGGCGAAAAATATGACTAATATATAACCATGGTGCTGACGATGATTTATTATCTTAAGGCGTCGGGCCTAACGAAATCAAATAGCTTAAGATCAAGGAAATACGAAAGTTAACATCTTGGTAACGCTGCCCCAATCCCCCTACAGTCCGGACATGGCTCCGGCCGACTTCAATCTCTTTCTTAGGATCAAGACCGTCCTGAAAGAAATCCGTTTTGGGTCGACTTAAGCCATCCAAGACGCCGTGACGAGGGCCCTTGTTTCCAGGACGCGTACCGTGCGTGGCAGACTCGCTAAAAAAACGTGTGTGGATGCCCAAGAGAACTACTTCGAAGATTATCAACCGTCTGATCTTAAGAGGCCTATTACAAAATAGCGTAGGTATTCTTTTAAAATGAGTTTAAAAAATGAACGCATTTTTTTTTGGATGTAACTATAAAAGATAGGATAAATAAATAAATAAATAAATAAATAACTATTCAACCCTGGGAGAAAACCGCGGCACTGAGCGCTCTTCTCTTGCGCAAGCAAATATATACACAATTTCTAATTGTTTTTTGCAGTGTTTTCTCCTTTCTAATGACAATAATTTATATTATGTCGTATTGCTAAAAGAGTGAACTTTAATATAGTATAAGTATTATATAAGAATCTTATTTTATTTCTGAGAAAATTAGAATGATACAGGAAGTTTTTTTTTAAATTTTGTGTAATTGTAAGTAATGTATACCTTGGATATGTGGTCAAAAAACGAAAAAATAAGGCCGCTATGGTCAACAAGAATACATGACGGACATAAAAAAAAATAGTATACGGTTTTCGTTGTAGTGATATTACTGTATTAAGGAGCTCAAAGTTTGCCTTCCGAGCGTTTTACGAATAACGACTTTCGGAAAATGGGCTGAATAAGTAAATAATATTCGTTATATCTAAAATTAAAGGCCGCTATGGTCAACATCAAGAAATGGTCCAGGTAATTCAGTAATTAAAGTTTGTAGAAATCTCTTCATTTCTTGGAATTAGAACGCCAAAAATCCACTTTTCTTGCCTTTCTGGAAAAAATATGTGATAGGGCTCTTAAAACCAACCATTTTCAATAAATAAATAGATTAAAAAAATTGCATAACTTTCCAGACACACCATGTATAAAATTAAAATTATAGAAAATTTACACGCTGTCGTAGTTAATTAACATTATTATTATTATTATTATACATTTAACAGGTAGGCAGCTTAAGCTGATGCGCCTGAGTCCGTGTTTGCATTACAATTTCTGTGGAATAAGTCCAGTTTATTTTTAAAGTCATTGACACTTTTGTCATTGATCACTTCACTTGGGAGAGCATTCCATTCGTTTACCACTCTACTGCTGAGGAAATGTTTCTTGAGATTTCTTGTTTCTTCACGCTGAAGTAGTATGATCATAGTATCATCGTAACATCATAATTATGGGAAACGTTTTCATAGATTATGAGTAAAAGAACGGTTCAGTCCATTACTTTAGGTAGGTAGTTTCTAATTTCGCTATACAATTTCGTAATGTCGTGATAAAGTGAAATTTCGTAATGTCGCAATAAAGTGAAATTTCGTAATGTCGCGATAAAGTGAAATTTTGTAAGGTCGCGATAAAGTGAAGTTTCGTAATATCGCCGTGATTTTACCTTGGTCTTCTTGGTTAAAAAATATTTATAGAAATTTAAAATGGTATAAAATCACCCAACCTAAACCCCACCCCGCACATACTAGAATACCTGGTATCCTCGAAAAAGATAACAAATCGTAACACTTTGCGCGGAAGACGAGTTCCACATTTACATAGTACTTCAGCGAGGGGTGGAAGATTGACAGGGAGAGAAGGTTGCAAGGTTGTAAGGTTGCAAGAGACGGAGTCTCGTATTTACCAATAACTATCCACCATGTAGCTCTATTTGACTACATCTTTGTGACTATTAATATTATTTTTTCAGCGACTATTTTAAAATATTTAAAAAATTTAGAAATTTTATTTATATTTGTTGTTATAATTATATGAATTATTGTTAGGCATATAATAAATGTGTTTTATTATCTGTAATTTCAATATTAATATTTTTTGTATTTTCTGATAATAATTCGTATTTTTGTGTTTTAGTATTTTTTTTATAAAACGTTTTGCTATTTAGATTATTAAACTTTTTTCAGTTTTTTTTATTCTTGCTTTGTAATGTAGTTTTTCTTCTTTTAAACGTGTATGAAATTTGGTCCTTTTTTTACGATGTTTAAAATGTTTGCCCTGGAACAAGTTATCACTTAGTTATGGCGGAATGAAACATATCTCACAAATAAAGCGAGACGTAAGTTACTGTTCGTTTATTATTTTTTAAGTTATATTTTAATCCCTTTAAAGTATAGAAAATACCTACGTTTCCTGCTAGGATTTTTGCAAACTTTGAATGTAGCCATAATAAAGAAATAAATAAAATAAAATAGCCGACAATACAACTTGGAGCCCATATTCGACAGTCGAGTACTTTTAGCGCCTTATAAATAATGAAGCTTTAAATGGTGTTTTAGTTAATAGTTTAACAGGTAGGTACAAAGATCCAGCTTCCAGAAGAACCTAATCTCGACCGTGAGGCCCGGGTTCCCAGCTTCATGTATCTTCCACCTCGATCGCCTCACAGTTGCAAGCCAGTGGCGACATTTGTTGCTGTAGATGTATGAAGGCAATCGAGAAAGTGGCTCATAGAATTGACCCCACAATGTGTTTAACCCCTCAAATGTGAGGCGTCCCTTAAGGGATGCCTTGGCAAAATGTATACAAAATGTATATAAATTTATATAAATGTAAATATAAATGTAAATGTGCGCCGCTTTATAGTAATCCGCTCTATAGTAATGCTATAGCTCTATAGTAAACCCCGCTCTATGTAAATGTAAATGTAAATGTAAATATAAATTTATATACATTTTGCCGTAGGCAACCCGAGCTAATCGCCATTCATTTGAGGGGTTAACTAGGAGCCGGAATAACCCATCACTACAACCTCGATAACCCTTTGTTGATGAAAACGTATCCGGAACCATCCTCAATGCATAGCCTTGGGCTTTTAAATGTGTCAGTCTACCTACAGCATGATATTCAATTGATTCAGGCCATTATTTACTTGGCGATTCGGTTGATTATATTTTGGGAGCCGACCAGAAAGCAATTTAAGACCGAAGGCCACACAGTACGCGGACAATCGCTACCTTACAATTGTACATAAGTGCTTAGTCATCTTCGTGGCTTCAGAGCCAAAGTAATAGTTAGGTTATGGACATTGGGACCTTGCTAATAAATAAATTAGGTTAATGATATGCAGTGGATGTTATGATATGCTATGGTACTAGTTATAACATAACATAACATTATCCTTATTGTGAAATTTCATAATATGCGGTTTTATTATCATATGATAATCTCTTACAACCAACCCAACTATGAAGTGTTTATCTGACTTAAAATATATCAGAAAGTAGAATTGAAGATATCACATCAATACACAGAGATCTTGACTGGTTTTACGGATATTGTGGTAAAATATATAATTTTTCAAAGTCAGAAAACAGCATTAACAAGGAAAAATAAATTTCACTTATAATATAACCATATTCCTTTAAGTGAATAGATTGAGGTGCACGATCTTGGTTTAATATTAGACAATAAGCTGGTGTTCGATTAACATATCGACAATTCTACCGGAAAAGCTTATTCATTATTGGTGTTCGTTTAACGCCTATACAAACTGCTTAAAGACGTGAGAGCCCTTTTTATACTTTTCTTATGAGCCTATGCGCGTAGCATTCTCGAATACAGGTCTATCATTTGGTCAAATCAGTCTACATACTGTCTACAAAAATAGAGTTGAGAGACTTCAGGGGTACTTCCGGAGTCATCGTGATTTCAAATCGTTTCAAACCTGCGTCATAACATGATAACGTGGACTTACTCGAGGATAGGAGCCTCCAATATGGTATACGTTTTCTTTCCAATATTTTAAATATTTATTTATTTATTTAAGAATTAATTACTATAAAACATTGATTTGCTTACAAAAATAACAGGACCCAATGGTATCTGATTCTGTCACCGAACTGGGACTAGCCCGTTCTAGGGTGGACAGGACTCTAATATTGCTTGATTGCTTACAAATGTACCAGTTTTAGTAAAAAACCAATAACACTAAATTGCCCTTAACCCGACAAATGACAGGCGTCCTTTTGGGGATGCAAGTTTTAATACACTGGAATGACAGGCGTCCACTTGGTCCAGTGATGACGACACGATGGAGGCCGTTTGCGAAAAGGCAATTATTATCTTAATTGATTTACGAGATAAGGTTATAATGTTTAATATGTCAAATTTCAATGCGATCATTTTACAGTTCTTCTTTTTATGATCAGTATAGTGGTTTACAAGTTATGGTCGTTTTTATCAAGGTCGTCGATTTTGCGCGCGAAAAGGTCGCGCGCGAATGGGACAGCTGAATTTTTACTCCGCGAGGAGAGGGGTTAAATGTGGTATTCAAAATAATAATAGTATTTTTTTTTTAAAGATAATATAATAAATAAAATGCAATACCATTATATAATCGGCAATAAATATAATATAAAATTCGATTAAATAATATAAATAACGTTATATGTGAGAAAAGAAAGAAACAGTCTATAATATATATGTTACGTAATACAGGATGTAATATAAAAATACCTAGTCACAAAAAAAGTACAATTCATTGTCAAAATAATATATAAAAAAAAAGTCAAATTATTTTTGCTATGTAGTTCAAAGAACTCAACATACATGTTTACAAATATGTTAATAATTTGTGGATCTAAGTTTCATTAAACTATTATTTCTAACATTTGATGTACGGTTAGTCTGTCATGATTCGATAACCATTTCTTTAATTTATTTTTGAAATAATAAGAGATAGTCCGTATTCTGTTAGCAGAATTTTCCACTGAATCTCAAATAATAAGACCAGGGCTCGCAATTTATTTCATCTACCGAGTGTTAATAATACAAATTATTGTCAAAATATATACTTTTATAGAGATAAAAAATATCGTAAAAACACTGTTAAATATTGTAATGATTATTACGCTGTTAAATATTTTAATTATTATTATGCATATTACATTAAAAATATATCACTAAGTATTTTAAACTTATTTATATCACCTTACTTTATTATTTATATCATGATATTATAATATGAATATTAAAAAAAAAAATTCATGCAATGACAATTATATCTTAACCCCTTGAGTATGATACGACCAAATCTGGTTCTGAAACAATTATCTGTTGAGTATGATACGACCAGATCTGGTTCCGCGTTTTTTTCACTTCTTTGACGTTCTCATATTTATTCATAATTATCTAATTGTTTTACAAAATGATATTTCAATATTCTATATTCGAAATTTCAATGCAATCATTGTGCAGTTGTTCTTTTTATGATTGGTGTAGTAGTTTCGTAGTTATAGTACTTTAAGGTCGATGTCGCCGAAAATCCTGCAAAAGAGACAGATGCATCCATGAAAATACCCATTTACTCCAAGGGTTAAATATACCTATTAAATCCCTAATTTAGCTGTCTTATCCATTTTCTTAATACATTTAAAACACTGTAAGTTTTCTAAAAAGAAAAATTTAAAATAAATAAAATAAAAATACGTATGTGTTTGTGAAACAAGTATATGTCTTCTTATTGCATTCGATCGACATAATTCAATTGCAATTATGTTAATTTTATCCTAACGGAAATTCTTTGCCCAGCTGGGAATTAAACCCGGAGACTTACAATGTAAGACCAAGCGACCTATCCACTATGCCACCGGGCCGTCGATCGGAGATTAGAAACAAAAGTTTATGCTGAATCAGTAGAATTATTTCCCAAGTAACCTCAGCTCTTAGCACGAGCGAAAATATTTGTACTTATTAATGACCTCAATCACATCCTTGGCATAATTTAATAAGTGCGATCTATATCTTATTCAGAACCTTGTTTAAAATACTTTAGCAAGTAATGAGATGTAATTAATTGTTCGTTATGTTATTAAAAAAGTGGATTTTACATTTTCGATATACTTATATTACAACTCTTCTGATCTACCTACGACCATTTGATCTCAACATCTGAAAATTTGTAATGACTTCATTATTTATTTAGATATACTTATTGAACGAGATAAGGTACCGCAGTATTTCAAAATAGCGGTGTCTGAACCAGTAGCAAAAAAGAAAACATCGCCTAACTACATAAGTCTAAACCTGTACTAAGGGCAGGCACCATAAAACAAATTTACCAGTAATAAATAGGATAAAAACGAATTAACGCGTGAAGTTTGTAGCACCATTAGTTTCAGCAATGTTGCAACCGCTTTTCAGGGTAGACTATCAAATACAATTACAGTACGATACAATAAAATTTAGTTCTACTCTAGTAGGTAGGCATTCCTACATTTAGATGCATCATTGCGTCTAATATTCTATGTAATGTAATTAGTTAAGGAATGTTTACCATCGTGATAGTTTTTTTTTCATTTATAATTTAAAATTAATTTTAGTCATTTATAATCGGTTTGAAAATCATTAACAATTAGAAAATAATCTAATAATGAAAATTGCTGATCAAGTAAAGAGCACAATACAGCCATAATTATCAAAGTAATAATGTGATAGTCATGAAAATAGATAATCGTATACTAAACATCTAAAAATTTAAATTATTGTTCAAATCCAGCAATATAGCCGTCGTCAGTAAAAATAAAAATTACGCTTCTTGAAAAATGTTAATTATCAGGAATTTTCCTTTATTGTACATTGTAATAGTCTTGGAATACGAATTCAGTATTATCCAAAGTTCTGTGCCGGAATTTACTTAAAAATTTACAGTATATACTGGATTCTTGACTAAGCCATCAAATATTTTTGTTTAATTGCTTCTCTCCAAGGCTTCTGATGTGCTTTGGGATCTTATTATAATAACATAGGCTTTGGCGAAGGAAACTGCGCACCTTGCTAGGCCGTTGCCGATCAAAATGTAGCTCGAATTTATTTCTAGTATTGTGTTGATGGAAATCGCTATTCGCCGGGACCTCCGATATATGCTTACGAGAGAACATAATATTTTTTATGGATATAACACGTGTAGGTACATCGCAATGTTTCCCGACTCGATGAACAACGGCTTAAAGGAAGTTTTGAGAGAAGCTCTGTATAGATTGCGTACAGCCCTTTTCTAAAGAATAATATTCCCCAAAGCATAAGGCCATATGTCATCAAATAATGGAAATAACCAAAGTAGACAGATTTAGCAGCCTTAAAGCCGCATACATTCCTAATCTTTTTATTGGGTAAATATGTCCAGTCTACCCTGGATAACGGCGGTTGTAACAACGCAGAAACTTCTGGCGCTACACACTTCACGTGGTAAATTGGTTTTTATCCTATGTATAATGCCAAATAACCGCGAGAGCCTTCAATTTCAAATTTACCTGGGCAGACGTTAGGTTATAAATAAAAAAAAACAGCCCTTTGTTCATATAAAATGGATCATTTTACCTTTAATTTTGTTTAAACCGTTCGTTCAAAACATGTAATCGTTTCTTGGAGAAAAAATGTTAAATAACAGGATTCAGCAATGATTATAATTATAGACACTGTTACACTCATTTGACGTTAGTCGAAATTAATACATAATCGTAATCATAATCATTTTAGTATTCCAAAATGAGAATATTATTAGAAAACTAAGCATTTATTACTATAATTTTAAAAATCGTCTAATTAATTAAAAATGCATCCATAAATTGGTGTATGACTTTAAATTGTTCTTCAGGTATAATATTCTCGTGTTTTCGAATAATCCTAATCCTTCTAGAATAACCCTAATATCAAAAACATGTTATTTTTCAGAAAAAAATAACATACTTGTTATTTTTATATACAGAGTTACCAATCGTAATCATAATCATTTTAGTATTCCAAAATGAGAATATTATTAGAAAAGTAAGCAATTATTACTATAATTTTAAAAATCGTCTAATTAATTAAAAATGCATCCAAAAATTAGTGTATGACTTTAAATTGTCCTTCAGGTATAATAATCTCGTGTTTTCGAATAATCATAATCCTAATCCTTCTAGAATAACCCTAATATCAAAAACATGCTATTTTTCAGAAAAAAATAAACAAAAAATAATATACTTGTTATTTTTATATACAGAGTTACCCCTTGAAATGTTTGTCGTGCAATCTCGAACACCATGTAGGCATATACATCTACCAATTTAAGATATTGGAAATGCTAATTTAGTGGTCTATCAAGAAGGGCGTTGCGCGCCATGGTTCCTTGATGATTCAGGTAACTAATAAGAGTCACATATGCACTAGATGCTGAGAGTGGAGGTCCGAGAGACGACGCTCCGACCTGGTCCCTAGGTGTGCCCGTCGTGGCACGCAGCGCGCCGTCGAGGCTGTAAATATGGCGATAACGACGTAATTGTGTCCGCGAGTCCCTCGCTTGGACTATCCGCTCGGGTGACCACCCGCTCTCTTGAATTAATCACCAATATTCTTGATTAAACATGATTAGATGACCAATCCCATGAAGATTCTACTTGATCTGTTGATCCACAAAAAAATATTGTTATTGAAAACATTACATTTTTAAAAATTCTACTAACTTAAACCAAATAGATAGATACATAGAAATAATTTATTGAACATTTTGAGACAAAAAAACCTAATGCTCTAATTACAATCTCCTAAAGCCAACCTTCGGCCTTCGTGGAAGTGATAAAACTTTAGAATTGTTGTGGAAAAGGTTCCATGAAATGGTTCCAGGTGACCCAATTTCATTGCGTAGATATTTCTGAAGAATGGGTGCGTAACCTTTTCTATAGATACAAATGGTATAATTTATATCTTCATTTAATGATGAAAAATTCGTGTCCAAAAAGGTTTTAGATTTAGAAACCCCATGATGTCCATGAACATATTTTGGTATGGTTGAATCCACATTCTTCTGTAGAGTACATATAGATGTATCCTGGACTTCAATTCTCAAATTCAGGTCATTTCATTTGGTTTTAATATCTGACAATTAAACCATTTCTTGCAACATGAAGAGTCAAGTTAATTAATTAATGGCTGCTTTAGTCAAAAGCTTGCCGACCGTACCACCTCCAGCAACCTCGCGTACCCCTGTTAGGGTATGCGTATCACTAATTGGGGATCATTAATCTCTACTGAAAATGGAAAATGGTGATCCAGCCGGGAATCGAACCCGGAACCTTGCAATGTAAGATCAGGCGACCTAACCACTATGCCACCGGACTAGTCCCCTCTACCTACTTGGAGAAGGTAGTCAACAAACGGGTTATTATTGATGTTTATATTTTTTAATTCATCTAATTGCCGTTCCAGAAGGTCAAACGAATATTGATGCCACGGATAATTAATGGCACAGTCACCCCAGTCGGGCGGTGTTCAGGCGGCTCAGGCGCAGATGTGCCGTTGGACCGCCGCAGGGCAAGGCGTAGCGCGCTCACTTTCATATCGACCAGATAATGCTCCTACATTACTGCACGACACACAAACACAGCCACCAGCCACACAAACGCAGTCAGTCGCGTCTGTGTGAGTGCTGCGCGTGCTTGCGCGCGCGCACCTCCGATCTGAGAGGTTGCATCCGCGATTGAGCACTCCGAGTCGCGCACGAGGCAATCGACAGAGACATGCTGGAGCAAGAAACCTAGGATTACACTTTGATTCTAGATTGCATTTCGAAAAAACACGTCAGCAGCAGGGTTCGTTGGAGCTTCGCTTGTCTTGCAGAATGCTTCTTGCAAATGCAAGTGCTTATGGCCGTGATCATATAAGAAGACTGAACGAAAAATCTAGCTTATCCAAAATATCTAGTGCGTTTTTTTTTGTAAGTTGTTCATCTCACCATCATTTTAATTTAATTTATTTAATTTTTATTGTAATTATCAAATTAACCATTTACAATAAGTATAATATTAAAACAAATGGCAAAAACTTTCCTCTTTCATTCACTGGCTAGTGCTGCCCAACTGGGACATACCCGTTCCAGGGCAAGCAATTTACATTTTTACATTTAAAACGAGGGTCGATGAACCAACCAAACACAATAATAATAATAATAACTAATATATATATATATATATATATATATATATATATATATATATATATATATATATATATATATATATATATATATATATATATATATATATATATATATATAAGATAATAATGAATATATTTATAATAATAAAAATATAATATAAATTACAATATTATATAGAAAATAGAAATACTAAATACATTAGAATACACATATACACACAAACATACATATAAACACAATATATGTTAAGTCAATTTCAACTTATTCTACTACATCGATCATGGCATGGATAGATAAACGCTCTTCTTGCAACAGCCATTTATTTACTTTGCTTTTAAACAAATGACGATTGGGGCTGGTTTTTATGTCACTGCTCAATTTGTTATAAAGTCTTGTAGCTATGAAAGAGTAGTGTCGCTGTCCGAAAGTCGTCTTCATCCTATGTACATTCAAATTATCACTCAGGAGTTGTCTAGTGGATTTCGTGTGCGTAATAAGAAAAGATTTTGTGCGTAATAAGAAAGATAAAAGAAGGCCACGAAAACCCAACTTAGTGCAGTTATAATAACTAATAACCTAGCATCCAAAGAAAAAAGAAAAAAATATTTCTTGCCAGGGAATTGTCCGTCCACCGCTGTCAACAAATACATCGATTCTGTATCGTATTATATAAACAAACAGGCATATGAAAAGCCATGAGGTACGGGCATTCTAAGCAAAAGCATGAGTCGGGTACCATCAATCATATACAAATACTTGGCTGTGAAAAAGCGGTGTTCGCGGTGGATCCTATACAATTTGACTGAGACTCTAATAACGGGACGCATCACTTGGTACAATGCCATGCTTATCAGGTTCGACTATAGGAGCGTCAGATTTGGCGAGGAATAGATACAATACAAACGGAGCTGTCATGGAATTCATCGACCAAAGTCGGGCCCATCCTAATACTATTATTACACTACGGGTGATGAAATATGGATTATTAGCTACGACTTCGAAACAAAGTAGCAATCGACCATTTGGGCTTGATGAGCAGAACCCAACCAAAGTGGCGCAAAGCGCCCCGAAACGGATGCTCATTTCTTTTCTAGAAAAATTGAACACGACGAACTGAGTTCGTCAACGACTCCCGTCAAGCAAATGGTCGTGTACCAATCGGCATTCAGTATGCGATGATTCTTCAAAGCAACAATAGCCGCTATTGTTGCTTTGAAGAATCACCGCACACTGGATGCCGAGTGGTACACGACCATTTGCTTGACGGGAGTCATTGACGAACTGCATAAAAGTAACTGTAAACGCTGCATCATCTTGCATCATGACAATGCCAGCTGTCACATGACCAGACAGACAAACTATTTTTTGAAGCCGAAAAATGTAGAACTCATGAGCCGTCCTTCATACAGTTCTGACTCAGCACCTTGCGACTTCTTTTTGTTTTTAAAAATTAACAATCAATTACGCGATCAACGATTTCCATTGCCAAAAGTGGCTGTAGAAGGATGTAAAAAACATATTTCCGCGGTCACCACGGAGGAGTGGAATAAATATCATAAAAATTGGTTCATACGTATGAAAAATGTATTAACGCTCACTGAGAATATTTTGAAAAACAATAAATGGATTTTTGGCCATTCATTATTTATTTATTTATTTATTTATTTATTTTCAGGAAAACCAACAGCTAACTATAATTTAACAATGCCGGAGTAACATAGCAGAGAGCCAATTAAAGGTTTTCACGTTTAAATAACGTTGTAGAAACATATGTGATCTTTCAATTAAAGCTATCGATTAAGAATGCATCAAAAATTATTCAACAATTAATGCTAAAAAATTCACTGTTCAGCCGCTGCCTAGCTGAGTTAACACTCGTACAGAATAGATCAAAGTCAAAGCGTTTTTTTTTCAGTTTGTATACAAATAATTTGCATATAAAATTATTTGTATACAAACTGTTTTGTTTTGTATGCTTGCCTCGTACCTTATCCATAACCATAATTCAAATTGAACTTCCGAAACGTAAGCTTCGAATTAGGAGTGAATTCTTCCAAACATTACTTTCAACAATACTTTTAGCGCTTGAATCATTAAGATTTATTTATGTATATATCAGTTCACAAAAAGTATTCGGTAGGACCTTAACATAGTTTGTGCCGCTCCTAACTAGGCAGTGTCTGTTTTAAGGAGAACATCAATACAAATTATTATAAAATAAAAATTCCAATCCAAAATTTTATGAATTAAATTAGATTTAAAATAAATTTTCACTATACCATAATAATTATACAACTAAAAATTGGTAATAATAAATAATAATTAGTAATTACAGGTATATAATAAGTATTTAAATAGAGCAACTAAACATATGTGTATAACAAAAAAATATATTTTATTAATTTTAAAATTATAATAAATGATTTTCTATCTCTTCTAATAAGGTTCATTAGCCATAATGTAAGGGTATATTTTCGTTGTTTTATGCTTATTCCCAATATGTTTTAGTCATAGTATTAGTCATGATTGGAACAAGAAAGTTGTAGCGACGTTGTTCAAAAGGACGTTAGACGTTTCGGCACTTTGAAGTTTTCCTTATCTCACTGTTTTCTCACTGTTTTCCGGAAAACCATAATCTTCATCTCCAGTGGTGTTTTTGAGATAAAGTATTGCTTTGAGGCAATAAGCTTACGGGTTCAGTATTCTTCACAGAGTTTGGCATTAGGTTTCTTAGGTATGGCGTATTGTTTCTTAGGTATGCCGACCGAGTGGTCTAGTATTCTGTAAGAAAATAAATCTGCAATGGTCGGCAACCGAGGCAGCAACCTCGTGATCTTATTCCATCTAGTTGTAGAAGTACATCGACGAGATTCCGTTCGTGTTGCCGGCGCACACAGACACACACAGCGAAGAGGTTTCGCCCCACCAATGGCAGTAGTCGTTCGCAACTGCGCAATAGCTAATTATTTAGCCTCTACAAGATTTTGTTACCGTGAAAATGCTCCATATAAAATGTTGAATAATCACCATATAATGGCAATCACTAAAAGAACTCAGAATTTGCAATGAAACATCGGAAGGCCTAGATTAAACTGATTCAAATTGATAATATTCCTCCATATATGTTTGAAACTATAGAATCTAAAAAAGGAGAAAAAAGAAGCGGCTTAAAGATCAACTTTTTAAAAGTTAAAGCGACGAGAATACAAGGATACGAGTTTGTGTCAAACGCTCGCCTTACATAATACATGCCCACTGGTGTTCTGCGGCATTAGTTCAGTTGGGCGGTGTCGACCACAACGGGTGAACCCGTCACCCCAGGGTGGTATGACGATATATGATCGCCCTTTCAGACATAGAATGAGCGTAGATGACTTAGACAACTAGGGTTGTCGACTACAGCGGGCGAGCCCTTCACCTCAGGAAGTTTTAAAGATTAGTCGTTCTATCTCCCTGGAGTGAGCGCAGAAGACTTGGACAAAACAGTCCACCGTCTAGCTCCACCACAAACCCGTAAGAGGCCAACGCCTTAACCGCGAGATAGCCAGGAGTGTTACCCGGCGGGCTTACACTCACGCCCTTACTCCCAATTGTGATCAGATTACTCCAGTCTCTCGATTGGTTACGAATTCGAGGTCGATTGCGCGGTCCTCTCCCTTACGAAGCGGTGAAATGGTGTATACCGAATCTATCGAAGACCACAGCTTCCTTTGCCCGGCTGTTCACCCAGGATCGGATAGCCGATGGTCGTTTCAAGAACAGTCGCCGTAAGGTCCGCGACCACCCCCGCTCTATAGGAAACAGTACTGCTTCCAGACTCCCCCGACTGTTAGTCAGAGTGCACAGTCGATTGGCTTACGCCGCACGGTGCGGATGACTTAGACAATACAAATATACCGTTTAGCTAAGCCAACATGCGCAACAGAGGTTACCGCCTTACGGCGAGGCTGCAGAAAAGGTAATGTAGCGGGCAGCCTCGTCTCCTGTCTACCAGTTTTATAATGATATCTCCGTCTGAAATTGACCATCAGGATACCACCAACCTCCCGACTGGTTACATGTTCGAAGTCACATGCGCGACCTCTACCTGCCGTATATTCAGCGATTCAGTTTGGATCTAACGCCGACCAATGACATCTTTTGCCCAGCTATGAATTCAGGATCAGGTAGCCATTTGGTAATTTCAAGAGTGGCTGATGACAGATCAACATTCACCCCCGCTGCAGGAGGCAGTATATTTCCATAGTCTCCTCTCTATTCTCCTCCCTCTATTCTCCTCCCTCTCCTTGATTATTCAGATGTTGCCTTTCTCGACATCAAGGAAGATCTAGCCGCCAGGGTAGAAAGGCTGCAAAATGTCTGCATTCGATTAATTTATGACTTAAGAAAGTTTGACCATATTACGGAGTACAGAAGGAGACTTCACTGGCCGACGACCCGAGAAAGGAGAGATACGACAGTCCTAGGTTTGCACGTTGAATATCTTATAAGTATGTTCAAACCTCTATGTTCTCACAGGCGCACTCTGAGATCTGAAGACAACCTACTGCTCTCGATCCTTAGTCACAGTAGTGATTTCTTCTCGCACTCTTTCTCTGTACGTGGAGCCCGTCTCTGGAATGCTTTACCCACGCGTATAAGGATAGCACCTAGTTTGTTTTGCTTCAAACGCAGGATCAAAGAACACTTGAACCCACGCTCATAAACTTTTCCTTATTTTTCCCATTTTTTTCCTCCCTATTGCGTCCCTTGCGTCATTATAGGTTTATTGTTTGTTTTTTTTCCTAAATTTATTGTTTTGTTTTCCTGCTGAGTTTAAATGATTAAAATTTAATTTATTAGTTTATTTTTACCGCATAACATGCTATTCCACTAGGTTAAAGTTAGCTGTAAGATATTGCTTTTAGGCAATAAGCTCGCCTTTTTGTTAAATCAAATAAAGCGTTTAATTATTATTATTATTATTATTATTATTATTACTCTCCAGACACCTTCAGCAATTAGTTAAAGTGTGCAACTGATTAGCGTTACCGAATAGTTCGCAAACCGCCCAGTAGCGCAGGGTGGTCATTCCCCAGGAGAAATCGATCCACCATGGCCGTGAGGCCTGAGACGCGAGAGTCTTACCCGGTGTAGCTATCCTCACGAGGAGGCTACTGAATAGTAATTTAATCGTGAGTTGGACCGATCCGAGAACACAATGGAACTTATGGCCCAAGCTGCACGAAACCATTCGCTACCTATATATCTTCGTACTATATATCAGGAGATAGTAGAAGTACGCAAAATAGCATTGTCGAAGATTGATTTCCCATTGATATCCCTGAAATCAACGATATCCCTGAAATCATTGATATCCCTATAGCATTGCCGGTGGCATAGTGGTTAGGTCGCCTGATCTTACATTGTAAGGTCCCGGGTTCGATTCCCGGCTGGGTCACCATTTTCCGTTGGGATAAAACTAACGGTATTGCATTTTCAACTCTGTCGATAGAAAGCAATAACAAGACACACACACGCTACACGCACACATACATATACACTCGTCATATGAAAAATAACTTTATTGTACTGAAAAAAAAAATAATTACATTGGTAAAGAAAACTTAAATTGTATTTTAACTTAGTACAAACGGTGGGCTTATCGTTTTGCTATTTCTTAAAGCCAACCGTTGTAATATTAAATAAAAGTAACAATACAGCTCACATACATAAACATATGCAAATAAATATACATATACATACATCCATACATACATACATATACATACATACAGAAAAAATATATATATTATTTTAGAATAATATAATATTTATTATAATAATAGGAATATAATACATAGGAACTACAGATAAATAAAAATAAAAATAAAAATACCTTTTTATATAAAATCATAGATATTACAAAGGGGGGGGGGGGGGTTGATTTTTAGTTGATATTTTGAGGTAGAAAATGTTCTTTCAGTAACGCCTTGAAGCAGGGCAACGATGTTGCATGACGAATAGCATGCGGAAGCTGGTTCCAAAGTCGAGCAAGTCATAGTAGGGTTGGTTGTAAGAGATTGTCATATGACAATAAACCCCCCCATTGTGATTTCACGATAAAGAGTAGAAACACAAGAAAGACAAGTAAATAAAATATCCCTAACCCTGGCGCGAGGCGTCATAACGCAAAACGCACAACTCCGCAAATAAGCACAACTCCACTACACCAAAAAGGACTACATTTGCTCAAAGACTTTTCCCCTCATAGCAACACGATTCTATAATTAAAAAAATCGGTTGTGTCACCCCGAGACATTCCCGGCAATTAGCCAAGGATGTCATCTCAATAAATTAAAAAATCGAACGCGCGGCGCCTTAAAATTCGCCTTCAAACGTTCGAATTTCGGACAAAGGACAAAACGCAATGAAGATTTAAATTTTGAATGTGCGTAGCACGATGTCAAACGCGTGGCGACGCAAATTTAAATATTTGTTTTCCCCATACATGGCGGGATTTAAATATTATTTGTGCAGTTTGTAAATATATGAGATATTCCAACCAAGACTTCGCATTGTGATTTCGGTCCGACAAGGTATCTGTGTACCAAATTGTATGTCTTCAAGTATAATATTTCAAGAATGATGTAGGACTAGCGCGCGTCTCGGAGGGGTGGGGGGGGGGGGGGGGTCAATAGATATTTCCGTCTTCATGTCGATTGTTTTTAGCGCGTTCACAATACTTTCCCTGCTGATCGGTTGGTGTTGTGGGAAAGTATTGTAAGTATTATTTATAAGCAGTAAGTATTTTTCTCTATTATTTATTGACTATCAACCTGACTATTGAACCTGATTTTTATCACCGTTTCACCGCTTCGTAAGGGAGAGGACCGCGCAAGCGACCTCGAACTCGTAACCAATCGAGAGACTGGAGTAATCTGGTCGCAATTGGAAGTAAGGGCGTGAGTGAAAGCCTGCTGGGTAACACTCCTGGCTATCTCGCGTTTAAATTCGTTGGCCTCTTACGGGTTTGTGGCGGAGCTAGACGGTGGACTGTTTTTGTCCTAAGTCTTCTGCGCTCATTCCAGGGAGATAGAACGACTAATCGTTAAAACTTCCTGAGGTGACGGGCTCGCCCGCTGTAGTCGACAACTCTAGTTATTTAACCTGATTAATTAATCCTTTTTTAAAATTATTGCTTCTGGGATATCCCAGAAGCAATAATTTAAAAATTATTGCTTTTGGCATTAACATAACTAAGAAAAGGAAAAACAACACATATCTAATAACTATAATATATAAGCAGTATATATCGCAAAAGGGTTTTTATTCTAGATGACTGTATAATGTATAATGATACCTAATACTTCATAGCCGAGTAAGAGAAAATAATAAATATTAAAAAAATAACCAATAAAAAGTATTTAAAATTAAAATTATATTTTGTGAAGAACAAATATTAGAGAAAATATATATTTTTTCTCTATTATTTACTGTCTATCAAAATATAATTTTAATTTAAAATACTTTTTATTGGTTAATTTTGTAATATTTATTATTTTCTCTTACTCGACTATGAAGTATTAGGTATCATTATACATTTATTTATTTATTTATTAAAGAAAAGCACATGTTTACGGCAGTATATTGTAAGTTTAACATTATAGGCTTAAATGTAAATAATAGCAAAATAGAAAGCACCGCAGACCACATTTTTTTGAAATCAACGCCGCCTAACTAGGCCTAGGCCCGTACTAAGGCAAGCGTACCAAGTAGAGTGGCTTGTGCATATTTTAGAATACTTAATTTAAAAAATATGCTTTATACAGTCATCTGGAATAAAAACTCTCTTGCGATATATACTGCTTATATATTATAGTTTTTAGATATGTATTGTTTTTCCTTTTCGTAGTTATATTAATTCGATAATTGTGCGTACAATTCACAAGTTAATAATAACACAGTCGAGTCTACTTTGTCCACTATTTTGATCTGTTTTGCGACCCCAAACCAAATTAAGTTGAGGAAAGCTGCAGGGCCATATCCAAATGGCATGTTCTGTAGTTTTATGACCCGTTTCACAAGAGTACCAAGGATCTTCGATGATCTTAGTTCGGCAAATACTAAATTTCAAATTACACATAACAAAAATACAAAATTTTACATCATTTCACGAAGGAATACTATCTGTTACTATTTACAACTTTTGGTATATATGTAACTATAGTTTCAGCTCGCCTACTGAAGGGTTAGCATCAAGAATCGTTATTGCAGCCATTTCAGAAACATACTGTATGTATATGCTTGGATAAACATACATAACAACAGTGATAACAGGTCGATATAGCTCACGATTGACCAAGAGTCCGTTACGTGGCTGTCATGAAAAGAGCCTTTGCTGCAAGCACACCGGTCCACTTTGTATGTATAGAATTGGCGATTGTGTAATTGATAACGTACATTTTATGAACGGTCGCACTATTCAGGGCACCCTCTTAAATTTTAATGTAACGTTTATTTCCGCCTATATCTGCTCTGCAAGTGGAATGTTATCAATAAAATTAAATATCTATTGACAAATATGAAGAAATAAAGCTTAATTGCATAGGTATTGTATTATAGTGAGACCTTACCTATGCAAGTTGCTGTTCTACAAAGGAAATTTAATATATGATATTATAGATATAATGATGTAATATGTAGATATGACATTATGATATGATAACATGATATGATATGAGATGATATGGTGATATGATATGAAATGAATATATAGTAAGTAATTCTGCATTTTGTTTCGAAGGTATATTTAATCAATCGAAATATTGATTGATTTGTAATTTTAATGAGATGTATTGTTTTTGGTATTATTCTTTATTCATAAAAAAGACACAAATAACATGTCCCAGTTCCCGACTAAGTTTGGTACATTTTAAGTAGGTAACTGGCATTATTTATTACCTATTATACTTATATTATCAGTTATAACTTCATTTACGCTAAATATGTAATATGTACTTTTTAACCTATCCTAAACTAACCTATATTTTCCTATATTAACTAACTTGATTTAATTTAATAAATAATTACACTAAATAAATGATTTACAGTAATGTACTTACTTCCTAACCTAACCTATATTATCTTAACCTATCTTAACCTAACCTATCTTGGTTTACACTAATATGTCTGTTGTAAAAATTCGTGTATCACTGCATCTACGAAGATGGATTTTATTCCCAATCCAAAAACATATTTAAATTCCAAAAAAGTAGAAATCTGTTGCAGCCATGTCTGACATGGGTGACCAAGAGACTGCATACGCAACTTCTGTGTCTTTACGACTGTTAACTGTGTATTGGGTGGTTGTTCTTTGTGAATCTGAGTGTCCATTGTCGCAATCATTATTGGATTTCTGTGGATTCCTTTTGTCCTCGTTCGATAATATAATGTTCATTTTGAGTAGGTAATTATTAGAGACAGACCTGACCTCCTTGAATATGATGACTATTACATTTTTCCCATTTCCTTCTGAGAGATTTCTGTCGGTTTTCCATTTATATTTCTCACAATAACTGTATTGCAAGACAAACCAACTCTAATCAACAATTTCCTTGCTCCAACGAGGTGAATGGAGACAGAAGTCAATCCATCCACCACTCGGGCAGTTATAACGACTATGGTCGCCTTTTCTGCAAGAGTTTAATAATATTTCAAAAGAATCAAAGGCTTCTATCCTCATCCGGTCCCACAATGAGTCATTCATTAGTTAATTTTTTTTTCTCTCTTTATTTGAAAAAAAACAACAGATTTAGGTACATCAGTCCTACGTACTAGAGATAATATTACATTAAGTTATTTGATATTTGATATAAAAACGTTTTCTACTTATTGACAATTTACCTATTTTGTTATACTCTTCTAATAACTTAAATATTTTATTTTTATTTCAGCATATTATTTTTGCCGAGGCGAGTTGCTTGAATTGTGATTTACTTAGAAGCATACCATCAAAGCAATTTACAACTTTCACATATGAGTGCATTATACGGGGCACCGCGGCACCGGCGCGGCGAGAATAGAGCGTTATTGGTTGAACAATGCGGCGGGCGGAAGACATCACAACGACGAGTTCTGTGGGTCGACGGAACGTTCAGCGGGAAACAACTGATCAGATCAGGGCAGTCGAGTTTATGGGTAAAGAGTGAATTAATGAGGAGAAGATCTGTAAGAGTACGTCTCGTCTTCAGAGATTGACATTTAAAAAAGTAAGTTTGGGCGTTGCAATCGGCGAATTCTATTTCGTGAAAGAATTTAAAACGCATCCACCTCAGAACCGTTTTCTGAACTCTTTCAATGTCTGAAACATATTGTTCGTAACATGGATTCCAAATCACACTGCCAAACTCCAGTCTACTCCGGACAAGCGATGTAAACAAGAGTATAACAACGCGGAAATCCTTGAAAGGCTTCGTTACCCTCCAAATGAATCCCAGCAACTGGTAACATTTGGAAGTCATTAGCTCGATATGAGTATTGAAGCTAAGTTTACTATTAAATGTTATACCCAAGTCAGTGAATTCAGAAACTCTTTCCAGATTATGCGCGTTAATATCATATTGGTAATGTGTAGGCCGATGAGATCTAGAAAAAGACATGGTTTTGCATTTATTTAGGTTAAAGTACAGTTTATTCGTTACGCAATATTCTTGTAAATTTATTAGCTCGGCTTGAATATCATAGCAGTCATCAGCAGAAGCAATCGTATTGAAAATTTTAAGGTCATCAGCATAAAGTAAGAATTGCGATTTCCTGAAACATTTTCCGATGTCGTTGATAAACAGCGTGAATAAAACAGGCCCTAAATGACTTCCCTGTGGCACACCGGAGGTGACGTCGATGGCTTTCGACAAATGTCCGTTTACTTGGACTAATTGGGATCGATTCGATAAGTATGATTCCATCCATCGTAGCAAAGAACCGTGAATGCCTAAACGGTATAACTTCTGCAAGAACAAAGAGGTATTCACTTTGTCGAAAGCCTTTGAAAAATCAGTAAATATCACGTCCTTTTATCAATACATTCTTTTTTTACATTTCTTAATTTTATATTTACATATTTAAATTACATATTTACATTACTACATTTACAATTTATGATATTTTTGGCAGATGGTAGTGCATAGGCTATAAATTGAACTTCATTCAGAATGCAGCAGCAAGAATGGAGTGGGGACAGAGCGAGCTTGGTGCGGTGAAACGGACACACCCGTTAGGGAGAGAATAATAAAAACAAAGTTTAACAAGCTACACCGGATTTTAAACCGGCACAGCGCGGCGGGCAGCATGCTATTCACTTCCTACTAACTAGGTCAGTGTACTACAGAGAAGAACACTTTCAGCATTTCTTCTCTGGCGTACGGCAATAACGACCACGACTATAGTATAGTATACGCTCTGCAGTCTAACGACCACCACCTCACACACACCGAGGATCCTCGGCGAGCCCTAATTCAGAAAGTTTGGCACTGAAGTCACAGTGGCCCCTGACCATCAGCGTAGTGTGGTAGTCAAACCTCAAGAATATCCTTCCGCGTACTAATTCCGACCGTCAGAAATAAATAGTGAGTTAAGCGGCCTTTGGAACTGGTACCCCATCTGTCCTGCCATATAGGTACTCTAAAACTCTCTGAATGGAGGGCGCGGACACAATCCGCCAACCCCGTAGTTACATATATATAAAATAATATTGAGTTCTAGAGTTCTGAATATGTATTTCTTGCTTGTTTCTGTCAACATTTGCCAGTACTGTTTATGATTCCGCTGTGTATCTTGGAAATGTAAATATAAATAAAGGAAATCTGATTTAACCAGGCAATTCAAGAATTCAGATGCAGGAAAAAAGTGTATATTCGTTGACTAGTGTAATTTAAATGTAGGATCAAGTCATATTATTTTTAGAGAATATATAGCTTCAGCCGGGATCAAACCACTCGAAATATCGATATCCCCTCTATTGGATCACAGGTTGTTCTACACTCGTGCGGCATATACAGGTGAGTTTTTCATTAGTGAATTCCTTGAAGTTGTTGAATCAATACGAGCTAATTAGTAACTTTTGATAGATTTTTTTGAGAAAAACACAAAAAAATATTTTATTTTTCGTTTTTCTTTTTAAATTTAAAAATTATAATGTTTTGATAAAAAGCTAAAAAAAAGTTGAGTGCGTTGCCCTATCTAGCAGTAGGTGAAATATCGCAAACGTTTTTTATTCGCTATATTTTACGTATTTCTAGATGGCACGCTTAACGCTTGTCAAACTGTTATTTATCAGTCAAGTTTTCCAAATTTAAAAAAAAAAAAAAATCCGAAACATTATTTTTTCTATTTATGTTTGTCAAGAAAATCCTATCAAAAGTTGCTTATTTGCTCGTACCGATTTACCCACTTCAAGGATGTCTTAATAATTAAAAACTCATCCTGTATAGCAAGGGAACGGCTAAAGAATCCTGTGTGGAGCATGGTACATAATCTTCATTCTGCCAGTATAACAGTGACCATACGTCATAAGTACCAACTGGTATCTGGACACCTCTCAAGAATGATTACCGATAAATACTGGTCTAAGATGTTTAGAATGTAGGTCTGAGCGTCGGACAAAATGCAGCAGATTGGCAGGCAGGCGTCTCGGCTGCGGTCAGCTTTAGGTCCGGCGAGGTCGGCGCGGTGGCAAGGTCGCGTCATTTTTTCATAGTTTTTTCTAGTGCGCGAGAGGCGATAGGCGATGCCGGTTCAAGATACCACGCGACGTATACACCCGCCACCAGCCACCGTAGATCAGCGATTCCCGAACTGAATGTCATAATAAGCCGAATTGCTTTAAATGACACCTTTACATAGCTGAAAGTTAATCTGAACGCCTTTACATGACTTTTAGCGGCGAAAGGTTACGCTCTGGGAGTATTCCTGGACATCGAAGGAGCATTTGACACCACATCATATGCAACTATAAAAAACGCTATGCACAGACGAGGAATACCAGAGACCATTATTGACTGGACATTGAGTATGCTATCAAATAGGAATCTGACCGTCTATCAAGGCGACACCTCCATCACGGGAATCCCTGCTAAGGGCTGTCCACAGGGTGGAGTCATCTCCCCCCTCTTGTGGAGCATCGTTGTAGACGAACTCCTAATAGATCTACAAAACCTAGGCCTCTCTGTCTACGGCTACGCTGATGACGTGGCCATAGTAGTCAGAGGAAACTTCCTATCAATACTTAAGGAGCTCATGGACATAGCACTTAAGACCACCCAAGACTGGTGCCAGGCCAGAGGTCTATCCGCTAATCCAAGCAAGACTAAGGCCATGATTTTCACCAGAAAATACAAACCCGAACCCGTTGAGTGTCTCAAGCTCTGGGATAAGGAGATAGAATACGCTACAGTAGTTAAATACCTTGGAGTCTATCTAGACCCAAAGCTCAATTGGAAGCACCACCTCGAGCGCAAGAGAACAACCTTCTATGCCTCGTTGTGGACGTGCAAAAGAGTCATGGGAAAAACCTGGGGGTTCAAACCCAGGGTCGCCTTATGGCTCTACAGGGCAGTACTGCTGCCTAGACTAACCTATGCTGCAATAGTCTGGTGGTCCAGGGTGAAAAAGCCTGAGACAGTAAAAATGCTTAAAAGCCTTCAAGGTAACTACCTGAGGGCTGCAACTGGCGTCATGAAGACCACCCTAACAGCGGGATTAGAGGTGGCACTCTGCTGCCCGCCTCTGGACAAGCTCATCATCCACTCCGCCAGACTTACAGCACACAGACTGAAGTGTTTGGGCGAGTGGAAGCGTGGAGGGCACAATCATCCTGAGCTAAACCTCCTCCACAAAAGCCCATTCACTCTGACCCAGGATCGACTACGGAAAAAAATTTCGGTAGAGAAATCCTATAAAATCCTAATCCCCACCAGGGAAGAATGGAAAAATCCGCAGTGGCTTCAAAGCCACAACGCAGACGCCTGGTTCACCGACGGCTCAGGAACAAATGGACGTTTTGGGGCAGGCGTGTACGGACCCAAAACCAACCACAGAATCAGCATCCCCCTTGGACAATACGCTACGGTTTTCCAAGCCGAGGTACTTGCCATATTGGAATGCATAAAACTACAAAGTCGACTTGAGGTAAAAAACAGACAAATCCTCATCTGCTCTGACAGCAGAGCAGCACTGGACGCTCTGGCTAAAGCCACCACAGAATCTGCTGTGGTCTGGGACTGCATGCAGGAGCTCAACAAATTGGGAAAATCCAACAAAATCACCCTAATGTGGATACCGGGTCACCAAGGCATACCCGGAAACGAAGAGGCCGATAGACTGGCAAAACTGGGCACACTGGATTGCCCAGTGGAGCCAGCTGTAGGGGTCCCCTTCGCTACAGGTAAGAAAATCATCAGGGACTGCTTGGAGCAGGAACATCGGGCTTCCTGGAAACAGAGTCAGGGATGTCGCCAGGCAAAAGCCATGATGGAGCAACCACTACAGAATAAAACCAAGGCCCTACTTGACATGAGCAAGAAGAACCTTAGAACCACTATCGGTCTCCTCACCGGACACACGACCCTTAGAGCTCATCTATTCAACCTTGGCTTGACTGAGAGCAAGGATTGCCGAATATGTGGCGAGGAACCTGAAGACAGCATACACATTGTTGGCCGCTGTCCAGGGCTCGCCGCCAAAAGACACAGTTTACTGGGACGAGCCTTTCTCGAACCCAGCGATCTGCCCAACTTGAAGGTCAGTGACCTACTTAGTCTGGTAAGAAGTACCGGGCTACTAGCTGACAATTGACCTAACCACACAGTGGGTAGTTACAAAAGACCTTACAGATCTAGGTGACATCAAGGGCTGGAAACAAGCCCCCCACTCCAACTACTACTACTACTACATGACTTTTAATCAGCTGAAAGCTATATTCGGCACTTCTTATATGGCTTTGTGCTTGTTGGGATATATATGATATGATCTGCGGTTTTGGTCACGACGTATAAATCCATTCGGCACCGGTAACTCGAGGGTTTTTGAATTAATTTTGAAGTTATATGGCTGAATATACTAAATCTACTTTACCACAAATTTTAAAAATAAGCAGCTCAGTCATTAGTTGAGGACTCAGGCCTTCTAAAAATCTTTCGCTCAGCGCGTGAGAGACCAATCTTCCACACTCACGATATTGAAAGCAGAATGTACAGGCGGAGTTCGACCTCTAGCCTAGCAATAAAAAAAAAGAATATATTTTGACTGAGGTAATAAATAATTTACTTTAAGCCATAAAATCCAAATAAAACTATTATATATTAAGCATTGTTATGTTAATTATATAAATTATTTTTTTTTAAATTATTTTTCTTTGAAATCCTTATTGTAACATTGCAACACTGGTATACTGATGTCAAATATATTTAAGGCTATAAATTAATCTTTGAAATAAAACGTTATTATTAGGATATATAACCAAAGGAATAATCTTGAAAATCTGAGAAACCAGTACAAATAATGCCCAATATGCAGAGAAAAGGGATTTTTCTTACAAATGATACGCCAGAAAAACATCGGATAATAATAAACTACAATTTATATATAAAGTGTTTGAAATGTTTAGATATAAGATAACACTGGAGCACAGTATAACAGACAGTAGCTCCTCTTAGAACATAATCGAAATCAAAGTGAAAACGTCACGAGTCGTAAGAGCTCGGCTAGATGTCCCGCTACTCGGCCTACGCAGATATCGGAATGCTCGAAATTGTCGCCAGCCTTTACCTGCTCATAATGCCAACCGTTCGCGTTCGTCGGGACGTACCCCTTTGCCCACATTCCTTGCACCCCCTTCCTGCATTGCCATGTAGCTTGATAGTAAAGCTACTGGTTGGTATACTGTGACTAGAGTACCTATTTATTGAGGGATAACTTCAGGGAATACTTCAGCCATTCACAAGGAATAAGAAAAATCTCGAAAACACTCTCATGATGCAGAAGTATAGCAACATGTATATATAGAGAGCGACGGATACAAGTATTATTTTGTCGCTTCTTCAATAAAGTGCCGTCGTTAGTTAAAGTGGCTAGGGCCTTCAATGCACTCTTCAAGGAATATCTCTGGGAGTGCACCAATCCTTGTGATAAGTACCTTCAATTTCTTTATAATTTTCTTCATAATGGTCGTTATACGAGATCAGGTCGTTATAAAGGAAACTTTGAAGTGCCGAAACGTCTAACGTCTTTTGGACAACGTCATTACATTACAACGTTAATATCATGAGTAAGGAGAACATATTGGAAATTAGCAGCAACCAACAAAAATATCACCTTACATTATGATTAATAAAACCTTGGTAGGAGAGAGACGGAGAAAACATTCATTACAATTATGAAATAAATAAATATATTTATTTTCTATATATTTTATATACGTATTTTTACTAATTGTTATGTATTATTAGTTATTATTATAAATGATTATTTATTATTGCTTTTATATATTATTATTATACATTATTATTTAGTATTACTTGTTTATAGTTCTAATATTATTTTGGTGTAGTGAGAATTTAATTTTAACTTGATTTGATTCAAATTTTTTATTTTTATTTTGGAAGTTATGTAGTTTATAATCATTTGTATTGGTGTTCTCCTTAGAACAGGCTCTGCCTAGTTAGGAGCAACACAAGCTATGTTAAGTGCTAACGGTGTAACTTTTTTTGTGGTCCAATAAATATATAAATAAATGTTCTCTGTATGAGCGGTTTGCACTAAACTAGGAAAATATCTGCTAGACGAGTCCTTGGAATCTACTAGGACAAGTTTGTGCGTCATGTATCTAATATATAAAAATAAAATGGTTGCTTTGTTGCTGAAACCTTGAAATATATTATGCACAAAAATTTCTACCTATACTTACTTTCCGATAGAGAGTTATTAATTAATGAAAGTATTTCACTTCACAATATTTTGTCCTACTTAATCCCATGCAAGATTTTTCATTTCACTAGATTTGGCTTTTGATGATAATGCCGTGACGAGAAAGCTTATTTTAATAAAAACTTTGCTTGGGTAAAGTTTCTTCAATAAGTGATTTTCCCAATCGGCCATAGTTTGGGAACTGCTGTTATAGATAACACAACACCGCGGCAACTTACGGCACAGCTATGGTGGATAGGCACCTAGGTTTTATATATTATTATAACGTATATGAAGATCATACATAGACGTCATAATCAAATCAGTAATAACATCCTGTCATGTGAGCTCCTTAAGTGATATGTTGATTTTTCCTGATTCTAAGCTGTCTTGATAAATATGGATTTTAATCTAAGGTATACCACTCATTTATTATTTTTTTTATATCTGTTACATAAGTATGGTATATGTGAGTAGGTACTCGAAACGAATACCTCTTCTATTCAATCAAATTAAATCAAATCGTTATCATGTAGCGATAATACATCATGTAAACGCGTCCAAGTTCAAGTTCTAATTTATTTTTTTCGAAATGCTGATGAATTACAATGAATTAACTTATATTTACAATCGATAAATTACATGAATTAACTTATATTTACAATCGATAAATTACATGAATTAACTTATATTTACAATCGATAAATTACATGAATTAACTTATATTTACAATCGATAAATTACATGAATTAACTTATATTTACAATCGATAAATTACATGAATTAACTTATATTTACAATCGATAAATTACATGAATTAACTTATATTTACAATCGTAAGTACACACATAATTAAATAAAAAATTGATTCCAAATCAGTGGATTACAAATTTAAATACGAATACAATGAAGAGTAAGATTTAAAAAAAACGGTTGGATCACCAAGGCTTTCGAGGTAAGTAGCCAAGATTTAATTTCATCTGAATATGAATTTCATAAAAAAGTCGATTCTCAGGTCGAACGAAGCCGCGGGGAACAACTTAATTCTCGGAGACGAAACTTCAGAAGAAGAAGATTAAGACGTTAAAATCGAAAAAGTCGCGTCACCCCAAGATTTTCAAGGCAAGTAACAGGAAAGTAATTAAATGCTGTTCGTTAGTAATAATATTAGGTTGAATGGCTGAACCGCTTTAGCTATTTTTTTTTAATGTTCGTAATAGTCCAAAGGTAGAGGAAAATTGTCATAGTCCAAAGGTAGTCGGAAAGGAACATTGGAAAAATATCCTGGAAAATTAGATAATTTGGGAATAACTGAAAGTTCTTTTTTTCTACTCACGATTCGAACTAATTCACTAATTCTTGTTTTTTTATAGGAACGACATATTACGTTCATTATTTTTTGTTTTAATCGCTATGCTCTAGGGATGGAAGTATTTCAATCGAATGTATTCTATTGAAAAAAAATCTCGATGGTTTTGAGAAAAATCCGGATAAACGCATTGAAAGCACACCGTCTGAGATTTTCATAAAAATCCGTAATAGAAATAATTGTAAATATAGTAGTTCACTTTTTGTAACGGCAGTAGTGTTTTTTATTCCTTTTAATATATTTACTTTTTAACAACTGCATTTTTCAGTCCTGAAATATCGGGGTATTTTCCTAAAATATTCATTAATATTAATTTCAAATAATAATTTATTTAATTATCTAAATAATACTAAATCAATAAAGGTATTATATTTATTCATTCATTTCATTCCAGATAGGTATATCTCTAACTACGGATTGTGTTTTACCTTTACTCACTTTTAACCATTTCGCTTACAAGCATAATCCTTAAAGCACCCCGATGCCGTTTTAAATGTTTTTCAGCATTCGTTAGGCGAAGATATCTTGTGTAATTTGTTTGATTACAGTAAAAAAAACGGTTTCGGAAAACCGAATCGAATCGGCGCACGATCGATTATGCGCAGGTGACATTACAATTTACGACAAGCGAGAGCTGAAGCTCTTCCTCCATTCGCCAATCGAGCCAAGGTCTGTGGACCAATCCAGTTTCAAATTGCGTTACTATTTCCTTAATTTAGCGCGGGGCGTGGTGATTAATGCCGATGCGGGACTCTGACACATTTCTTGTTTCGTGACAGTGCAGATTAATTGGAACCATTTGGGATTTTGAAGGAAGTTGAATTAACAAGAACAATAATAAAAAAAAAAAAAAAACTCGTCTGTCCTTACAAAAAGTGAACTGTTAAATTAGAAAATATAAGAAAAAAGTGTTCGAGCTGAAAAGCACGTTTTGAAGGAGAATAAAGTACGCCCTGAGCCCTTCGTCAGGTATCTTGAAACGATCGCTCGCCGCTGCGCCGCCGCCGCACTTTAGTCGGTTGTCTCATTGCTCAAGTAATACAAATATTTTATCTATAAATAAATACAAACGGAGCTGCCATGGAATTCACCGACCGGAGTCGGGCCCATCATAATACTATTTTTTACACTTCTGGGGGGTGAGCAGTGGATTCCGGACTTACGAACCGGCTGTGGTAGGTTTAGGACAGCTGTCTTGCCACATGTGAGCGTTCACCTTGCCACCCATTCACTCCCCCTTCGAAGCCATAGAATTTGAGATGCGCAAATCGCAGTTTTAGATAATTTTTCTAAGAAAGAGTTGATTATTTTTCCGGAAAGGCCAAGATCTTTAAAGAGGTGAAATAGAGATTTAGCTGGCAGGCCACGAGCGCCAACTTCCACCGCGTGAAGGTGAACAGTGAAGCCGTTCCGGGTTACGGCATTTGCAAGATCATGGTATTTATTTAATTTGTACTCGTGGTCTTTTGGGATATTTGATTCCCATGGAACAGTTAATTCTACAATAAGAGCCACCTTCCGAGATAGAGAGTAAAGAGTTATATCTGGACGGAGGGCTGTGCATCCGAGACTTTCAGGGAATTTATACTGCTTAGAGACCGAATCAACCTCCAGTATCCAATCTGTAGCTTTCTCGATTATTGAGAAAGGTTTTGTAGTTAAATGTTTTTTGCCTTTAGAGCCATCCCGCACAAACTGTATTGGGGGTTTGGAGGATACTGTCAAACCCTTGTTGGCACGAGCCACTGAGAGACTAATTACCTCGCGAATAACAGCGAGAACTTTGTCATGGCGGTAAGTGTACCGTCCTTGATCTAAGGCCACCTTGCAGCCAGCTAGAATGTGTCTAGCTGTGCAAGGGGTATTGCTACAGAGGGGACAAGAACTATCCTCGGCAAAGCTCCAACGAGCGAGGTTACTGGGGTCTGGAAGTGTATGCTGAAAGGCATTCAAATAAAATTTCAGCATCTCTGGCGTCCAGTCATAGAGCATTACCTTCCAGTGCATTGGAGGCGGAATGCAAATACTAATATTATAAAGAGGTAAAGTTTGTGAGGTTGTAGGAAGTAATCTCTGGATCTACTGAACCGATGTTGAAAATACTTTCACCAATAGAAAGCCACGTTATTTGTGAGTGTCATAGGCTATATATTAATCCGAAAAATGGAAAGACTTTCGTAGTAGTTAGATTTGCAAAGTAAGTCGGTGAAAAAGAGTCGAATGAAAACGTTTCTTACGAACGCTGCTTTAACGATGAGAGATATATGATTAAGATCTAGAGAAAAGTTGTAGAAATTGATAGTGCCTACAAAAAAGTCAGCGACAGCATATGTCTAACTTTTATATTTAAGTCACAAAAAGTAGTAATTATAATATTTAATAATTAAAAAATAATATTAAAAAATAATTTAAATTGTTGTCATGTTTATTGGTCATATTATCAACAATTATGAATTCTTACCAAAATAAGTAAATTTATCTACTCAATTGTTTAAAACAAAAGACTTTTCCCTTTTACTGCATAAATAGTTAAAGAGATAATACGACATAGGTATGGAACCGCTTTATTGTGAGTGTTGAAGATATTTAAAGAGATAATACGCTCACAAATAAGACACTAACAAGAAGACACTCACAAATAGCGGTATTACAGTCAAATTGGCATGCAAATACATACATACATATGCAGTAAAAATATAACCCTTCTTTTGGCAGTCAGGAAATAAATTATAGCACTCAGTACTAACCGAACCACACTCCTAATTTCATCACAGGTAAAAAGTTTTACCGCCCAACGAAGTGGGCACGGGTCAGGTAGTATGAAATATTTGTGGTTTGTGTATCTATCCGTATAGGTTACATATATATTTCCGAAATGTAGTTCATCAGACATATCTGAATTATCCTAATTTATTGATATTTGGACATTTAGATTATTATTTATTTGACATTTGAGCACTTTAGATACCTCGGGATGACATAACGATTCTAACAATCTCACACACTTTTTACATCGAATCAAGCGTTTAGAAGTTATGGTGGAATAAAGACACGGAACACATACATACATGAATTATAAACATAGGTATGTGTTATGACACTCCTTTTTTGAAAAATATCCAATTCGAATCTGATTGCCGGAATAGACCGGGAGATAGTGACAGAAAATGACTAGTCCTTTGTTAAAAGTATGGCGATTATTCAGGAATCAAAAATAAAGTTGTCTTCGGAAAAATTACTTTTGTTTTTCGAAAACTTGAAAATTTTCTTTTTTTGAAAAAAGTATAAAAAGCTATGAGAGCTCTGCGCCATCCAGCGGTAGGTAAAATATAGCAAATAAACAATATTCGCGATCTTTTACTTACCGCTAGATGGACACCTGTTAAGCTTTTATTTAAAAAAAATATTTTTTTTTTCAAAATTAGTTATTTTGCTTCAAGCCATTTCAACCATTTACCGCTTCACCCATTTCAAGGATGCGTCTAGTAACAAAAACACGGTATACATTGTGGTACCTGCTCCGATCTTGTGTTCTTAGCAGGAAACTATTTTTTTTTGAAGTGATTGAGAAATTCATAAAAATTTAATATTTTTTTCAATCTTGCATACATAATATGCTTAATACAGAACATAATGATTTATTTTAAAAACCCAACGCTTCTATGAGCTCTACTTGAAAGAACCGTCAAAGGAAACTAAGATAGCATTTTTTTTGGTACTATTATTGTCAAGGTACTATATAATTATTAATTAAACAGAATTTTAACCATTCGAAATATTCAATTATCGTGCTTATGCAGAGGGCCATAAATTTGAAAAACCATGCTATATATCAAACTTATGGTTTATCAGTAGTTTTTCTTGGTAACAAAAACCTAAAAAAAAAAAAAAAACTTGTATAGTTAAATTTTTCTAACATCCAAATATATTCTTTCAGGCAAGAAAATCGCAATAAATAGTTTTTTTTTCTATTAATCATTATTAACATGATATATAAAGTCAATAATATTACGAAGATTCCCACAGTGAAAATATGAGATATATAAATAAGGAACATTTCTTCGGTTCCGAATAGGCAGTAGGATATTAATGGGCAGTGTATACACCTTTTTAATAGTTACCCTAAAAAATGTTAAAACTTACTGGGCAACAATTTGAGTCACTTATTAAAAACACCCTGGTTAAAAAGCATGATATTATAAAATATACGTTTACTTAACTGATAAAGATGTGTGATGTTAATACATGTGAATATTTTTGATCAGTGTTTGTTTGAAATGCTTTATTGCAAACACAATAGAGTACATGCTAAGTGACAATATCTTCGGGGTCATACCGCCAGGATTATTATGAGTAAAGGTTTTTATGGGCAGATTGATTTATAAAAGGAGTCATAAATGAATACATTTACGTAATACTCATCATAAAGAATATACATACAAAGGTGAATCAAATATAAACGGTATTTTTTAGATATTTGTTGATTAATAATATACACAAGTGAAAATTTTAGTTCTTTTCTAGATATCCTCCAGCAAGCTCCACACACTTTTGCCAATGATGTGAAAGCTGCAATATTCCTCTTTTAAAAAAAGGTTGAGGTTGAGTTGTGGGCCAATTGCGCAAGTGCTCCTTGACTTCTCTCGGCTCGGCCCACACGGTCCGGTGGCATAGTGGTTAGGTCGCCTGATCTTACATTGTAAGGCCCCGGGTTCGATTCCCGGCTGGGTCACCATTTTCTGTTGGGATCAAATTAACGGAATTGCATTTTCAATTCAGTCGATCGGATGCAATAACAAGACACACACATGTTACACGCACACATAGGTACATATAAACACGTCACAGTAGGGTTGGTTGTAAGAAATTGTCATATAACAATAAACCCGCCCATTGTGTAATATTCACAATAAAGAGTAGAAACAAACAGAAACTTCTTCATTGGCTGCGAATCGTTTTTCTCCAAGTGATTCCTTCAAGGATGAAAACAAAAATTAGTCACAAGGGGGGGCAAGTCTGGCCTATAAGGAGGGTGTTCGATGGTTTCCCACCTGATTTCCGGTCAACAATTTCGATTCCTGGTCAGCATCCTCGAAACCCATCGGGCACTAATTTTCCTGAAGCCAAGACGATCCGTGATTACGGGTTAAACACTTCCATAACTGATACCCTTTTTTGACGAGATTTCTTAAACAGTTAACCGACGATCACAAATGTTGTCATCTGTAAGCCTTGTCCTTGGGCATCGATCATGACCTTCGTTTTCGACACTTCTTCGTTTCTTCAGTCTACTGTCCCCAAACTGCTCCTTCAATCGACTAAACATTTCCGATGGTTTAACGCCCTCCGTGCTGATTTTTTTTGTGAAAATGCGTTGTGCATCAGACAGAGTCGGGCCGGGCCACCTGCACTGCGAAAGACCTGGACATGAAAGTCGATAAATGCTGAAGTATATCCAGTAATAGATTTCCTGAGAGCGCAATGAAAGGCCATAAGATGAAAGCGGTGATAAGGGATTATACCAATAAGTAGGCCTGTTTGACTTTAGTACAAGGAAGACAAGGCGAGAAAATCCCGACATCGTCTAAAGGGAAGCCATTCTATTTGCCTGCAAAAGGTCGATATGTGATCAAACTTCTACACGGAATAAGCAAAGCGAATACACGCGTTTCAAATCCTTTCTAGCTTATTGAGTAGTTCTTAATTTGCGTGTAGGTAGGCCACATCAGCATAGTTATCGGTAAAAGAAAAGATTGTGCCATTTGGCGGTCAATACAACAAAGTAGGAGATTCTGTCTCTTTAATTTTATTAGTACTATAACATACATACTTGTATTTCATTATTCTTTGACTATTACAATTCAAAACTATTTCTAATGATTTTTTAATGAAACGACTACGAGAGCACCAAGAGCGGCTACGCAACGCCTGGATGACGCGCAACCGAATTTAATCATCGTCGATCTCGGTCATTTTCCAGCAGCAGCCGCGCTGCGTGCAAATGGATTGCAAAAGAAGGCACGGCAGATAATCGATTCGGACTCACTTTCCACGGCCGGGCGCACTATTTGCTCGAGATGTTACCGATAAATTCTGACAACAATAACTCTTTGCCCATTGACAATAGCTTGAGCGTAACTGACACAGTGAGGGCGAGAGTCGACTTGTACGATATCGAGTTGGCGATCGATCGACAATCGGCATTGACGAAAACAACATCATCAAATCTAAAATTTCTGCGGTTATTTTAACTACTGGCCAAAAGTATTGAAAAATTCTGACATGGCCATTGCAGGGCGTCAGATTTAAATTCTATTGAAATTGTATGGAGTACAATTGAATGGGAAATAACCCAAAATCATCCCAAAACAACAAGAGAGCCAGGCAAATATCCATAATTCAGTTTCGGAGGGGTGAGGTGGGGGGGAGGTGGGGGGGAGGTGGGGGGGGGGGAGGTGGGGGGGGGGAGGGGGGGGGGGATTCATTAAAATAACTCGCGCGGTACCCACGAAACTGGAATTTACCCGTACAATAAAACGAAAATTCGCCGGATTTCGGAGGGTTGCATATACTTCCTCCACCCGATACGTGCCTGAGGTATATAAGTCGCGGATTCTCCCTAATTGTCAATTTTTCTCGACTTAGTTTTTTACTCAAAAAAACGTGGAGAGGATGCGTCCACTACCCCCCCCCCCCCTGTCCCCTGGCGTCGTCCTCAGGAACCATAATTAAAGTTTGGCATAATAAAATACCGAAAGCAGTGTTGCAAAACATTGTTGAATCAATGCCTAAAAGAGTGGCTGCTGTGATCAAAGCTTGAGGCGGTCCAACATCTCATTAAACGATTTTGTACTCATTTGTTATATTTTCTGTTCAGAAGAACTTGGGTAAACTCTAAATTGTTTGTTTATTTAATTTTATTCCGGGATACCAAAATGTACGCTGATTTATGATAACTTGTAATTGTTTTGTATGCTATTTTTAACAATAATAAATTATTTTTTTGTTCACTAACTTACTTAAATCTTATCTTGAAACTAACATATTCCCATTAAAACAATCAGTTTAATTTAAAAATATTGTTTTTGGGCTATATCTTCAAAAAATATTGCAATTTTTAAACTTCCAATTATTTTGGTCAGTAGTGTACTAGAAGGAAAACCATGATTTTGAACGTCTCCCCTTCTTCCTTTTCTTCTGGTGCCATGCCCGCTACCGAACGTTGCATATTACAACGCTGGCCGCTGCTCGAAACAAGGAGCGTTAGATTTCTTCAACCATTCCCTGAGACTATGGAGCCAAGAAAATATTCTTTATCCCGGGCTTCATCTTTCAGAAGATGATGCTTTTGATGCATTTAGCAGCGAAGAAGTCCCCGAATTGGACTCGGAAATGCTTAGGTTTAAACGAGATGTATGTATGACTCATAATCATAGTTCAACTTATATCCAAGAGCCTCCTCAAAGAGGGAAACATTGGGTGTCTTAATGCGGTTGTACAGAGTTTGTGCAACTGGTGTATTGTTGGAGGAGTCTGGAAACATATGTTTCCTAAGGAGCGGAGGCAGATGTTCACCTGTTGGTCCTAATTTTAGAAACAGCTCTATGGCGTAGGCCCGAGAAAATCCATTAGAAGAACGATTTATAATATGTCGAAGCCGCGTACGACTTCGAATCTGTTACCAGACTGGAGGATGGTGAAATATGTCCAAATCTGATAGTAAGGGCGTGAGGACACCAGGCTGGGTGGCAATTTCCAGCATGCAGCCTCGTGGTTTGGGGTTGGACTCTTACGGGTTGTCGGAGGAGCTCGACTTAGGATCGTCATTTGTCAATATTCAAGTCGTTGCGATACGTTCTAGGGTTGCAGGATGCCAACATTCTGATCTTTGAAGGGTTTTTTTTTAAAAAGGGAATAAGAATAAAATTATTAGTCGATGATATATTTGTCGACCAGTTTTAAAGCTTTTTATTCGAAATTCGAAATTCTAAGTGACAGCAGCATTCATTTTGATTTTTCCTTGATAAAATCGTAATAGATTATAAAACGGTACACAGAAGGAGCCTCCTCGAAGATTTCGCACATGTTTGATTGTCTAGTCTTCAACCATGGACAATCGGGCGTCCCTGGAAAGGGTGAGTTTAAAATCACCGGCCAATCCTTCTACTGCCAGGCTAAAGGACACTGTGACAGGATGACATGCCAAATTCGTTCGCTGGGGCTACACAGCGAATCCAACATATGACTGTGAAACGCTGCAGGATAAAGACCAGCTGCTATCCTGCCCGCAGCTGTCAAACCCCACCCTCAAGAGGTGAACGACAAGGCCATCCAGGCCGCATATTTTTGGAGAGACGTGTCCTAACCTGGCCCGGACCCATTAACTAACTAACTAAAGCTTTTTATAATATGACATTTCGTATAGTTATAGAATTGGATTACCTGAACCTTCTTCAAAAAGGAAAATTGTTTCATATTGGGATGGGACCTTATAAAAAAACAAAAACATTTTTACGAAAAATATAGGAAACACGATTCCTATTCATTCTCTAAACGGCTTTATTTTTGCCACCGGATTATTTGCTATTTATGTATGTAACGGATTCATTTTCTTCCATAGCTTTATACATGTCCCTATCTATAAAGAAATATTTTCCGTAAAAACTTAACTTTTATTCCTTTCTTTAGACTGTTAATCCGATGTATCGATATACTCAAATTTGGTGTATCGATATACTGACAGCCCTATACGGCGATGTATTGAACAATCATCGTTATTGTCTTTGAATTTGTCAATCTGCACTACTAGCCCGGTCGTATCATGAAGTGAAAGTGATGTATTATTTGGGACCGCGTTCGTCGCGGTTTCAAAACACCAGATCATAGTTATGAGATTAAAGGTAGCCGCAAAAAACGTGGACATAGTGCGGCCGAACGTCTATTGCGGCGACGGATTGCGATCAACCTGCTCCCCGTATCGATACCACCGATCGATATGGCAACACTATTTGCGATGGGCTTCGTTGGCAAATCACTCCATTTGTGATGTGGTGTCAGAGCTGGCTCTTCTCTTTAAAGAGGGGTACCACTTAGCCCCAGTTCTACGATTTTTCCGAGGTAGGACAAAAAATCGACATTGGCGTCCCTCACCTCCAGCATTTGAGATTAATCATTGATATAAGTTAATAGTAAAAACACATTTTTAAAAACATGTTTTTATTACAATGCTCTGACCCGAGCCAACCCTGGGTGTAGCAGCCATGTCATACTGAAACCTAGAAAGGGCAACCATAATTGAATGCGTATACAAAATTTCGTTTCTGTGCTGTCGACAGTTGAGGAGTCCTCTCCTTGAAAGCCAACCCTGGGTGCAGCATCCCTGTCGTGGTGAAACTCAAAACGAGCTATCATAATTGAATGCGTATACAAAATTTCGTCTCTGTGCTGTTGACCGTTAAGGAGTCCTCCCGTCGGTAGCCAATCCTGGGTGCAGCGCCATGTCATGGTGAAATTTAGAACGTGCTATAATAATTTAATGCGTATACACAATTGTGTATATGCATGCCCATGGAAGAGTATCCTAGTCGGTAGCCGATCGTGGGTGAAGAATCAGGTCATGCTCACTATAAAATGCATTGTCATCGGAACTGAACCAATATATAAAATTTCAACTACATAGGATAAGAGGAGGTGTTTCTAATTCAGCTTGAAAGATTTAACCTAAACAAACATACTGACAAATATTGCAAGGTAAATAAAAGCTTTTAAAAAACACTTAAAACCAATATATTGGGTGGGATTTTTTGTGACCGGGAAATTGAAAATCCTTAAATAAATTTGTACTCTTTGTTACCTGTTCGATAATAACTTTTCTTAGGCTATATTAATATTGTATACATACAACTAGTGTAGACAACGCACACACCAGATTGTACACACACCTTCAAACCTTAGGTTCTAGCAAATTTTACTACCTAATATTGCTACAGATTTTCACGTCCAGCTTTCCTATATTCAGGTTTATTTGGCTCTGCTTGTGAAGCCCCGTCCCCATCAGTGGAAAGGGTTTTTTCTAGGCGCGGCGGGAATTCCCCTGACAGAGACATTACACACGCTGCGCAAGCGTTCAAAAATGAATTTAGGATGGTTTCCAAAATCAAATGAACAATCGAAAGTACGACGCGCCCTGGTTATTAGGCGCTT
Organism: Micropterix aruncella; assembly: GCA_944548615.1. NCBI lineage: Eukaryota > Metazoa > Arthropoda > Insecta > Lepidoptera > Micropterigidae > Micropterix > Micropterix aruncella. Next base: position 27,830,017 of record OX155963.1, read on the forward strand.
TAGTGAAATAACTTTTTTGACGTGACAACGTCTTATAATTCGATGGAGCTGGCTGCACGCACGAAAAAACATGACTCATGCGGCGTTACCTCGCTCTGAGGCGTTCCATTTATTATATTTATTATTCAATATAAATGCTGCCATCTACCGGTTGCGAAAGAATTATTTACTAACCTCAGTCTAAAATAGTACGAATGAAAATCACTAGCTTGATTTAAATTCTTGACATAATTTTATATGTATTCTTGATATACGGAATGTTATTATTTAACGGACAATTTTCTTGTGGGTACAACAAAGTGCAACGAAGTAAGCAACTTTTATTAAAAAAAAAAAAAAAAAAGTATGAAAAGCTATCATTACGATGCGCTATCTAGCGGTTGGTAAAATGTCGCTGATATTGTTTATTTACGACGTATTACCTACCGCTAGATGGCGCAGCGTGCTCAAACGCTTCTCAAACCGTTATTTACCAGTTTGAGATTTCAAACTTTTAAATAAAAAAAAGCAATAAACTTTAAACAATAAACAATTATACAATTATACTGCTATACAATAATACATTTACATGTTGTAGTCAAATCGGTAAGTATAGAAGCATATATTTTTGGGTGTTTGTAATAAACAATATCAGAATATTAAATGAAACTGCTTCAAATGCAACCATTCCATCAGTATTTTCTTATGACGTTGTCACGTTCAACTATCGTCAGTAAACCGACTTTACAGACAACCGATTTTTTAACACATAAATCCCCCCCACCCCCCCTTAAATTGTCGCCCAAGGCTGATCTGGGGCTGATACCACCATAACCAGCATCGCATAATGAATATGAATAGCTAGATAGAGTTCTAAATTTGGAAAAGACTAATGTTTCATTTTTAATAATCTATTGAAACTTATAATATTAGCAGAACGATATCGATAAAATCGAGCCAAAGCGAATTTGATGATTATAAAAATGACATATCCCACTGTCAATTTGTAAGCAGGCAAGTTGATAAATCCTCTAAAAAGGATTTTTTTTCAAAATACGTAAGTTTACAATATTAATATATTCAACAAAAAAAAAAAACTAGTAAAGTGCGAAATGTTTCCATTTTTTACTATTCTCTATTTCTTAGACTCTGAGATTAACGTAAAATATTTCAAGTATTACCAATCATTTTATTAACGCTAGAGAAAATAAAATGGTATATTTCCGTGAATTTATTTATACATAGAATATGTTGCAATATGAATGTTTGTTTGACAATACCTATATAATTTATAGTAGCATCATTTTAATATCACCTTCACGGGAAGTGTTTATTGCATGTCCCTGGGCCTTATGACGATAAGGTTAGATTTAATAAGTTAAATTAGATTTGGGTTTTCTCATTAGATTTGAGGGTTAGAAATAATTATCCACAATCGGAATATCGATTACCCCCCCCCCCCCCCCCAGGTCTTGGAGAAATGACATATTCAAGAAAACCTTAAGCTCATAGAAATGACGAGAGCCTTCAAAAAAAGTGATAATAAGTTACAAATATTTTCGAGACTTCAAACTTCTACGACCTTTTTTGTGACAGTCTGACCATTTGTTTCGAGTTCCTTATTGCATCCACTGCCCATTGATGAAGTTTCAGCTTTTCCAAAACACTTTGGGGGCATTAATACTAGCTGACCCGTGACCACTTCGTTGGTCGGTAAAACTTTTCACCTGTGATGAAATTATGAGTGTGGTTCTTTATAATATAGTCAATTTGACTATATTATCGTTATTTGTAAGTGTGTTCTTGTGAGTGTCTTATTTGTGAGTGTCTTATCTCTTTAACCATTTATGCAGTAAAGGGAAAATTATATGCAGTAAAAGGGAAAAGTCTTTTGTTTGATAAGAACTCATAATTGTTGATAATATGACCAATAAACATAACCTAACGATTAAAATTATTTTTTAAAAATAAAATACTACTTTTTGTGACTTAAATATAAAAGTTAGACATATGCTGTCACTGAATTTTTTGTAGGCATTATCAAGCTCTACAACTTTTCTCTAGAACTTAATCATATATCGTTAAGGCAGCGTTAGTTAGAAACGTTTTCGTTCGATCGTTTTTTCTCCGACTTACTTTGCAAATCCGACTACCACGAGAAAGCCTTTTCATTTTTCGGATTAATATATAGCTGATGACACTCACAAATAACGTGTATTTTTATTGGTAAAAGAATTTTCAAAATCGGTTCAGTAGATCCAGAGATTACTTCCTACAACCTCATAAACTTTACCTCTTTATAATATTAGTATAGATAAAGCTATTTCATTATATTTTTAATGTTTTAAACTTCATTTTTTATGTTATTAATATAATTCAATGTTATAAACAAATAATAATATTCAATGAATATTATTCATTTAGTGTTTTTACCCTACTTTATTGTTTGAAAATGATTATATTTATGTATGTCTATTTTGATATTTTCGTTACTTTAAGTTTTTTTTTACTTTTACAGTTATTTAAATATATTTTCGCGCCAAATTTCACTTATTCCTTTAGTATACATCGATATAAAGGTCAGTGATTACTTTGGAGACTGATATTAAAGCAGGTAGGTAATGGCTACCATTTTCAAACCTGTGCCTGCCAAGCACATTGCGCCCAAATGTAGGTGGTCCAGAGGTGCGCCTGGCGAAGGGTTAAGGATAATATTTTGAATGGGTAGGTTTAATATACTGAAAAGGATCTCAGATTGCAAATAAGGTCATCCAGTGGCCTTATTTGCCAGTTGTGCTGACGTTAGCTTAGTTAAACAATGTGGAAAGGATTGCGCTGGCTCATCAGAGTGGCGCCCGGGGCTCTCCGGCCGGTAAATCCCCCTAACAAAAGAGCATTTAATGGCAAGCATAAGTGAGGTGAAGTGAGGCCTTGGCTCTGAATGGGCGGGTGTCGGACAGCATTTGTATACTCATTGTTATTATCCCCTGCTCGAGGCGCAGGCGGCGGCTCGGGGCTCTCTGGTAGCGCCGCGGCCGCAGCCTCAACAATCACAAATCTAAAACCACACCCAGAACCAGCTACCGACACTCCGGTTTAGCTCAATTTAATCTTATATTATACTGTTTAGGTTTACACAATGGAATCACAGAGAAATTTGACAATACATCACACCGAGGACCTACCAAAAATTTGTATAAATGAGGACCGTTTTCTCTAGATCAGCGTTTCCTAAATGGTGGGTCACGACCTATAACCGAGCCACGAAAATAAAACACAGGGTCGCAGCATTGTCTCCTTATAAATATGATAAAAACGATTTTACAACGTGAAGTTTGTAGCACTTTGCAGCCGCCGTTGTCTAGGGTAGACTGGGTAGACCGTCTACCATAGACAACGGCGGTTGCAACGTCGCCGAAACGTTGGATGCTATAAACTTCACGTGGTAACTTCGTTTTTATCCTATTTATAATGTAAAAACAACCGCGATAGTCTTCAATTTCATATTGTCTCCTTGTTGTTTAAACCAGTGTGTTTCAACTAGTGGGTCGCGAGGCCTTGGGGGGATCGTGAAGAGACCCCCGGGGGGCGCAGGCTATCTAACAATAAAAATCGAAAATATTACAGATTCATTTACAGATTCGTGTATTATGTGTTTTTGCTATTTCTTTCACAACACTTTATGTTGATCTAAAATGGAAACAGGAAAGTACAGTTCGTAAGTTAAATTTAATTTGGTGTTCGCCATTGATTTTAGACTAAGGGGGTCGAGAAAACTGAGTTACAGTTTTACAGGGGGTCGCGTAAGAGCTTCTTTTTTTACCAAAAAGGGGGTCGCAATCTAAAAAAGGTTTAAAAACACTGGTTTAAACCAATCATACTCTTAAATCATTAAATTGCGTGGTACGTCATTCATTGCCGCACGATACTTCAGCTCTTATCAAGGAACATTTGTTAGGACTGGAAACTAAGCGGAAACAATATTTTCCTTCAATCACTTGCAACCAAGCGTGGATAAGGATTCAAATGTCTACTCATTAATTGAACTGTCATATGACACAGCACTCAAAAATATTTTCGAGGGAATATCATGAATATTTTTTTTTAGTAGAACAAGCGATAACATTTCTAACGCCTTTTGTCAAGACCGATAAGTGTGAAGTAGGGTTTTGAACACTCTTATTTCTAAAAAATAAATATAGAAAACGATTGGAAATTGAACCGGAAATTGAACTACAAAAATATGTTTCTTGTTACCCGATTTTGGTTAGGTACATTGAAAATTATTTTTCTTTATTCTCCTCCGCTTCCCTCCCTATTATGTATAATTTTATTAAATATACATTACTTGTTTTTATTTTACTTAATTATCAGGTTGATATGTCACATGATTATATTGTAAAATATTTTATTTCTTTCTGTTTAAAATATATTTCTTAATCACCTCCATTAAGGGTATATATTTTTATTATGAAATATATTAGTTGTTTACTCGACTTACCCTTCATTTTGTTAATGTCACTGAAAATATTTTTTAATTTCACCCCCCCCCCCCCCCCACCTACCTTAGTTAGTTAGTTAACGTGTCCGGGACAGGTTAGGAGACGTCTCTCCAAAAATATGCGGCCTGTCTTTTTGTTCGTCTCTTGTAGGTCCTGGTGTGTGATAGGGGTTGACATCTTCAACCTGCAGCGTTCCCCAGTCGTGCGTTGGATTTGCTGTGCAGCCCCAGCAGACGAGATTGGCTTGGCATCTTGTCACAGTGTCCTTTTAATGGGCCCTTGCTGAGTTGGCCAAGAGCCATTTTGTTCAGGGTTGGTCACACTCACGGATCAACACCCATCCGGCGGCCTCCAAGCATGAAGTGCGAGCCCGGGCGGAACTCTGGCCTTTGGGCTAGTTTCCCCTGGTAGTCAACCTTCTGGCGCTCCTGGACGGTCTGCGCACCGTGCGGCATAAGCCAATCGATTGCGCACTCTGAGCAACAGTCGGAGGCGTCTGGAAGCAGTACTGTTTCCTACAGAGCGGGGGTGGTTGCGGACCTTACGGCGACTACTCTTGAAACGACCATCATCTACCCGATCCTGGGTGAACAACCGGGCAAAGGGTGCCATGGTCGCGATAGATTCGGTTTACATCGTTTCACCGCGTCGAGAGAGGACCGCGCAAGCGACCTCGACCTCGTACCCAGTCGAGAGACCGGAGTAATCTGGTAGCAATTGGAAGTAAGGGCGTGAGTATAAGCCCGCTGGGTAACATACCTGGTTATCTCGCGGATAAGGCGTTGGCCTCCTACGGGCATGTGGCGGAGCTTGATGGTGGACTGTTTTGTCCAAGTCTTCTGCGCTCACTTCACGGGAGATAGAATGACCAATCGTTAAGATCACTAGATCTCGTGTGGCACTACGGGAAAAGAACGCCCAGGTCCGCAACAAATTCAAATTGATTTACTGCTGTAATACAACAGGTAGAGGCCGCGTAAACGACTTCGGACCCGTAACTAGTCGGGAGGATGGAGGTGTCATGAAGGTTAACTCCAGTATCCTACCAAAACTGGTAGTTAAAGGGCGAGGATGCCCGCTGGGTACCTTTCCCGGTGCCTCGCCGTAAGGCTTCGGTCTCTAACGGGTTGCTGGCGAGCTAGATAGTAGAATGTCTTATCTCTAAGTCTTCTATGCTCATCCCAAGGCTGAAAGAACGATTACATATCATTATACCAGCAGGGGGTGACGGGTTCGCCCATTGTAGTCGACACCGCCCTACTGTTTAAAAAATATATTGGAGTTACTGGAAAAGTCCTGCTCAGCGAATTTCAAATTGTATGTGTATGGCTACCATGAATTGGTCCTGTAATTTGGATGACGTCCTAAGACGTCATCCAAATACGTCTAGTAAGCTAAGTAGCGTTCCGTAAAATTGGGTCGAGCGGTTGGCATACCCTGGCATCCTAAAGTCTATATATGAACAGGTATATTTATTGTACAATATTGCATCAAACTTGAGACTAATTTTAAGTAAAACTTAAAAATATGTAATCTGGGTATTTTTTGCATAGTTTTCGATTTAAAAATGCTCTGCCGATAAATGAATATAAATAGAGACCAAATAAATATTTGTGGTTTATGTATTTCTCTATATATGATAGCTAGTAGGTACTCTATCAGACCATTCATTTGATACTAAACACGATATATTTATATTAATTTATTGACATTTGTACATTTAAACTATTACTTACTTGATATTTTGACTGTTAACCCTTCGAGTAGCAGCATAATTTCATGGCAGACCGCGGCAATTTATTGTTTTTTTTTTTAAATATCGCCGCGCTCGACAAAGAGTACTATAACTATGGAACTACTCTAGCCACCATAAAAAAAATAACTGTGCAAATATTGCATTAAAATTTTGTATATAGAATATTGAAATCTCATTTTGTAAAACTATTAGATAATTGCGAATAAATATGAGAAAGTCAAAGAAGTGAAAAAAACTCGGCATTTCTAAGTTGTACTTGTCTTACGGAAAAATACGGAACCCTATTTAGAAATTGTAAATAATATAGTGATTTTTATTAGATTCTCTATCAATGTTAATACTTCCTTTTGCTTATTTACATACAAAAATATTAAGATATTAGCTCATAAAACCAATAAAAAATTTGATAAATTCTCGAGAAAAAAAAAATGATGTTTGACAATGGAATTTTATTAGAAATATCCTCGAAATGACGCGCGAAATTATTCCAGTGGCCGTCTATGTATCCATGATAATAATAAAATATTTGGTATGGATTTTAAGATGCGTTCAAATTAGAAAATAATATTACTGTGCGCTTCGGGAACAAGCCGCCAATATTAGTCGTTACGTAGTCAACGGTGTTCTAATGTGCAACCGAATTTGGTCGTTACGTAGCCGAAGGGGGTACCAAATGACACTCGGGATGATTTAGCGATTCTAACAATATCCCACACTTTTAAATCGGTTCAAGCGTTTAGAAGTTATGGTGGAATAAGGAAACGGAAAACATATATACATGAATCCTAAACACGTAACATACCTTTTTTGGGCAGTCGTGTGAGAAGATTTTTAGAGGCTTCTCCGCAAAGGACCTAATTTATGAGAAAAGTGAGGTTTTTAGGCATATATATACCTATATACCGCAGGATCTATCCACTAAAAATATATCGTCAATCTATTATAGATGTGAGACCTCGTTCGCGCCAAAAAAACGAATTTGCGTTATTTATTGTTGTTGGTGTAAACCAGAGGTTCCAAAACTTTTTTTATTGTAGACCACTTTCAGATTTTTGCTGGTTTCGGTGGACCCCGGCTGCTACATTTCTACCATATTCTCAAAAGTCGTCAAAAATTGTGAAAATTAGATCTAACGATGGAAATTTCCGTCGCGGCTGAGTTCCAATCCTATACTGAATATCGAATATGCAAGACTTTACAAGTAATAGTCGCTGACTTTCTTGAAATGCACTGAAAGGACATTAATGCTAAACAAACATTGATAGGTAAAATCAAGCCAACATTTTAGTTTTTTACTATCGAAACCAGATAAATTTTCGTGGACCCCCACTTACAACTTGTGAACCCCAATTTTTTTAACGCCAACGTAGACCCCGTCGAGTCTCTCGTGGACCCCGGGGGGTCCACCTGGACCACTGTGGGAATCACTGGTGTAAACTCAGGCTCTGGATCGTTCTGTCTATGTTCCGAGGGCCCAATTTGCTTAGATTTCTTGTAATTCTTAACGCAGTAGTGTCTCGTAGGCGAGAGTTGATAATTTTCTCTGTGATATCTCCACGTGCTTAGTAGTAATACTTTGCAAAGAACTTAACTCTTTGACAGTTTTAATCGTTAGTACAGTAATGCTATTTTTAACACGCTTTTATTAGGTCGACTTGTATGTAACTATGTAATGGAATCTAAGGTAACTAATTCAACCATCTTCCAAGGATCCTAGCGTCATGAAAATTGGCAGGTGTATGTAGTTCTGATGATAATACAATAATATGGTACTGTCGAACTAATCTGATGATGGATTCGGAAGATATGAACTGGAACTTCATGATGGAACATCGTATCATAGCTGTGTTTGAACTTGTTAGAAAAGTCTTGGAATGAACTTTGACCACGATTAGGTTTCAAGGTCTGATGATGAAGCCGGAAGATAGTCACTGGCATTCCATGATAAAATATCGTATCATAGCCGCGTTTGGACTTGTTAGAAAGGTCTTGTAACAACGATAGATATGTGTACAATCTTGTCGATAGTATCGTTTTGCAAAGATACGTTTACAGATTAGATGTCGTTGTTCTGATATAATAGTCGTTTTTCTGGTTTTTACGTGCATTTATAAAAGCGTGTTTTTTGGTGTTTTTTTTAACTATTAATTTATTTTAATTGTGTCCCATTTACAAAACAAAAAAAACAACTCGTTAACGAAGTTATTCTGTTTATTTCATGCCCTGAAAAGTTTGCTTGTTGGCATGTACGAGGTCTCACATATAGAGCGACGCTGTGTGTTATCATCGTTTACGATATAACTCATCCCAAGAACCCCAAATTCAATAATTACACTTAGAGGGATAACATTTTTAAGGAAATTATGAATCTGTAACGGACCTTAAGTCCATTACATGCGATCAACAAATGCATCGATTTCCAGTGAAATACACTGACACAATTAAGCTATTATTTTAACCCGTCCAGCCATGAATCAGCACGATGAAACAATACTTTTACTCGGAATATTTTGGATTGCATCATTTATCGGCCTATATAAACCGGCGAAAAAGCAACCAAATTATCATTCCCCGAGTGATCACCTTCCCCCAAGGTTGCGACGGCATATTCGGTACCCTTGTCACGATGTGTGTCAACGAATCCGGCTCATTGGTTTCCTTTCCTTATCCTCCCTAGTCTCGAAGCATCAATCTGTAATCCCACAGACTCGAGCCGTGCCCAGTACAAGATACTAGGAACACACATATAATCCTCATCCGTATATCCTCGTAAGCGCAGTCGCGAATGTATACACTCGCGTCAACATAACTTGTTCGAGAAGCGTTATAACTGGCAATATCAAACTTTCAATCAATACATACCTTCTACTTCATTCAAAACCGCCTTTCAATACGGAGATAACTCGTAAGTTGATACCACCACCTCACACCGAACAATTTGGAGTCTAGTGAGGGGTGGTCCCTCAGAAATCTACGTGCAATTTATTGTTTATCACGCGCGGGGAGTGGGATAGGTAAATGGAGCAAGCACCGCAATGGCATTTCTCAATAACGAGAATTTATCAAACGGCTCTGACACTTGAACCTCCGCGCATCGATCACTATCGCCCCGAGCCCGCCCCGGCGCATTCCCGACTGTCACACGATCGCACTGTCGACACCACAATATACATACAGAGTGACACCAATATCACTGCAATTGACTGACCTGAACACAATGACGTGCACTTCGACACCTTCTTCAACAATCGCCGACATATATACACAAAGATACTTTAAATACTTAGCTTCAAAGCTCTATATTAATATAGAAATTACGATCCAAAATTTAGTTAACATGGTAGCATTTAAAAAAGCAATAAAAAAGTGCTTGATTGTTAAAGGACCACTCTATGACAAAACGGAATTTAACAGAATTTTTGATTAGGTAAAATTAATAAATAAAAAGCAAATACTTAGTTTTATATTTTTTAATTATTTATAAATATAATAGACGTATATATATATATATATATATATATATATATATATATATATATATATATATATATATATATATATATATATATATATATATATATATATATATATATATATATATATATATATATATATATATATATATATATATATATATATATATATATATATATATATATATATATAAAAAAAAAAAAAATATATTGCTAAGTGTTGTAACGAATGTTTAAAAATTACCCGGTTGTGTCACCCCGGACTTTCTTGGAAAATAGCCAAAGACTGCTTTCATCTGCATATTAATTTTCATAAATAAAATCGATAGACGACCTCCATCTGCCGACGGACGTACTCGGTTGGGTTCCGTTGCAAATGCCTCTGTCAGCGTGGTTTGTTCCTCTGCTAAAGGCGGGGTTGGGCCAAGACCCAACAGATGATGTTAATGTTTGATTTATGTGTATGGCGGAATTTCAATATTGTTATGTAGCTTGTAAATCAGATATTCTAACCACACAATGTGACTTCGGCACAACAAAGCAATTGTGTACCATATCTCAAGTCTACAAGTCCAGTATTTCTAGATTGAAATATGACTAGCGCGTGGACCGCTTTCAGTCAAACCTTTTTAATTCTTGCTTTGACCAAATGATGCCTGCATGTTAAATTTCAGCTCAGTGGGAATACGCGTTTGGGCGCTGTCGTGGAGGAATACACACAGATACACAGACAGACAGGCAGACAGACATACAGGCAAGCACCCAGACATACTTAAATTTGGAAACGGCCTTAATCGTTTCAGGGTTCAAAATAGATATTTCCGTCTTCATCTCGATTTTTTTAGCTCGATTACAATACTTTCCCTCCTCGTTGGTTTGAGGGACGGAAAAGTAAAAGGTATTATAATCCATTCATCCATGCTATTCATACAGGATAAATCGTTCTGCTACAGATAGCTTCGCCATTGGATTTCAAATGAACTAAAGGCGATTCGAACAAACTAAGAGAAAATTGCAAGAAATAAACACTAGGACGACAGAATGATTCAACTGGAAAATACCCATAAACATTATGTATCTACATAAAAAGAAGGATATTTTAGAAAATATCTTTTAATTTTTTTCGTAACTACGGCGTTTAATAATTAGCTTTAATGAGTACGATGAAATTAACTTTATTGAGTTCTTTTATGTTTTTACATACTCACCTATATGATTGACTGTAAGATATCGCTATAGCGATAAGTCCGCCATTTGTGCATAAATTGTCTTTTTTATAAACGCAGTGTAATATTCATTAAATTATTTTTTTATAGCACAATAAAGTAATTCAATTCTATTCTAAGGTTTAAATACTTGTTTTTTTTCTAAACCTAAAATACCATTCCTAAAAAACTATTCATCCCGATAACTTAAAAAATCCTGCACTGCGGCCACTACCGCGCCATCATTTTCAAATTTTCAACCTGACGAATGTTTCTTTAATATCGGAAATATATAGAAATAACTAGAGGCAAGGTGCGGTGCGGTGAGTATGGAGGATGTCCCAAAATTTCAAAGCGAGCGTCTACAATGGCAGCCATTGTAACTCTGTAAGTTCACCTAGTTTACAAGAACTTTCACTTCGTCCACCCGATCCCGGGTGAATAAGCCGAGCAAAGGATGCCGTGGACGGCGATAGATTCGGTTTACACCGAATCGCCGCTTTATAAGGGAGAGGCCTGCGCAAGCGACCTCGATCCTGTAACCAGTCAAGTGGTAGGAGGAATCCTAAAGGTAAATTCCATACGGAGATATCCTTCCAAACTGGTAGTCAGGGGGCGAGGCTGCTCGCTGATTACCTTTCCCGGTGCCTCGCCGTAAGGCGTTGGCCTCTGACGGGCAGGTGGCGTAGATAGACTGTGGATTGTTTTTCGTCCCAAGTCTTCTGCGCTCACCTCACGGGAGACACAACAATAAATTTCGTTATAACTTCCTGAGGTGACGGGTTCGCCGGTTGTAGTTGACAGCTCTAGTAATTCACAAGAACTGGGGCGTTACCTTGGCGGACCAAAATAATTTTACCGAGACTCCCTTTTCGTTTTTTATGTACTCCGTTTCGCAAACAGCGCCCCCGTTATATTAGAGCTATTATCAAGACATTTAATCATCACCATCTTTTGACTGTCAGAGAGAAGAGAGCCTATGATCTTTCTTGCGGATTGAATAGCCTTGAATTCATAGGAGTTGGAGATGATAGCCGTTTCCAAGTTATAGAGTGCTGTTTTGTTTTAGGATGGTAATGATGAAAACATTTTTTGACCATAGTTATGAATCTAGCTAAAAAACGGCCAGGATCCTGTTGTAACAAATGCAAAAGCGTTGCAAAAGCTTTAGTCTAGTTTTTTCTGCGCGTCCGTAAGCATTCTAGGTACCCAACGTGCGGATACCGTTTTCAATCCTAAGCGATCATGCAAAATACTATGCGCACTGCTTATCAACATAGACACTTCTTCAGCAATGAAACGGACCATGACACGACGATCCGCCAAAACATTTTTTTCCACTTTTGATAGTCGTATCAACATGAAACTTGGCAATTTTGTGTAGTTCTGATGACAATACAATGATATGTTACCATCGAGCTGATGTGATGATGAAGGCGAAAGGTAGTCACAGAAACTGCATAACGAAACTATGAACCGAGCCGAGTTTAGGCTTGTTGGATTCGGCTTGAGATGTACTCTGGTCATGAATGATTTTCAAAGTCTGATGATGGAGCCGGAAGGTTGACACTGAAATTCTATAATGGAACAACGTATCTTAACCTTGTTTAGGCTTTTGGAATCTGCTCTGATAATGAATGATTTCCAGGGTCTGATGTTGGAGCCGGAAGGTGGCACTGGAGTTCTATAACGATACAACGTATCTTAGCTGTGATCGAGCTTTTTGAACTCATCTTGAGATGTACTTTGGTCATGAATGGTTTTCAGGGTCTGATGACGGAGCCGAAGGGTAGGCACTGGAACTCAATAACGGAACAATGAATAGAAACATAAAAACATAGAAACATATTTATTGTCTGAAATTGTGGTGGTAAATTTATGGTGATAATGCGTAAAATTATGTCTCTCACAATTACCTGTTAATATAACAGATTGACAAATTTATTATCTGCTAATTTTGTAATTTCTTATTTAAAAATGTCATTATTTCACTGGTTTGCCTATACTATCTAAATCATATGAATAATAATTCGTAATATTCATTGAATGGCCTGAAATAACATTTAAATAAGAAATATAACATGAAAAAAATCTAAACATACCAGATAGGTAGCACTAACAGTAGAAGACAATTAATAAAAATAATTTATAAACAATAAAGAAAAAACTCAAAAATCAAGGAATAATCAAAAGTCCGCCTATAAATACGAAAAGTATATAATTTAAAATGTGTTATCTTCCTAATTGAATTATTGTAAAAAAAAAATGCATGCCCACAATATAATATTATGAGATTTATTCGTTTAAATTGTAAAAGCTTTTTTCGATGAGCCATTTTTTCAACGCTGCGGTAAACCCTGTTCCTTTTATTTCTTTGATATTTGCAGGTAGGTGGTTTTAGATTTTCATTGAATTGTATAACCTTCCTTTTTTTTTAATAGAGGCAAATTTGTCTTGGGTGCTTGTAGCTCATGTTTATTTCTTGTGTTATAGCCGTGTTCAACATTGTTTGTTTTGAAATACTGATCGTGATTCCTTACAAATTTGCAGGTTTCCAAGATGTATATCGATATAAACGTTAGCACAAACTCCTTTTTAAACAGTGGTTTGCACCTGTCAGTCTTTGTAATTCCACGTATAATTCGTAAGCATCGTTTTTGTACGATGAATATATCCTCTGCGTTTACCGAATTTACTTAACGTATTAGGACGCCGCAGCGGCGCAGCGCCGCGCCACAGCCGCACCGCATCGTGTGGCCCATTGCAGGCCTTAGGGACTTAGTGTAAGCCATGTTTGTAATTAAATATTTTATGTAACTATTTAAATGTGGGGCGCTTTTTCTTTAAATAAAATCATTATAACGCTTCTCAGTGAAATGTTTCCAAAAAATATTGTTATGAAATATTATGTACCTAAATAAATGCTAGAAAAAGCGCCCCTCACTTTTACACTGAAATAAAATATTTAATTACAAACATGGCTTACACTAAGTCACTTACGGGGTAAACAGTGATAACAGAGTGGGTGATTATTTTTCTTTTTTTTTGCTTTTTAGTTTTAATAATAGCCAGTTTTTTAGTCTTTGAAACTTTTATTTTTAGAATACCGTCTCTTCAGTGACTGCCGCCGTGGGCGACTCGAGCGAGGGTCACCATCAGTTGAAGTTCTGCTTCGCCTAAACTCAGCACATTAACGTGCAACCGTAGAATATGGGAAAGCATTAACATGATCTGTCTGCATCTCGCAAGTCTTGAATTACTCGCTCTGTACTTTTTTTCATCCAAAGGTATAGTCTACGAAATATTATTTGACAAAAGTGTCGTTAAAATGTCATAAAATAAACAGTGATTCCCAACAAGTTGTAACCGTTTATTTTACTATGGAGATCGATTCTACCTGCCTGGAACACTTTGACAAACGCTTTAAAGGCACAAACTGACCGCTGCACCGGGTTCGATCATAACATCTTGAACTTTATACCACCAACGATCATAGTAAATATTGCAGTATAGGAACCTAACAATAATTGTAAAATGTGTATTTCAGACAGATATACTAAAATATGCACTAAATGCTGATGATTTCAAAGTCGAACTGTTACTGTTACACTAATTATTAGTCTTAATCGGTTAGCTACTTACCATGTTAAATTCGGTGATTATCGATTTCGATTTTACAATTATAACAATAATTGTAAAATGTGTACTTCATGCAGTTATATTAATATACACACTAATTACTAATGTTTTCGAAGTCCAACAAAGGTTTCACTAATTAATAGTCCTAATCGTTTAGCTTTTTAGCCTAGCGTTCTAATAATTTTGTTACTTTTTACTACAATAAAGATTTTTCTAAATTAATTCTATTGCTTTTTCAGCTGTCATTGAAAGATTCGGAAGAAAATGCTTAGTGTTTTTGCTTGAAAATTGATACGTATAAATAATTAATATTATTAAGCGATCAAGGCGATTTAGTCTAACCATATCAAGCCATTAGATATTTGACGATAGGTGTGAAAAAGATCTCGATCGCTGTGACAAAGGTACCAATGTGCTAACGACACTTTTGTCAAATAGTATTTCGTCGACTATATTTAATTACCGCGCGGTAATAAAGCACTCCAGACATGCAGTGTTTATACCACTGCCAGAAATGCAAATTCGGCAACGACTTTTAATATGCCGGCAATCGTCTTACATCATTGTGCTCCATACGTTTAGCAATTATTGCAGATACGGAGATCGTTATTTAGGGAGCCCAAATATATATATTTTCTGAGTGTAATGTGTTGCATAGGTTTTCTAAGCGTGCATTCCAATTGAAATGTGTTTGTTTATTTGTTTTTACGCTTTATTGTGAAATTTCAAATTATTGTTATTGCATTCGAGCGTCAGAATTGAAGATGCAATTCCGTTCATTTTGTCCCAACGGAAAATGGTTACCCGCCGGGAATCAAACCCGCAGCTTTACAATGTAAAAACCACTATGCTACGGAGCCGTGAGCAAGTTGTCATTAATGACAATGGAATGGTACCGCTTCCGGCAAAAGACGGTATTTTCGGCGGGAGGAAAATCCATCGCCGGACCTTCCATCTCCGTAGTCACCTATCACATAAAAACTCGCATAATTTGAATTTGAAATTTTAATTATTTAATTAAGCGTACTGTACGCTTTAGTGTCACGTAATCAGTGATCCGGATTTGCGATCTGTCCGGATTGGAGGTTATCCGCGCCGCAGAGACATCCTGCTCTAGTGAAAACCAGCCGATCGCAGCATGAGGTCGCATTCGTGAAGTCGTCAAGGATTCCACGCTAGTAATGACACGCCACCGCAACGCGCAGATTTATTATTCGTTAATTAAGTCGCCTGCGTAATATGTAGTGTGGCTATGGCCTGGGAGCTCTTTCAGCGCGATATTAATGCGGTTAATACTTGGTGCTAACCTCTGAACCTGAATATTGATATTAATATCTTTACAATTGATTAAACTTATTTATTGGCCTTTTGGAATTGCAATTATTTATGACCGATTATTTGAATATGATTACGACTATTTTGTGACTACAAAGATTACGAGTAATTAAACTGCTCCAAATTTTTGTGGTGGATTTAATTTATTCATTTGTGATTTCATAATAATAATTGTTGTAATCTCGTCTTTAATTATATTTTAACTGTTACTTAATGTTTTGGTACATATTTTTTTTATTAATTTATTTGTTGTTATTATATATTTTTAATTATAATTTTATATTGTTATTAGTATTATTTGATTATGTGTATGAATATTTAATATCTGTCATGAATTTGAATAATTTGACTGTTCCTAATTTTTAATTTAAAATTACCTGTTTGTGATTTTGATTTTTTCAACTCTTGAAACCTTTTTTCTTTCTTTTTCGTAACAAATATTATATTTTTTTAAATCCTTTATTTATTATTTTTATTTTTATGGAATTATTCTTTATTGTGATTTTTTGATATTGTAGTTATTTTATAACTATTTATACAGCAGCTAACGAAGCACTGACTAATATTAATAGTCATACAATTTAAACGAAGCACTGACTAATATTAGAAGTTAAAATTTTTTAAACGGTTTATTCCATGTCTGTTCCTCTAAGATCAAATAAAAATATTTATAAATATAAAAGTTCACTTTCTGTAACGGAAGTCATGTATTATATTATTTTTAATATAATTATATGTTTCCAGTATTATAACCTACCTATTACATTCATAGAAGCATAGTGGAGAAACTACTCTAGATACATGTTCGATCAACCTATTTGCTCCGGCCGGTGTGTGTAAAATTACAGTTAGTACCTACTCTACGGAATGGAGTAACGTGCAGTTGAAATGGCATCCTAGCACGCGCCAACGGAGAATCTGGTCGTATTTCGTGTTGTTTGTGGGCAAGCAATGCTTTATGATGGTATCGCCACGCGCCCACGCGGAACACCGCGGCCAATGCTCACTTCACGCCGACATCAGTACTCTGTTCACCGTGCTTCGTAGTCCGTAGTCCGTAGTAAAGCACACTTTCCACTGCGAATTGATGTAACTAAGAGCATCGACAGATTTCTAATCGACAAACACGTGTCTGGCTTGATTTACATAAAGCGTTCGATTCCTGGCTATCTCACCATTTTACTTTACCAATACCAAGACTTGGAATAACAATAGAATGCTAGAATGCGATAACAAGAGAAACAACAACATAATGCCCAACATAAACCCAACTATACGTACGTTTCTTCGTAGGGTTGGTTGTAAGAGAATGTTGTAAGGCAATAAACATGCACATTGTGAAATCACATTAAAGAGAATGACATATTACACTCATCAAAAACCTCTTATAATAACTCAATAAAAAAAATCTAGAGTCTATCTAGATGATCACAAAACATTTATACATATTATATTTCATTTAATTTAGTTCAAGGACATAATTTTATCTCAAGTATATTCATTATAATAACTATATATTATACCTAAAATTAAATATAAATATATTTATATACATACATAATATATTTTTATCTATTTTTTCTCTCCCTTTCACCTCACTTCCCATCCTGATTCCCCCATTCTCAAGCGGAAACAATATAAAATTATATTGCGTTCATTTTGTATACTTTATATTCGGAATCACATTAATGGATTTTTGTCACTTTTAAATAGGTTTTTATTGCATTGTATGTAGTTCTGTTTGGTTCCAGAATAAAATAAAAAATAAAATAAAATAAGTAGACAAGGTTTAGGCCGTGCGCGCAGGGCACTTAGCAATATAATACTTTTGGTATTCGTTTGTCGTTTGTATTTTATTGGAACTGAAATATCCTTTGTATATATGCTTTTATACCTGTTATAAATGCTCTCAAGTCAGAAATAGTTACTAGGAACTACATAAGTTATCCGTTTCGCTTTAGATGCTGAACCAATTGAAAAACAAAATAATTAAATGGCGTTTGCCAGTAAAAACACTGTTGCCAGAGAAATGTATGTGGACCCCTTCTTCTGTTGCTCCGCGTGGCTCTTTGGATGTTATTGGAGGAATCCACCTGGAACTACAAGTTTACTTTTCATGAATCATACCGCGTATTTGCCCCCTCAGAAGCCTATGTTTCAAATTTCAAGTCAATCGGTTAAGCCGTTTAACCTAGAGGTCGGTGAACACATATAACCATAAAGCTATTATATTGAAAGAGCATTATTGAGTGCCAAACGTTTTTTTTAATACTTAATATATATCGATATAGGTACCAGTGAATGTTAAATACCATATGATTGACCAATAAATAAATAAATCAATCAATCAATTTACACCTTTTTCCAATTGTATATTTACTGAAACTCCAGTCGTGCGTCGGAACTGACACGCATATTTTTTTAAACACTGCAATTGATAGGGATCTCTAATGCTAGCTGCATGAACTGTAAACGAGTTCGAGTACAATGATGAGTGGAACTCGTATAGCGAGAAGGCTATCGCCTTTAGATCGCAAGTGAATAGACAGGGCGAGAATCCCTATAGGTTGTATAATACCTATACATTCTAACGGCAAATCGTGGGACATTTGGATTCCTGGCGCTTTTAGACTAATTTGAGCTTTGTGACTCCGAATCTGCCCGGTGCCATGTCAGATTTTTATTTATTTATTTATTTATTTATTTTTAGGAAAACCAACAGCTAATTATAATTTAACAAAGAGAGGAGTAGGATAACAGAGAGCTAATTAAAGGTTTTCACGTTTAAGTAACGTTGTAGAAACATGTGTGACCTTTCAAATAAAGCTAACGATTAAAAATACATCAAAAAATATTCCATAATTAATGCTAAAGAATTCACTGTTCAGCCGCTGCCTAGCTGAGTTGATACTCTTACAGAATAGATCAAAGTCAAAGCGTTTAATCAAGTCATTGCAATTGTCACTTGTTCGCCACAGAAATGCATTTTGTCCTCTATGCTCAGCATTTAAGATGGCGTCTTACCTCGGATGTAAGGGTGGTTTTTGTTGCTTTCACTTTAACCCTTTCGAACCAGCAATACTATGTCCAGGACTGAAAACAAATTTAGGTAATATGTATTATTCATTACATGAGTTTAATAAAGGCAGTAGTGTAAAGGACATTAAAAAAATATATTTTTTTATAACAAACGTGCGAATTGGACAAAGAAACTACGATAAGACATAGTTTCCCAATAGTCTAACAGCGTCTGAGACGTACCTACATATATAATATAACTGCAGGTTATCAAGGGCTAAAGTGTTGTTGCAGATGTCACTTTCGAGGTTTTTATGGTCTCCGAGTACAATGAAGGTTTCGGGACTAATATTTCTTTGGAAGTGTTGTTGGCGGTGGTATTTTGGACCAAAAGTTGGCTGTATTTCCTCTTTCTGTGCCGTAAAATGAATGTATGAACGTATTGAATGGGTTATTAAGGTCGCTGACTGAAATATCGAAATACCGAAAGTAGGAATTTAAGAATCTTGGTACACGGAAATAGATATATTTTACCGATATGAGCAATAAATTAATTTCTGAAGTGTCTAGTAATAAGTTTATCGAGTTGCTAATCATATTGAAGCTTACGGGGCAAAATCTGACTTTGCACCGGGCAGATTCCGATTCAGGAGGGTCGAATTAAATATTTATTCCGGATCCAGCTCATTGTGTAGCAAATTGAAGGGCGGTGTGAAGGTGTGTCGGGTGGTCGGCTGGGTAAGTAAGAAGTAAACCACCACCAAGACAAATAATGATAATAATAATATCGTTTTTAAACAGTCACGCAGTACAAAGCTTAAACTACTAGACAACATTATTAAAGTGAAAGGTGTAACGTTACCCGATTGAAATGGCCTGTTGTTAGGTCATGGGAAAAGGATGTCTTTCATGGGTTTTAGGATCGCCGTGGAAAAAAGGTGTAATAGTCTCGTGAATGTGTGTATGTGGGCGCCACCACGGGGATCCTGGATGAATTGGACTCGGGAGGCTACAAAAAGAGCAGGCGTGGTCGCTGCCTAACCTTAAACGCCGCAGAAGGGGATTTGCAACAGGATCCGGGTCCGCGGCTAGTCAGTGGAAAGGATCGTGGTAAAACCCATTGGAGTCCTGCGCGAGGAAGGAGAGCTTCTGGAGAGAAGGGCAGCCTTGCTTCTATTTTGGGAAAGGAAGTGAGATTGTGGAAAGGAAAATGAAAAATAAAAATAAGAAAAAAATGAATACTTCACCGTGGCCTATCGCTGAACCTAAAATAAAATGAATTACAGACCGCTGTGAAGTCGCGCCCGATCCGAGCTGTCAGATCGCCGCGCTAGTGCTGCCACCTTGCGGCAGATTTTGTATCGAAGTGTAGCGGACGAACTTCACGCTAATATCGGAAGAGCGGTCCTTTTTATATGTTAATCGGCGCTGTTCAAACCTTATATCATTTATGTCGTAAGTCACGAAGTGAATCCTCTCGGTAAGTGAGAGATGAACCCTTTAACCCGTTGAGTATGAGTCAACCAAATCTGGTCGCGAAACAATTATCCGTTGAGTACGAGTCGACCAAATCTGGTCGCGCGTTTTTTTCACTTCTTTGACGTTCTCATATTTATTCATAATTATCTAATTGTTTTACAAAATGATATTTCAATATTCTGTATTCGAAATTTCAATGCAATCATTGTGCAGTTGTTCTTTTTATGATTGGTGTAGTAGTTTCGTAGTTATAGTACTTTAAGGTTGATGTCGCCGAAAATCCTGCAAAAGAGACAGATGCATCCATGAAAATACCCATTTACTCCAAGGGTTAAGGAAAATGCTACAACGTTTATTGAAGCGAATATTACAGGTTTTATTCGGAAAACATTTTAATTTTATTATTTGAAATGTATCGGGAGGTTTTCCTGTGCCTTCGCAAGCGCTTCAGAGCGGAGGGATCGCTGAGGGCGTATGTAGGAGCTCACGGTAGGTAGGTTGTAAAACTCACGGTAGGTCTGCGATTATGGGTTAACACGGGAATTTCGAATGGATTTTGGGAGGCACCTCTAATAATATGCTTTTAGACTATTTAATACAATGGCTTTATTTAAGGTGAGAATCTTCAACAACCACCGGCGCGGGCGGTTCCGCGCTTCGGTCGGCCTAGATGCCGCCGGCTATTGGAGAGTGTGTCCCTTGATCGCACTACGGTTTCAACAGGAACTACGCGCTGAATCCTTAGATTGTCTCGCGCTCAACTAGGCTGAATAATGTGTTATGTGAATACTAAAGAGAAACGCGCTGAGTGAAGGGTCGAACACGCGCTCTGGCAGAGGAAATTATATTATACTGTTTTCTACAATATTTCTTTACAATTTTTTAATATTATACAATTTTATATAGGTTTACCCTATTTTGATAACATTATACAATCTTTATTATAAACTCCTCTGCCAGAAATTAAGATTGAAGTTTCTTCTTTCATTTCATTGAGCATATGGAGGTTTTTTTATTTTTATTTCGATTTAATGGCTCGTTGATAACAAACTCAGACAATTGTATCATATTTCAAATGTTGGTAGCATTCGAAATTTGAATTATTTCGTAATGTCACTTTCATTTAGAAAACGGCTTTGCCGAAGTGATCAATAGTTAATTTTATTTTTTCGCTTAATTCGTCTCAATTGAAGGCATTTTGTGTTGCATAAGGATAAGCCCTATTTATGAGATATATGGATGAATAGTGATCGTTAGTCGACTGCAAAAGGACCTTTAAACTTACATTGCACCGTCGAAAGTCGTGCACATCCGTAAGTATATCTCATTCAAACATAAGCATTTCCCAATACAAGCTGGGATTTCCTTCGCTACTTTTTAAGTAGCTTTTACTAATTTTATTTTAAATAGAAACATCATCCTATAAACGGATTTCTTTACAAGCCATATCAAATATAACAATATTATACTGTTTTCTACAATATTTCTTTACAATTTTTTAATATTACCTATACAATTTTATATAGGTTTACCCTATTTTGATAACATTATACAATCTTTATTATAAACTCCTCTGCCAGAAATTAAGATTGAAGTTTCTTCTTTCATTGCATTGAGCATATGGTCACTTTCATTAGAAAACGGCTTTGCCGGTATCGGGAAATGCTAATATTTGAATGCGATATACTTACGGATGTGCACGACTAGTTTGATATATATATATATATATATATATATATATATATATATATATATATATATATATATATATATATATATATATATATCGTATATATATATATATATATATATATATATATATATATATATATATATATATATATATATATATATATATATATATATATATATATATATATATATATACATATATATATATATATATATATATATATATATATATATATATATATATATATATATATATATATATATATATATATATATATATATATATATATATATATATATATATATATATATATATATATATATATATATATATATATATATATATATATATATATATATATATATATATATATATATATATATATATATATATATATATATATATATATATATATATATATATATATATATATTTATATATATATATATATATATATATATATATATATATATATATATATATATATATATATATATATATATATATATATATATATATATATATATATATATATATATATATATATATCGTATATATATATATATATATATATATATATATATATATATATATATATATATATATATATATATATATATATATATATATATATATATATATATACATATATATATATATATATATATATATATATATATATATATATATATATATATATATATATATATATATATATATATATATATATATATATATATATATATATATATATATATATATATATATATATATATATATATATATATATATATATATATATATATATATATATATATATATATATATATATATATATATATATATATATATATATATATATATATATATATATATATATATATATATATATATATATATATATATATATATATATATATATATATATATATATATATATATATATATATATATATATATATATATATATATATATATATATATATATATATATATATATATATATATATATATATATATATATATATATATATATATATATATATATATATATGTGTATATATATATATAGAGTGAGAATTATATGATCCAAGAACTGGGCTTTGTGGTAACCCACTTGAAAGAGCTTGAAATTTGCAGTGATTGCTGATGGATACTCTTCCACACACACCGTACTCGCCAGACCTTGCACCCACAGTCTTACACTTTTTTCGGTATTTGTATGAGTTTTTAACGCCAAAAAATCAACATTTCTTTGGTTTTTAATTTACTATGTAGAAAAGTCTATTTATATGTGTCAAATAATATTTATACAAGCTTTTATTTACCTTCCAATGTTTGTTAGTTTGTTAAGGTCAAATCTTGCAAGTTGAATGAGAACCCTTTCTACTTATCCTATGAATTTGAATTTTTTACGTGTTGGTTCAGTTCCCATGACAACGCATTTTATAGTGAGCATGGCTATTCGTCCACGGTCAACAGCACAGACACACAATTTTGTACACGCATTCAATTATGATAGCCTATTCTAAATTTTATCATGACATGGTCGCTGCGCTTAAGGTTGGCTCCCGACGAGAGGACTTCTCAACGGTCACAGCACAGAAAAGAAATTTTGTATACGCATTCAATTATTATAGCCCGTTCTAAGTTCCACTATGACATGGCTTCTGCACCTAGGGTTGGATCGGGAAAGAGCATTTTAATAAAAGCTTGTTTTAAAAAATGTGGTTTTATTATTAACTTATTTCTATGCTCTACAAATAGGGGCTTGTTTCCATAAATATGATTCATGTAAATTTGAAGAACCTAGAATGGGCCATTCTATAGATTTGTACATTCATAGATCGTTATCCTATTAGCATTGGTAATTCTGTGGTCCAGTTCATAAAACTTCTGTCTGGTATTTAAGTATTGTAATTATTATAGTTACGTACAAGTAATGTACGCGGAGCTAAATTGAGAACAATTGGTCATCGAACAGCCGAGATGATGTTAGGCTATCTACGGGCGATATCTATAGGGGTTTTATTGTTATGAAAAGTAAAATGTAAGGTTTTCACAAAATCACGTTTAGAAAAACCACGATAGATTATTTTAAACACTAATATAAACAATATACATAAGCATGCATACACCTACAATACTTAAACATACATAGGCAACTAATATACACAACAAATAACAAAAATAAATTTTCACTATCCTAAACGCGGGATAACATTTTTTTACTTTACCTGCCTACCAACCGACAACGAGGTAAATTATTGTGAACGCTCAATTTTTTTTTCGAAATGAGGACAGATATATACATTTTGACACCCTCCGAGACGTTTAAGAACATCTCTAGAGTGAAGTCTTTCTGTGTGCTGGTGTGTCTGTTTATGTGTGTATGTGTGTGTGTGTGTGTGTATTCCTCCACGATAGCGCTCAAACGCTTCATCCGATAGAGCTTAGGTTTGGCATTCAGGCATTATTTGTTCATCTCAAGGGTTAAACATAAGATTGTAGTTTAAATCGGTCCACCAGAAGGCGCGCTAGTCATACTTCAATCTCGAAATATTGGACTTAGAGACTTGCGACACGTTTTGGTTGGGATATCCAGTACACAAGCGATTATAATATTGAAATTCCATCATATTTTAGAAAATACCACATACTTTAGGAAAAAATACCATTTTAATACCACGGAAAATACTACAAATATACTACGAATTGGCGCTCTTGTTGTGGAGGAGGGTTGCCCTATCCGGGGAGGGAATGAGGGGGGGAGTGGTATAGGGGTGGCTGGTCTACTTGAGTAACCATTTGAGTAAACCATTTTTAGCTTAGGAGCTATGCACAAAAATATTTTAAATATTGATTCAATAACAGAAAATGAATATATCGCATAGTCTAGTTCCAATATCACCTAGCTAAGCTTGGACTTGTACTAAGGTAAAGATTTTATTGTTGCTAGCTCAACACTGTGTTTATACAAATGGCATATATCCTTTCGTCAATGAAGTTATTATCAGTATGATTTATTGAAAATTAAAAGATTATTCGTATACCTATTTATAAGAGACTGGACAACAAGCGCGCTTATAGCTGGTTGTTTGCAGAAGAGCCTGATTTTGATCAAAGTTTATTGGCAGATCCCAAAGTAATGAAATGTAATTGGTTTGGAAACCAATTATATTTTATTTCAGGAAAACCATTTGTATTTGTCGATCTAAGCGATCGAGATTGTGCAGTCCAATTTTCTAGAGTATTCAAATAATTCACATATGAGGTCGAGCTTAATACCACAATATACCAAACAGTAGCTTCTCTTAGAACAAATTTGAAATCAAAGCAATTGCGTCACGAGTCGTAAGGGCTCGGATATGGTCGCCAGATGTCCAGCTACTCGGCCTACGCAGATATACAAACACTTGAAAAGTTCGCCAGCCTTTACCTGCGCGTAATGCTAACCAAAGGCGTTCGTCACGACGTACCCCTCTGCCCACATTCCTAGCACCCTCTCCCCGCAATGCCCTGTAGCTCGAGAGTAAAGCTACTGGTTGTTCTACTGTGCTAATTCTGTTAATTATATTGGGTATTATTTTAGATTGCCTAATACCGTACTAAGTTTTGGCAGATAGGAACTACGAAATGCAACGTGTAGATGGCACCTATATTTCAACACATTGACTAATCTTCTGTCATGTTCAGTAGCCCAATCTATAGCGTTCTAAATTCGCCGTCCCGGTAACCATTTCTCAAAATAAAATAATAATATAATTACAAACGAATTTTGAAATCATAACTCTTATTGTTTTATTATTATTTATATGTAGATATCATATTTTGATTTTGTATATGCTTTAATGTTCTAAAATACCAATATATGGCATTCTGATCTCTCCGTATTATTTATGTTACGTAATCAGCCTAGTTGTATATCACAATGTGATAGATGACACTAATAATTTTATGTTTTTATTGTTATTATTAGTTGAATTATTGAGTTTTTATAATCAATCAGTCTTTTTACAGGGTGAGTTTTTAATTAGTGACATCCTTGAAGTGGGTGAATCAGAACGAGCAAATAAGCAATTTTGATGTTTTTTTTGGTACAAACACAATTTTTTTTTTTAAACTTGAAATGTTTATTGTTTTTAAAATACCATAAAAGGAGGTGATTGTGTTGCGCCATCTAGCGGTAGGTAAAATACCGCAAATGTTGTTTATTTGCGATATTTCACCTATTGCTAGATGGCGCAGCGTTCTCAACGCATGTCAAACTTTTATTTATCAGTCAAGTTTTTCAAATTCATCAAAATAAAAATAAAAAAAGATGTTATTGCAATTTGTTTTATTTTTTTTTAATTGTTATTAATAGTTTTTATAATTATTGAGTTTTTATAATCAATCAGTCTTTTTACAGGGTGAGTTTTGAATTAGTGACATCCTTGAAGTGGGTGAATCAGTACGAGCAAATAAGCAATTGTGATGATTTTTTTTGGTACAAACACATTTTTTTTTTTTATGTTTTTTGTTTTTAAAATACAATAAAAGGAGGTGATTGTGTTGCGCCATCTAGTGGTAGGTAAAATACCGCAAATGTTGTTTGTTCGCGATATTTTACCAATGCTAGATGGCGCAGCGTTCTCAACGCTTGTCAAACTTTTATTTGTAAGTCAAGTTTTTCAAATTTATCAAAATAAAAATCAAAAAAGATCCTATTCCAAATTTAAAAAATATATATTTTTTTATATATTAAAACTTGCATATGTGCTCGTACTGACTGATCCACTTCAAAGATGTGACTAATTAAAAACTCTTCCTGTTTAAAAAAAACATTCATTTTCAATTTTATTATAGATAGCCAAATATTTTTTTGCTATTAGCTTCGCGGTCAATTCTCTCAGTTCCACCTGCATTTGGCCGGCGCGAACAAGTCACCAAATCGTACTATTGAGTTGAGCAATCTAATATTATTTATTATTAATGATAATGCTACCAAAGGAGCCAGTTTAAAATTGGTCAACTCTACAATTGGTTGTCTATAGATTGGGCGCATTCTTAGCGAGCCGCGTGATATATGCAAGTGGATATGTTCGGCCAAGGCGGTCGCGGATGCTGTAATGCCACTAGATGGTATCGGTCGCGGTCGGTCCGGTCGCCTGCGCCGTTGACGTCTGGGGTCGCTTCTCCGACTGACCTCTCTCTAGTACTACTCGTAAACGTCCTCGGGGCCCAAATATAACATACCCAACAATCGAAACACACGCATAATCATCATCATAATGTTATAAGGATCTTTCGCCTACAAAAACGAGCGATCAGAAATCTGTTCTCAATACCTTCGCTAACATCTTGCAAGCAGTACTTCATCGAATCTGGTATCATGACTTTGTACGCCGCGTATATATACCACAACATCATGTATACGAGAAAAAATATCGAAACTACTTCAACTAACTCAAATATTCATTCGTATAATACGCGAAATAAAGAGGACTTGCGTCATTTTAAGGGGCGACTGAGTAAGGTTCGGAATAGCTTTCTCTGCCAATCTTACTTATTCTACAACAAACTTCTATTACATATCAGGGGCCTTGGGGAGGTTCACTTCAAGAAAAAGTACAGGGTATATTTATTAAAAAACCCATTTATAGCATTGAGAATTTCGACAATATCAATTCTTCGCAGCTCTATTGACCTACTTGACTATTATTATTCCTTATTCTTTCTATTATTGACTATTTTACAATTGCGTTTTTTTTTCTTCTTACTATTGGCTATTGACTATTATTATTATTACTGATTTGTTTGTATTTGTGTGTTTTCTTTAAAATATCTTCCCGTATGATAATTTGTGAAATTATCCAATAATTGTTTGATTATTTAGTACTATTGTCCACGTGAAAATTCTGCGACATTATGTAGGAATTTTGATTGAAAATATTGGAAAATGTTGTCTCCTCTATATAACCTAGAAAATCTGCGCTTGTATGTTCAACATTTACCTTGCAATACCGACGTTCATACTTTATACCATGATGTATGTATTTAAATATTACACTTGTTATTTTTGTTAGTTTTTGACATAACCAAGTGTAGGAATTCCTATCAACTGGTTTGAAACGAAAAAAATCTATAGGTCACTATCACTGTGTAATGGGTAACAATCCTATCGGGTAGACAGAAAAGGAGGGAGAAGCCAATCGGTCTAAACAGAAAGGAGAGGCCGAACATGTCAGCCACACTGAGAAAAATATAATGCTGGATACACGGAAATACGCAAAAAACGATACTCGGTAATACGCATGTTTCAACAAGGACTACGTATAACATGACGCGTAACGGTGACGGTAGTTATCAAATTCATATTAATTTACTGATTTCAAATTATCAGTACACACAAAAGTCTTAACCTAACTAGGCTTCCACCTGTTCCAAGGTAGACAATTTATTTTAATTATAATCATCTTGAGAAATCTATAATATCATATTTATATAAATAATCAACATCGTACTTCATTAAAAAAAATACCTACTTTATTAAAATTGTTAACAAAATGTCATCATAATTATCAATAAACTATTAATTTAATTTAAAACATAATAAAAAATAAAATATAATGATGTACATATCAATAAAAATCAAAACAAAGTTAGAGAAATTAAATTGATATATTCAAATAATCAAATAATCAATTTTATACCTGCTTACAACTATGTTTTATTTTTATTTTAAAGATGCAATTATTTAATAAGGTGTTTGATATCTGCAGGTCTATAACGTAATACATAGGCCCTCAATCAATTTTTAAATGTTTATGTTTTTTTTATCTCTTTAATGTTTAGTGGTGGGCAATTGTAAAATTCGTGAAGTTATGTTAAATCATAATGTTATTTCATTAAGTCGCGACCTTGGGATCTTGCTTCTAACGTTACAGCGTATAGTAGTATACGTACGGTTATAGTCGGTATACTCTTATTTCCATATTAACCGTAAGGAAAATTTTGGCACTTATAATCGATGCCCCCTTATCAAAGTTGTAAGTTTAAGATCTTGGCGATATCAGCTAAGTCATTTTACTGAAAGCCGCTTGTACTTATTGAATTCTGCATATAGATTTCAAGGTATACTTTGATTTTTCTGGTGTCATATAGAATATGTACATATTTAAGGATGTTTTTACATGACTGCACGACAAAACAGGAGGGTAATGTGTACAGGTTTCATCTATGAATGTTTTCCCTTTTCTTTATTCCAGAAGTGTGTGGTATTTTTAAAATTCTTATGTCATCTCAAGTGTCATAGAGCACTTTATCTGTCCAAATGTCAAGTGGGTAGTTGTCTAAATGTCCAAATGTTAATAAATTAACATAAATATATGGTGTTTAGTGTCAATTGAAAGGTCTGGTTGAGAATATTCTATAAATATACTTGTATCTATATGGATAAATACATAAACCACAAATATTTTATAAAAAACAGTAACAAAAATAATAATAATAAAATAGTTCACATATTAATTACTTGTTTGCAGCTCTTAGTTAAGTGAATCAAGGTGAAATTAACATTCGATTACATACATATGAAAATATATAATATAATGCAATATATATAATATAAATGCTATAATATAAATAACTCGTGAACGTTAGTAGATTTACTATATTTCATTTATTTTTTACTTTTTCTTTTTCTCAGTAGGTAATAGTACTTTAATAAGTGTGCTCACAATATAAAACGTAGGTACAAGTGACCTAGTCGAGTCTACCTTGGTACGGGCTTCGGCCTAGTTAGGCAGACTTTGTGAATAATGTTTTTGGAAAATTACTTACGAAAATAAATTTATTGTTATATTGTTAATGCAGGTTCTTTAAATTTCCCAGAGACAGGCGGATTAATTTCGGTTGGATTAGCGACGAAAATTATCGCTTTATATAGTTCAATAACATTAAATCTACAGTTTAATATCCAGGGCTGAGCGGAGCCGGATAATAGGCTGAGCGGAGTATATTATTTCGCAGAATAGGTTAAGGAATTATAAGTAATATCAAATTGTAAGCTATTGTAAGAGATCATTTGAGAAGTAGGGCACCTAAACAAAAATATTGATTTAATATTGCTTCACATTTGATGTGCTTTGCCGAAGGTGTGTGGGTGCACGATCCGCTGTTAATTCTCCCAGCGAATACCAACTCAACCCGTTCACACTCCAAACGATGATTGAATAAACAAGATAACAAACTGGCACTCAGCATATTCATATACTTACTGAATACAGGCGAGAATACTTGCATATTAAATCCGACATAAAAAAAACAGTAATCTGTGAATGCACCTTTTTACGACCCATATACGGAGTAATTTGAGAAGTTTTGTAATCGTTCAAAAAACCGATTTTTTAGTTGTTAGTGGATTTTCAAGTATTGAGGTTCCAGAAACTCAAAAAAGTGGTTTTTTAAAAATGTTTATCAGAAGCCCGTTATCTGCGCGATCACGCGTATTTTTATGTGGGGTTCTTTAAAGGGTATTTGGTCGATTTAAAATTATCCTTTTTATCAAAAAGTTAAGGTATTTTTTTGCATAAGGATGATTTTAGTTTTTGAAATGGATATATGAATGGTGATCGTTCATTGGTGACAAAGTGACCCCCTTAAACCTACATAGTGTACTCGAAAGTTGTGCACGTCCTTAATAATGTTTAAAAATAAACATTTCCTGACCCACTCCGAAAAGTCCTTCGCTCCCATGTAAGTAAATTCATCAAAGCATCACCCAAAAAACGAATTCCTTTAAAATACATTAATTATTTGTAAAGTAAAGACCCTATTATGACGCTACCGTAAACATGAGTGCAAAAGTCACCTTCTCCTGAACTTCTGTAACAATTATAAGCTCCTTATACTGTTTCATAAAAGACTGAATTATTTTAGAGGCAGAATATTATACCTAAGAGATATCATAAGAATGGTGGCAAAAAGAATAGGCCAAAATCATAATGAAGATGAAAAAATATTTTTTCATGCTCTCAGATATTACAAATAGTCCTAGACATATTATTTTAAAATCCTATTATTTTATTTTAAAATCATATACGTACTGTACTGGGTACTGATTATTTTAATGATTATTTTTCGGGAATAGGTGAAACTTTGGCAAATAGAATACTAACTGACAATAAAGTCAGTGAATCGGACCTGTCAGATTTTTTGATAAACACAAATTCAACTTTAACACGACAGTTATCCCTATCAATCGCTACTGTAGATGAAATTACTAAAATAATAATAAACATGAAATCCACTAAATCTAGAGGTACCGACTGTATTACCTCCCAGATTATAAAGGCCAACAAGAGAGTTTTAGTTATACCAATCTGTCACTTAGTTAACCTAAGCCTCTCAACTGGATGTTTTCCTGCACATTTGAAACAAGCTGTTATCTGTCCAATATTCAAAGGTGGTGCCAGGGACGATTGTGGTTGCTATCGTCCTATTAGTCTTATAAATTGCCTATCTAAAATCTTTGAAAACGTAGTCAAGCAACGTCTGTTAGCATTCCTTGAGGACAACGACGTCCTTACGCCTATGCAGTTTGGATTCCGATCAGCGAGAGGCACCCAAGACGCGATTGCAGCCGTCACTGGAGAAATAGTTAAGGCATTAGACGATGGAGAAAAATGTGTAACAGTATTCTTAGATCTGGCTAAAGCATTTGATACTGTCTCCCATCGTCTTTTGCTTACAAAACTTCAATTAATAGGCATTCACGGTACGTCTTTGCGATGGTTCGAGGATTACCTCTGTGGTAGATCTCAAGTCACTCAACTAAGGGATACGTCTAGTTCGTGATCAGGAATCAAATTTGGAGTACCTCAAGGTAGCGTACTAGGTCCAATTCTATTCCTTATTTATATAAATGGACTATCATCGATTCCTCTGTGTAAGGGGAAAGCCATCTTGTTTGCAGATGACACTGCCCTAGTTTTCAGAGATAGATCCTGGCAGGGAGTGTTTGAAAACTGTCAAATGGGTCTCAAACGGGTAAAAGAATGGCTTGACTGTAACCTTTTATCTCTAAATGTAGAAAAAACAAAATATATGACGTTTTCCAAAACAAGCAAGGGAATGCAACAAACAGCTGGACTATCCCTCATAGTACACTCATGTAAGGACAGTCCATCAACTATCTGTGCTTGTTCTAATCTAGACAAGGTGAGCACGATTAAATACCTAGGCTTGACTTTGGACGATAGATTGACCTGGTCTTACCATATCTACAATACAGCGGCTAAAATTCCCAAACTCATTCATCCATTTAAACTTCTACGTAACGTAATGTCGAAACCATTACTAAAAGTTGTCTATTACGCACTTGCTCACAGCATTATATCATATGGGATTCTTGGTTGGGGCGGTGCAGCACTATCACACCTCGATCCACTTGTTAAAGCTCAGAAGGCGCTGTTAAGAGTTGTCAACAAAAAACCGTTGAGATACGCGTCTGAGCAACTTTTTCGCGAGTTCTCTGTTCTTGACGTACGGCAAACATTTGCTAAAACGATAATACTCTATTATCATAAACATAAAGAATTGCACCAGCACACAACCCATAAAATTATTACACGAGCGATAACTAATAGTAACCACATAGTGCCCAAACTGAATAGTTCCCATGCACAAAGACATTTTCTTTACTTGGCACCGTCGTTGTTCAATAAAACAAAGGATATACCCGGCATTTATACTCAAGGTATTAATATAAAAATAAATATAAACAAAAAAACACTAACCCACTGGTTGATCACCCAGGGAAGGAAAGAAACCGAAAAATTAATTTGCTTTATTCCTATCTAACTTAACATTCCTAACACAATATTATTAACCTACCATATATTTATGATTATTATTATTTATGATTTTTATGTATTATTATTATTATTATCACATACCTTTTTAGATAATTTGAAATTTTATTTTTTACTAAAATTTTACTTTACTTGATTTTATTTTTCACGGCATTCTTCAACGAAATTTTTTATTTAGCATTAGGCAGTACGTAGGTACTTAATTATATGATTCTGAGCCTACCTTAGTGCGGACGTCTCGTGCGATCCAGTTAGGTTAGGTTTAATTCATTTGTAACTAATACTATGATTTTTTGTAAATAAAGAATTTGAATTTGAATTTGAATTTGAAAACAATATCAGAATCTTAAATGAAACTGCTTCAAATGCAACCATTCCATCAGTATTTTCTTATGACGTCACGTTCAACTATCGTCAGTAAACCGACTTTACAGACAACCGATTTTTATATTTTTTTATTTATACCTCTTTCGGTATCGGCCCACCTTAATGTCTAACGACAATTATCTTACAGGCGGCCGGCTTTTATAACGTCAAGTGGCAGTACTCACGCGGTCACCCATCCAAGTACTCATTGCGCCCGACGCTGCTAAGCTTCGGTGATCTGACGGGAACCAGTATTTCAACGCGGCTACGGACGGCACGTTGTCTCACTCTGGTGCGAAACAGCGACGTATGTACTAGCTAGGATTTCGGAAACTGGTGTTTGGATACAATTATTTTAACAAATGAATGTCCACTGATGACATACAAGAGGATCGCCTGTTCGTCTAATGGATAATGACGCCATCGCTGGGTTTGTGCTTCTCAGATTGTCTAGAGACTTAGTAGTGTATTTATGCGCATCTAGATCTTCAAAACTTTGATAATTGTTATACGTTTTATACATAATCTTTAGCTATCATCAACGTAATTTATAATCAACTAGTAAAGACACATAAATATATAAAAATGTACCCCCTCCATCTTCTCTAATGCCTTTATTGTACTAGGCAGTACCTCAACTAATTTCCTAATGTGGCCTCATTTACGTAATTAATTTGAAATATCGATTAAAACTAATGGGATTGAAAAATCAAACCAGCAATAATAAGAATCATAAAAATAATTAGAACTGTCGAAGATGATCTTAATAAATTAAACCAGGGCCTGCTAATCCCTAAGATGGTCGGCTTCGGTAGTTATTGCGTTGTTAACTTAACTGGAGTTTATGGACCAGTGACAACGATTTATCAAGCAGTAGCAACAGAAAGGAGAATAGTTGAAGTTTAGTCAAAAATCGGATTATAAGGGGTTCCGTAACAAATGGTAACATGTTATATAAGATGGGGCGAAAGTCGCGCAATCCAGTTCGTTAAAAAAATCTAAATGAAATGGAAACAAATTTATTTTTACTCAAAACACATAAAAACATCAAAAAGTTACAATCAATTTTGAATTCGGCCAAAATCATGATATGGCCACATTCACCAGTTTATTAAATTTATCCAACAGACACTTTATTCTTGACTTATTTGGCACCGGTACCCCCTGAAATTCGGTTTGAAAATCACTTTCGACTTTACGGTAAGAGTTTATGCAATAATAAATATGGAAAACGAAAATTCGGTGTACTTTAAACATTTATGAACTTCGATCTTTCAACACATAAACCGTCACAGAGAACGAACCGCGAGGATTGACGAGTTCCGTCCACTTTCATTTTGAAGTAGCGGGATCAGTTGGGCGATGTCGACTACAATGGGCGAACCTGTCACCTCAGGCTGGTATAAAGATATGTGATCTTTCAGCCGTGGGATGAGGGAAGAAGACTTAGACAATGACAATCCACTCTCTAGCTCAGTCAAGTAGCTCAACCAAAAATTACCGCCCGGCACCGGGTAGTTAACACAGCGGGCAGACCAAGTACCCTCACTACCAGTAATGGCCAGATTTCTCCAGCCTCCCGACTGGTTACAGGTTCGAGGTCGCTTACTTGGTCCTCTCCGTTACGTAGCGGTGAATTGGTGTATATCAAATCTATCGCGGACTACGAAATCCTTTGCCCGGATCTTCACCTGGTATCGGGTAGCCGATTGGTCATTTCAAGAGCAGTTGCCATAAGGTTAACAACCAGCCCCGCTATATAGGAAACAAAGCCGTTACCAGATTTCCCGGTTGTCAGTCGGAATGCACAGTCGGTTGGCTGACGCCGTACGGTGCGCAAATCAACCAGGAGCGCCCGAAGGATGATTCCCAATTGATCTGGCCCATAGCCACTGAGTCCTACCCGCGCTCGCACTTCTGCTAGGATGCTATCTGATGGGTGTTGACTGTTGACCTGTGAGTTGGGCCGACCCTAACACATGGGTCATAATGGCCCAACTGCACTGGGCCCATTAGCTCCCGGGATTGAAATATGGGAGCTAATGGGATCAGTGTTGCCAGTCACGATTCCGAAAACTCTAAGTTTTTTTTTCTACGCATTTGGATTTTGGGTTGCGCGATTTTTGCGCTACCTCGTATATAGTAAATAGTTATTGGTCATTTATTAGTACTCTGTCGATGTAACAGTACTTCTGATGAGAACCCGTTGCACGCGCGCTTGTAATTTATTATTGTAACAGAAATTCCTTTTTTTTGCGCTTGTGTCCCGAATTATCATTAAAGGTTACTTCTCAGGGTTTTCTATAACCTTTTTCTGTTCCGAAAATGTTGTTTATTGTTGCTTTTTGAAATCATCCAAAAATTTTCCTTAACAGCTGTCAGATGACATTAATGTTGCTATTATGGAGATATATTTATTAAAAGATAAATAAATAAATAAACGAATGACAACTAAAAATTATAATATTAATTAAAAAGAAAACCTACATAAAATTTAACTTTGATTAAAAAAAAAAATTGGAAGTAAATCTACACTCTTTGCCATAGAGTAGAGACATTCGTGTTTCTGGCAATAATGAGTTGTCAAACGTGTTCGGTTAGACTCATTTCCTGTTTTAACAATGGCGGGGCAGGTGCTGTTGCTCCGCCGAGGGAGGCAGAAAGTAGATTAAACAAGAAAGCCGTAAATTAACCGCCTGGCGGTAAAATTTGTGATGTGAAGTGTGTGTGATTTATCTGGTAAGCATTTTAATTTCATTTTGGGTAGCTTTTCCCGTAGGATCCTCGAGATTTTAACGGATTTTTCTATTGATCGCAGCTGTCGGCACCTCTGGTTTTTTTGAATAATTACTGCTGCTATATAAGTGACGAAATCGTCGCTAAATGTGACGGGAATTGCCTCCACGTCAAGGAATTTACATTCATTTCTGGAATTCTGTTATTTTTATTTGGATGAGCACATGTGACACGCCAATAAGCGGAATTTGAAGAAGGGTGCCTGCGGGCGAATAAACACGGATACTTTACATACTCTCGTGTTTCTTTTTGTGCTGTAGTCTTTTGTGTGTCTGAGGAAAAGGGTTTTCTGAGGGCCAAACCCAATGCTCATTAATATTTGGCCCACTCTCTGAGATAGTTTTTTGAGGTTAATTTTTTTCTTTTTCAAAATTTCTTTCGGGTATCTTTTTTTTTTAAATATAATTAGTTTCCTTCTTTTTCTTTAAAAGGAGGTGGCGTCCTTTTACTTTGATTCTTTTGGGTTTTGGTAGTTTCTACCGTGTTTCTTCCAAACACGGAAATTAGTATTTTGCGGTTATAAAATTAGCGCTCCAACGTTAGGCTTATAAATTGGATTTTGGCTTTTAGGGTATTCTTTTCCTCAGCCATTGAAGCACGATTTTTAAGCACTTTGTTCAAAAATTGTATAAAAAAAATTAGAAGCATTTTTTTTGTTTTTATATAATTTTTATTCATAGCGATTACCGTGAAAGAGGCTTGTAAGCACCGTCTTGTTGTTTTTGTATTTAGAAGCAACTTTTGTCATTGAATTAAGCGGTATTGTGTACTTGCAGTTTTGTCGGCATTAACAGCATTTTTTGTAATTTAAAGCGGTTACCGTGAAGAAGTATTTTGTACTTGCCGTTTTTTATGGTTACTATATTTTTTTGTCAGAATCTTAGATTTAAAAGCAATATATTAATTATTGTTTGAATACTTGGCGTTGCTTAGCAGCAGTTTGTTTATTTTAAGGCGGTTTCCGCGAAAAAGTTTTACGCTTGCCGTTTAAGTATTTTATTTTACCATACTAATTATTTTTTTGTTAATTTCCAGATGTGAAGGCAATTATCCTGGTGAGGTAAGCAGCCAAATAAAACAGAGGTGCCGCAAGCAGTAAAAAAGTCAGTTTATTCCATTTTATTTTTTTTATTTTTTATTTATTTTGGTTTTTATTTTTTTTGGTGGGATTTAAAATATATATATACATGATGGCGTCTCCAGCGATAGTGTATTATGCTGCGTCACATTTAGTAAAGGCAGAACTCGATTATGAGTTCACGATTCGGGAGGTCACTCCAACCAATGTTGAAGCGATGAGAAAACAATTTAATTCACTCTTAAGGGAGTTTCCAGCTGAATCAATTTCCTCAACGGATTTAGATCCAGATTCCGAGTTTCAGGAATGTGCGATTAGACTTTCGTGTCTTCAAGAACTTATCGAAGAATTTATAAATAACAAACAGAAACTTTTATATAAACGAATTAGCACTAAAACTGCACATATCTTTCATAGAGTTTCACGTATAAATCCTGCTAATTCAGACTCCAAAAAATTATTAGACAATTTAAAGGAGGAAGTTTTAGAAATTGTCGTTTTGTTAGAAAAATATTTAGATATTGTTCGTTCGCCTAGCCCGTTACCAAATCCTGTTGTTCCGATACCTTCTACTTCATTGCACGAGGGTGAGAAGCTTAGTCCTGAGGTGGTTCCTTTGGGCAGGAATTCTGAAGTGACGTCAGCTCCGTATATACAGCATGTTGATACGAAACCAGTTCCTTTGGACAATAACTTTGTCATTTCTGACGAACGCATTCTTAAACCTTTAAATCTTGGTTTTACATTTGACGGCGATTCCTGTGTGGTCGAGTTCTTAGAACGATTGGATGAGATTAGGTTTTCGCGGAATATCTCGGATGCCAGGATGCTGAAATCAGCTTGTGAACTATTCCAGAAACAAGCGCTTAGTTGGTACCGTGCTAGAGCTTCGAGCATTTCCAGTTGGAAGCAGTTAGTTGCTGCACTCCGCTCCGATTTTGGCAGTTTAAATTACGATGCTGAAGTTTTGTCGTTTGTACGGGGACGTAAACAAAAGTCGGACGAGAGGATGCATATTTTTGTTTCCGTCATGTTGGGCTATTTCAACAGGTTGTCAAGGCCATTGTCTGGTGAGGAACAATTAGGAATTATCCTTTCAAATATCTCAATTTCTTACCAACGACATTTCATGCTAGTTGATATAAATTCAATCGACGAACTTCTGCGTTTAGGAAAAAAAGTTGAAAATGCACAACAGCGTATCAACGCATCTAATGCAGCCACTCCTGCCCAAGCGAAGGTCAAGCCTTCTGGCTCGAAAGCAGTTTATGCGGTCGACGAGTCTCCTACCAAATGTGCGACGGAGGAAGTGAAAGTTGAACAGAAGTTAATAGAGTGTAACGTTTCTTCTGCTGGTCCATCCAATCGTGGTGGTTTTAATCGTGGTGGTTCTCATCGCGGTGGTTTTCATCGTGGCGGTTTTAATCGTGGAAATTTTTCCCGTAATGATTTTTCTTATGCTAATTCGTCTTCTGGTAATTACAACCAAGGAGCCAATAATAGTTCGCGTGGTTCACGCGGTGGCACTCATCATGGCTATTCTAAATATTGCTATCGTTGTGGTAGGTTTAACTACACGGTAGCCACTTGTCCGGAATGTTCTAAGAATAACCGGCCTGGTAATTCCCCGGTTTCAGAGCCAAAAAACTCGAAAGGCGGGGCAGAATAGAGGATTTTCTACATTCTGCCTCGATATTGTTTGCAAATGAGAAGGATAACCGTCGCCCTTTCTTAGAAGTTTCACTTGGTGATATAACTGTTTGTGGATTACTCGACACTGGATCGAGTGTAACGATTTTGGGTGCTGATTCACATAAATATTTAGTTGATATCGG
Source organism: Micropterix aruncella (assembly GCA_944548615.1). NCBI lineage: Eukaryota > Metazoa > Arthropoda > Insecta > Lepidoptera > Micropterigidae > Micropterix > Micropterix aruncella. The sequence continues at coordinate 27,869,027 of OX155963.1, forward strand.
TTTTACTCTTAATAAGTCTCCGTTGGTGACTTTATCCACTGCTAATGCAAGTTCGGTTAAGACGATTGGGTCTATGTTTCTTCCTTTTAAATTCAATAATCGATGCCAGGTTATTCGAGCTGTTGTAGCTCCTGATATAGGTACTTCCCTTATTTTGGGAATTGATTTTGTCCGAGAATTTGAGTTGGCTCCGGAAATATTAAAATTCGTCAAGTTTGAGTCCTGCGATGCGATTGTTTGGCATCGAGTCAATGAAGTGAGGGCCTTGCGGCCTTTTGCTTCATTGACTGGAGACCAGCGATCGCTAGCAGACAGGATGATCAATAATTTTAAAAAAATTTCTTCCGAAGTCAAGGGTCTCGGTCGTACTAATTTGTTGTCCCAGGTTATTGATACTGGAGATCATCCTCCAGTGAAACAGCGTTACTATCCTTTGTCTCCAGCTAGATTGGCGCTGTTGAATGAAGAAGTTGATAAGATGTTAGAGTTAGGTGTTGTCGAACCTAGTTCCGGGGGTTGGAATAATCCAACAATTTTTGTTCCAAAGTCAGATGGTACTCTTCGTTTCTGTCTCGATAGCAGGAAGCTGAACTCTATCACGAAACCGGATGCGTATCCCCTGCAGAGAATTACTACTATCTTGGACAGTTTGAGAGATGCGAATTATTTATCTTCTATCGACTTATCCTCTGCCTTTTGGCAAATCCCTTTGGATCCTTCTTCACGAGAGAAGTGTAGCTTCACTGTTCCTGGTCGAGGATTCTTCTGCTTCAGATCTTGCGCCTTCGGCCTAAGAAACTCGCCGGCGTGCATGCAAAGACTGGCTGACAAATTGTTCGATCCCTCTTTCGAAAACAAAGTTTTCTGTTACCTAGATGACATAATTATTGTATCTGCTACTTTTGAAGAACATATAACTTTGTTAAACAAAGTATTAGATCGCTTGTTGTATGCCAACCTTTCTATAAATTTCAAGAAGTGTCAGTTTTTCCGTCAGGAATTGAAGTATTTAGGGTATGTAGTTGATTCTCACGGTCTACATACCGATCCCGAGAAGGTAAAATGTATTCTCGATTTTCCTACTCCAAATTCTCCAAAAATGGTAAAGAGTTTTCTTGGTATGGCCGGTTGGTATCGTCGGTTCATTAAAAATTTTTCTAGTATTGCTGCTCCCTTATCTCGGTTGACAAGGACCCGCAAAGGTGCTCCCCCTTATGAGTGGACGCCCGAGGCGGAAGAGGCATTTCAAAAACTGAAATCGGCCTTAGTTTCTAGTCCGATTTTGGCCTGTCCGGATTATTCAAAACCGTTCGCTCTTCATTGCGATGCATCGTTGTACGGTTTAGGCGGAGTTTTAACCCAGGAAGTGGATGGCGTCGATCATCCTATCGCTTTCACGAGTAGAACACTTTTACCCGCTGAGACGCGATATTCGGCTACCGAACGCGAAGCCCTAAGTGTTATTCATGCTGTCGAGCATTTTCGCGGTTACTTGGAGGGCGGTCCCAAATTCACTATCTTTACAGATCATGCCAGCTTACGTTGGTTTTTGCGCTTAAAAAATCCTACCGGCCGTCTGGCTCGATGGGGTATTCGTCTATCTGCTTTTGATTTCGAGATCGTCCACAAGAAAGGTGTCGATAATGTGGTTCCCGACACGTTATCTCGGTTGCTTCCCGTTTCCTCTCTGTCTGTTGTTTCCGACTCATGGTACAACGATTTGTTTAAGGCAGTGTCTGAAAATCCCGCTGGATATCCAAATTTCCAGATTAAGGACCATGAATTGTTTAGGTACTCTAAAAGCAAGTATCAACTCACCAGTTGTTACGATTGGAAGTTAGTTGTTCCGTTGCAGCTTAGAGAAAAGCTTATTCGAGAAAATCATGAGTCTGATTTGGCTATGCATTTTGGAATTTTTAAGACACACCGTCGTCTTTGTCTTCGTTACTTTTGGCCTAATTTACACGGAGACGTAGTTAACTTTGTTTCTAAATGTGAAACATGTCAGCAATACAAACATTCGAATATTTCCCCTTTGGGTCAGCTAGGAAATCCTAAGTCCTGTGCCTTCCCGTTCCAAATGGTCTCGGTCGATCTGTTGGGTCCTTATCCGATGACGAGGAACAGAAATATGCATGTTCTCGTGGTGACAGATTGTTTTAGCAAATACTGTTTACTTTTTCCGTTAAAACGTGCTACCAGTAAACTTGTAAGTTATGTCGTTGAACATAATGTATTCCTTCGCTATGGTGTTCCGCAGTATTTAATTTCAGACAATGGAAAACAGTTTATCGGAAGGGAGTTCACTGAACTGATTGCGAAATATAAAATTCCAAAAGTATATTTAAACCCGAAATATTGCCCTCAAGTTAATCCAACTGAGCGTCAGAATCGTAGTGTGGTCACTGCGTTATCGTTGTGTGTAAAAGACGATCATCGCAGCTGGGATCTTTATCTTTCTGAGGTTCAGATGGCCATTAACGCGGCAGTCTCGGAATCAACAGGGTTCAGTCCATTTTTCCTAGTCCATGGTCGTGAACCGATTATGAATGGTTCTTTTTATGCTCAGGCGCCGGAATCTCAAGCAGAGGTTATTTTTGGTAGTAGGTTGTCTTACGCTCAAAATTTGAGTGAATTATCTAACATTTTTCATGTAGTGCGGCAAAAATTGTTAAAATTACATGCACATAATAAAGTTTACTATGATCGAAAACACCGTCCTGCGGAATTTCAAGTAGGCGATACGATCTATAAAAAGACTTATTATCTAAGTAATGCTGGGAATTATTACATTTCCAAATTTGCCCCAAAATATGAAAAATGTAAGATAATAAAAAAACTCTCTGCGTTGGTGTACGAGTTAGAAAATGCAAAAGGGAAGAATATAGGTTCCTGGCATATTAAAGATTTTAAGCTAAATCCGAATAGTTCAGAATAGTAGTATCGGAGTTCTTCGCGTTAACATTCTATTACAAAAATTGTCTATCTTGGGTGAAACTAAAATGAGCCCTTTAAATTGTCTTTACAAAGGCATTGTACCAAGTGGTATCAATAGCTGAAATCATTTTGTTTTGTCAGTCATGCTAGCATTTCTATCTAGCATTATTGTTGTAAGAATGTCTCATGTCCGGGATGAATGAATGGGGATTGGTATGAAAGGTAGTAAATGACAACTACTATAGTCTCTTAGTAAGTAAACGTTTAGTCGAGGTTTAACGTCAGAGTTATTGTTGTTTTCGGTAGGAGTCGGGTATCCGCAATGAGTTGATCCTTCCTTAGTTGTTGGAAGTTGTCGGAGTTCCATAAGTTTTTTTTTGGTTATGTTGGTGTTGGGTTTAATTTCTTGATTTTCTTTTCTTACTCTGGTGATAAGAGTAATGGGTGTAAGTTTTAGTTGGTAAAAGTTTGCCTCTGCTATTGTTACTGAACGGATTAATTGATTATAGTTAACGTGAAGAAGGTTTGTTAAGTTAGGAGTTGTTGTTGTTCTAGTGGCGTAAAGCTCGTAGTAGCTGGTGAATCGGGACGATTCAATCAAAATCGTTGGTTTTTCTCCCCCGATTTTTCTCTTGGGTTGGGGCTGTAACAGAAATTCCTTTTTTTTGCGCTTGTGTCCCGAATTATCATTAAAGGTTACTTCTCAGGGTTTTCTATAACCTTTTTCTGTTCCGAAAATGTTGTTTATTGTTGCTTTTTGAAATCATCCAAAAATTTTCCTTAACAGCTGTCAGATGACATTAATGTTGCTATTATGGAGATATATTTATTAAAAGATAAATAAATAAATAAATGAATGACAACTAAAAATTATAATATTAATTAAAAAGAAAACCTACATAAAATTTAACTTTGATTAAAAAAAAAAAATTGGAAGTAAATCTACACTCTTTGCCATAGAGTAGAGACATTCGTGTTTCTGGCAATAATGAGTTGTCAAACGTGTTCGGTTAGACTCATTTCCTGTTTTAACAATGGCGGGGCAGGTGCTGTTGCTCCGCCGAGGGAGGCAGAAAGTAGATTAAACAAGAAAGCCGTAAATTAACCGCCTGGCGGTAAAATTTGTGATGTGAAGTGTGTGTGATTTATCTGGTAAGCATTTTAATTTCATTTTGGGTAGCTTTTCCCGTAGGATCCTCGAGATTTTAACGGATTTTTCTATTGATCGCAGCTGTCGGCACCTCTGGTTTTTTTGAATAATTACTGCTGCTATATAAGTGACGAAATCGTCGCTAAATGTGACGGGAATTGCCTCCACGTCAAGGAATTTACATTCATTTCTGGAATTCTGTTATTTTTATTTGGATGAGCACATGTGACACGCCAATAAGCGGAATTTGAAGAAGGGTGCCTGCGGGCGAATAAACACGGATACTTTACATACTCTCGTGTTTCTTTTTGTGCTGTAGTCTTTTGTGTGTCTGAGGAAAAGGGTTTTCTGAGGGCCAAACCCAATGCTCATTAATATTTGGCCCACTCTCTGAGATAGTTTTTTGAGGTTAATTTTTTTCTTTTTCAAAATTTCTTTCGGGTATCTTTTTTTTTTAAATATAATTAGTTTCCTTCTTTTTCTTTAAAAGGAGGTGGCGTCCTTTTACTTTGATTCTTTTGGGTTTTGGTAGTTTCTACCGTGTTTCTTCCAAACACGGAAATTAGTATTTTGCGGTTATATTATTAATAGAACTAATTAGAGTTTTAGTTTACCGCAGTTACGGAATTAATCGAGCGTTTAACGCAACCCGCCCTCCGACTAATGAGGAAAATAAGAAATCCTGATTTATATCATATTCCCTTCATCAGTAAAGTCGTCTTACTTTGGCGTGACCTTAACTAGTTTATATATAAGTAAAAATGTTATAATTACTTCATGCCCGTACTGGCCTCTTTGAGAGCCATCGGTTAGAGACTAAAGAGAGCCCCCCTTATCAAGACGGGGTCTGGTTTTTTTTAATTGCATGCCTGAATGTGGGTCTTTTAATACGAGTATGTTTTTATAATTAAAAAAATGTCCATTTAAATTATTTACAAATAAAAAAAAGAAGTAACCTAACCTAACAGGTTTTTACAAGTTCTTCACTAATCCTGGCTACTTCATCTACAATTATATTTTATTCGAGTTATAAAATAAGTCTCTATCTACATCAATAAAAATAGATTACATATAAGGACTTGACTTAAAGTAGATCTAAGTCAGTTTTAGCTATTTTAAGTTCGGAAAACTCTTTATCACAGGTTTGAATTTTTGAATACAGAACTTCAAATTATTTATCAATCCTTTTATCGCTTACTTGTTGAAGCAAAGTCTGTACCAAAGTCCAGGAGGTAGCATAGTCAATGGTATGACTTTGTAAATATTATGAAGAGAAGTTGTAACCAGAAATAAATCTGGTAAAACTGTATAAATAGACTTTAAAATTTGGACCATTACCTGATATTTTTTTTGTGGTAAAAAAAATACCTGAGTAATTAAAAATATATTTTTTGTATTTATTTTGTATATATATTTTTGTATTTAGTTCGGGGCCGATGGCCTCGACTAACAGGGGCCACCCTCCAGGGCGGCCCCTGTTAGTCGGGGCCATCGGCGATCGCCAACTAGCCGATCTGGCCAGTCCGGGCCAATGTTCAAAAATTCGCCAGCCTTAACCTGCGTATAATGCTAGGAGCTAATGGGCCCTTGTTGGGTTGGCCACGAAGACCCATTCTGTTCAGGGTTGGTCACACTCACGGGTCAACACCCATCCGGCGGCCTCCACGCATGAATTGCGAGCCCGGGTAGGACTCTGACCTTAGGGCTAGTTTCCCCTAAGAATCAACCTTCTGGTGCTCTTAGACGGTTTGCGCACCGTGCGGCGTAAGCCAATCGACTGTGCACTCTGATTAACAATCGGGGGAGTCTGGAAGCAGTACTGTTTCCTATAGAGAGGGGGTGGTTGCGGACCTTACGGCGACTGCTCTTGAAACGACCATCGGCTTCCCGATCCTGGGTGAACAGCCGGGCAAAGGACGCTGTGGTCCGCGATAGATTCGGTAAACACCGTTTCACCGCATCGTAAGGGAGAGGACCGCGCAAGCGACCTCGAACTCGTAACCAATCGAGAGACTGGAGTAATCTGGTCGCAATTGGATGTAAGGGGGCGTGAGTGTAAACCCGCTGGGTAACACTACTGGCTATCCCGCGGCTAAGGCGTTGGCCTCTTACGGGTTTGTGGCGGAGCTTGACGGTGAACTGTTTTGTTCAAGTCTTCTGCGCTCACTGCAAGGAAATAGAACGACTAATCGTTAAAACTTCCTGAGGTGACGGTTTCGCCCGTTGTAGTTGACAACTCTAGTTGCGTGTAATGCTAACCAAAGGCGTTCGTCGGGACATACTCTTCTGCGCCACATTCCTGGCACCGTCTTCTCGCAATGCCACGTAGCTCGAGAGTAAAGATACTAGTTGGTATACTGTGCCTTAATACTGGCTCTGCCTAGTGAAGAAGTGACAAAATCCCGTCGAAGCTACACTGTTTAGTACTTTTCAGTGGTTTAAAACCGGTATTTTCATGTAATTGTAGGTATTTCATATAAAATCGGTACTTCATGTAATTTCAACTAATTATAGGTAAATTAATTATGTAAAATAAATTATTAGTTTAAAAAAAACACTAAAAATACGCTTTTATAAATGCACGTAAAAACCAAAAAAAACCTTGAAACTTAATCGTGATCAAAGTTCATTACAAGACCTTTCTAACAAGTCCAAACACGGCTATAATACGATATTCCATCATGGAATGCTAGTGCCTATCTTCCGGCTTCATCATCAGACCTTGAAACCTAATCGTGGTCAAAGTTCCTTTCAAGGCTTTTCTAACAAGTCCAAACACAGCTATGATACGATGTTCCATCATGAAGTTCCAGTTCATATCTTCCGAGTCCATCATAAGATCAGTTCGACAGTACCATATTATTGTATTGTCATCAGAACTACATACAGCTGCCAATTTTCATGACGCTACGATCCTTGAAAGATGGTTAAATTAATTACCTTAGATTCCATTACATAGTTACATACAGGTCGACCTAATAAAAGCGTGTTAATAAGGCATCATCTTTAAAAATATAATAATAATAATAATTATAAATTATTAAATCCCCGCTGAATGTTATCAAGCGGTTTGAAATGAGATCTGTCACTTGAACAACACACAAAATCAGACACACACAAACACATAAAAGACACACAACATCTGCAAAACAGATATTAAAACACAAATTTTGTATATATTATGCAAAATTTGTGTTTTTACAACTTTAGCCTAAATATTAAAATTAATCAACAGGTTAGTACAAAGTGAGTGGTATAAGACGGGGCAAGTCCGAGCAAATGCGGAATAAGTCGTGTAAGCTCGGGTAGTCAGGTGAAGAATGAGTAGGGTAAGAGACGAGGCAGGAAGTGCGGAATGAGTAGGGTAAGACGGGTAGGTAAGTCCGAGCAGAAGTGCGGAATATATCGTACTTTTATAAAAGTACCTATGTATTTGTCAAAAACATCGTTCTTTATTTTTAGTATCGTACATACCGAAATACTCGTACTTACAGAAAATATCGTACGTAAAAAAATATCGTAGGTATGTTAAATAATATCGTACTTTTAAAAATACTTTTTTTCCTAAAACATCGTACTTTCAGAAACAATCGTATGTTTCAAAATAATCAGAAATTGTGAAAACATGTTTTTGGTAGCTAGGTTTTTACTACGAAAGAAAACGTGTACATAGCTGTCGTAGTTCGAAAAATAGCGTTAGTGGTATAATAGTATAGCGACGCACTTTAGAAAGCGCTCTAAACACGTGTATACCGTACAGTGACTCGAAATAAAACATTAAACGAATTTGAAATGTAGCTCTTTTTATTTTAATATTATTTACATGCAGACGCCATTTTTAAAAATTTGGTGTACAAGTTTCAACACATAATATTTACGCATTTTAAGGTTCAGATAGCTTAATATATGGCATGAAATCGAAACAAAACGCGGTTGTTTGACATTATAAATAGGATAAAAAGGAATATACCGCGTGAAGCACCCAACGTTTCGGCGATGGTGCAACTACCGTTGACCAGGATAGACTGCCTACCCTGGATCGCTGAAACTCTTGCGCTTTAAACTTCACCTGGTCACTATTGATACGATGGCATTCTATCTCTATGTATTATTTTTGTGATCAGCTGATCAGACTATATAAAAATGCGATAGATGTCACTAATAATTGAAAGGTTTTATTGTTGTCATTAGTTAGATTGTTGGGTTTTTATAATCAATCAATCCTTAAATAACCATTCATTGTCATATTATATCATGTTATTATAAAAAAATTTTTTTTTCACCGTTAACGTTTTTAGCCCCACCTCCATTTCGCCATCGCAGAAGGGTTACCAAAATGTACTATTGAGTTAAGCAATGCAAAATAGGTATAATCAATCGTATTAGGTATAATTTATAAATGTTTAATTTAATAGAATTCATCAGATTTTTTAAAAACTTTTTATGAAAAGTAATTAGGTATTTTGTGTCCAAAAACATGGATATTTCTGGAAGCTGATTTTAAACGTTTAACTATCAAGTCATCGCTGAAAAGTTCCTTGAGAAATTCTAGGTTTTCCTAAACGAGAATAAGAACCGCATCACCGAAGTATGATGAATCTGTAACCGTCAACATATCAATAGAATCGAAAGCCTTTTTGTAGTCAAAGCCTTTCATTATCAGTCGAGTTGAACCAAAGGGTACTTTGTAGTAGAAATAGTTTGACCAATGGTTGAAGGACGATCGGCGCATGCGTAATCACAACATCACGCCGCATCGGGAATGTGTCCTCGGCGCGTATGCGCGCGCGTTGCGTCGCGGGCGGCTTAGACCAAGAGCCGGAAGCAGTTTACTCAACGCCATCGGACTCACAAAATAAAGAAATATGTGGAGTAACGTCCATATATAGTAAAACACCTGTGTTTCTCGAGAGTTACAAGTCACTCATTCATTAAAATATTTTTATAGTTACAGATATGTCTTGAAAATAAATTCAGAAGTTACATAAAACAGTAAATTTTCACCTATTCACCTAGTGTCATTTTGACAGATACTTATTTATGAATTATATATGTGTGTATGATGATATAACTCTGTCTGTGTGTGTGCAAGTATTATACGGTGTGATTGTTTTAAACTTCATTCCAATATTTATGTAAGCGAATGTCATACCTATCAGGAAAAGCAATATCCTAAGTAAAATATGAGCATCACTAGATACGGGCGTTTTTTCTGAGTTTTTTCTGCATACTTTATTATGATGAATCCCGAAAAGCATAGCCCTACATCTGTAAAACTTATTGATTGTAAGAAAAAAAACGCGTAACCCTTTCCGTAGGAACTCCTAGGTTCCGTGGGTTCAGTTCGGGAACCACTGATATATTTTCAATGTCAATTTCAATTTATTTCCAAAAAAAAATCTTAACAGAATGTAGAAACTATCTAGGTACATTTAAATTACAGTCTATTAGTCCGTTTTTACAATATCTAAATTTATCACCACGTACATACAGTTATACTTGATTATTGCTTTTAGGACATCAAAATCATTTTTAATATGTATTTACTAAAACCACAAATTAAAATAATGAATAAAATAATCAAGAAATTAAAATCAGAAAAAGTCAGAATAATTAAAAAATGCTACTTAAAATTGTCAAAAAAAAATTAGAAAATTATTTAAAATTATCAAAGTCATCGATCGAATAAAAAGCTTTGTCTAATTAGAATTCTTTAAGTAATTTTTTGAATAAGCTTTCCTTTTAAATTGTTTTTAAACTTTCCGGTAGCCTGTTAAAGTAATATGGGCCGGAGTATTTGTGTTTAGTACATGGTATAAAAATGTTTAATTTATTTCTCGTGTTTTTAGTATGTGTATCTGAAAACTTTTTTATAATATGATAAGGTGATACTGAAATTAAATTTTAAGGTATACATACTACTGCGGGCTCCCTGTCTAGTTATGGTTGTGGCCGCGCCGCATGCCAATCGCTCAATTTTTATCGCTGCGAGAATCTGTTGTGTGGTCAGCGGCGGTTCTCGGCCGAGTGGCCGCGTTTGATCCATCTGCAGTTGGAGGTTTTTTGACAGGGGAATCTAGCGCTGGCCAGTAGCGATTCCGTATCGCCTGACACACTTCGCCAGGCCAATCTCACACTGCCACTTGGTCTTATGTAAACGCGACCTAACAATGCCACAGAGTCACTGTACATTTTGGGGCGGTTGTGCAATCAGCGATTAATTCCGACGGTTCCCAGACGCGCTTTACTTTTTTAGGAGATTACAGTATCCTTAAGAGGATAGACAGCGCCCCATACAAAATTGTCCGCATATGGCACCTATTTAGTATGAACGATATATTTCGCATTGGACCATAACTTACTAGCATACGGAATCATAACTTGGGGTGGAGCCTCGCTGCAAGCACTTGTTCTTTTAATTAAGGCCCAAAAGTCGCTATTAAGAGTAATATACAAAAAACCCTTCTGGTATTCATCTGAGAGCTTGTTCAAGGAATCTAAAGTCCTTAACGTTTGTCAAATATACGCTATGGTAGTCCTACGCTACTACTATAATAATGAGAATTGTCATATATATTCAACACACCATAAAGGAACACGAGTATCAACAACCAGACAGCACGTAATCCAAAAAAAGACAACAAGTTTTGCGCAAAAACACTTTTCTTACATTGCTCCTCGACTGTTCAACAAAATGAATAGCGTTTTTCCTGCAGTACTGAAATCTAGGACTAGTCACGGCGAAAATAAAAACCTAACTAAGTCACTTTTGACTATGGGTCGACAAGAAACGGATACATTAATCTTGGACTCAAAAAGTGACCAATCAGGAACTTCTACGGCGTGTTGGCCAAAAACGCAAGGAATGGCAGATAATCAAACAGCGCAAAGCTGCATACCTGGGTCCAGTACTTATGTATGACAGGTACGAACTCCAGCAACTCATTATGATGGGGAAAGTTGCAGGGAAGAGGAGATCTAGTAGACGAACATCTTGGTCGCGGAACATTCGAGAATGGACTGAGATTACTAGTGCCGCTGAATTGTTTTGCCTGGCGAAGGACAAAAAGAAGCTTCACTTGTTGGAGAGCCACTCTAAGAAGAATGTAATTGACTATACAAATAAAATAAATAAAAATCAGCACACTTTTAAAGTCTTCGAATCTGAGACATCAAAAAACATCTACTGGTTGCCTGAAAGATATTGTCCTTATGTCTATCAGTCCATGTCAATATGTCCTCTTGTCTAAAAGTCCTCCATTGCAACAAAACAGCAAGTATTTCTCCAGTCATTTATTCAATTATTCTCTAAGATCCAAGACAATGCGTAGGTTACTCTTCAAATCGAACAAACACTGCTCACTTACATTGTATACGCAGATCCATCAGTAGTCTTCAGAGTCGCAGGCTGCGCGCGCGGCGATCTATCAAACCGCCCACGCGCCTTCAAAAGTGTCGCGTCGAGGCTCGCGCGGCGCGCGCGCAGGCTTCGGATCCGTGATCTCTTTGTATCACTACCAAAGGAAAAGTGTAGTTAAGGTATCCTAATCAAAAGGATCATAGATTCGTGACTAGGAGACCAGGTTGACTAGACTAGACTTTTTTTTAAGATTGTTAGGCATGAATTTAATTATGCGTATCATTTTAAAATAAATTCGTCGTACCACCTTCGTACCACGCAGCGTAATTGATTATATATGGTATTAAAATACTCAAGTCCATAGTACGATTTGGCAACTTTTCTGAAACGGCGAAATGCAGCTAGCGCTGATAGCATTGACGGACAAACTAATAGCAATTTATTTGGCCATCTATTGGTTTATTTGGCCATCATCAATACAACATTGTTAATCTTTGTTTTTTTATAAAGGACTGATTAATCATAAAAAAACAGTAATTAAAGTAATGACTACAATATTAACATTCAATTATTAATGCCATCTATCGATTTTTTTAAAGGCTGATTAAATCGCATAAATAATACTGAAGGATAGAATGCCATCTATTAGTCTATCGGAATAATAAAATTCGCAGTTAATACATATTGAAACCTGTGTACCAAATTACAAATTGACAGCTTAATGTAAATAATGAGAGCTATGATTTAAAATTCGTTTCTTATCCTATTTATTTAATAGCGTATAAACTTCTTTAGAGCTCCATCTACAGTGCGCCACCATACTGTTATATCACGAAAGACGCCATATCTGCCATCATAATAGAAGATTAATAAATTTTTGGAACTATGAGTGCCATATACACGTTGCGTTTCGTTGTAAAATTCTAGTTTCCAAATTATAGTACGATGTTGAGCAATCTTATACGATATAATAAATGGCAGTGTGAATAGAATAGAATAACTTTATTGTGCTATAAAAACATAACGCAATGAATATTACACTGGTTTTATTAAAAAGTCAATGTATGCACAAATGGCGTACTTATCGCTATAGCGATGTCTTACAGTCAACCATTCGATAAAATAATTCCTAATTTTCACATTACAATACACAGAGAAGTAGTTAAGTTAAATTTAAAATAATCTTATACAAATAAATGTCGGTAACTTATGCTAAGGTTGCCCAGGAAAGGGTAAAGGAGAGGACAAGGTGAGGTATTTGGTTAGTGGCTGTGTGAAAATAAATGTTTTTCAACAACTTTTTGAAAGTATGCAACGACAGTGCATGCTTGTTAGAGTGAGGGAGCTGATTCCATAAACGAGCAGAATAGACTGTAAAAGAAAGTGTGTAAACAGAAGAATGATGTATCGGAATGGCGAGTGTGTTATCCCGGCTTGATCGAAGTGGAAGACCGTGGCTTTCCAATGGGTGGTAGTTCTCCTTGAGATAGGAGGGTGAAGTGGGGTTATTGCGTATGTTGTAGAGTAGCGACAACGTATGCAAATTTCTTCGATCGCGAATAGGAAGCCAATGAAGTTGCTCACAGCGTGCAGCAACATTGCGAGAAACGATATATTAACGTATATTATTTATACAGGTAATGTCTGTGCTGTAAAACTCTCGTCAACAGGAATCAAATAATCTGAAAGTTATCCAAATTCCAAAAAAGGTAGAACTATTTTGGAGTGAAATCTGGTGGGTTCGGAGGGTAACGAAAAATCGCCAGTCGCAAAATCTCCTGCAACTTTGCATCTGTTTGCTGTTAATTGTATGTCCGTGCGTTATTGTGTAGAAGCAGTGGCAAATGGCGATTGACCACGCTCGGTTATTTAACCGCGAGCCCCATTCCATTATTGTTTGCAGTTTTTGATAGTCGGCAGGCACTTACATAGGTAAAGACCTAGTATTTTGTAATTGTCTTTAAAAATATCAAAATTCTATGAATTCGTATCGCAAACTGTCTAGTAGTTATACGGTTAAAACAGGATTAGGTATCCCCAATATTATTAGCTGGAATGAGGGAATATTTAAAATAAATCATAGCTTTTATAAAATTGTACCCGAAACATATTTAATTGTGTTTTAATCGGAAACCTTCATATCAAAATTTGAAAATAAACAATACCGAAAATGCACCAATTTTAGAAGAAATATAATTGGCCTTATTAGTATTTTCATTAGCTAGCTTGGTTGTAAAATTTTCTATCCTTAACACGGCGAGGATGTGGAGGGCTCAATTTCACCCTGCTTATTTTGTTGCTAGATTTGGGAGTTAATAGGCCCTTGCTGAGTTGGCCAGCAAGGGCCATTCTGTTCAGGGTTGGTCACACTCACGGGTCAACACCTATCCGACGGCCTAGAACCGAAAGTTATTATAATACCGAGCTTGATAATAGATGGCGTTGTTTGACAAGAATAAAATTACGAAAATTGGAAAATCAAGAGGACGGCACGGCGCGAAAACTGATATTTGATAGTTATGTTAATCAACTGAATTACCTGAATTTGTGTAATTTGTGTAATTCGTGAAAGTTTTTCCAGGTTTTGCAATCAGTTTACGCAGATATGCCCCTGCGCGCACGCTCCGATTTCAGCAAGGTGATCGCTCGAGCAAGACGACAAAGAGAGGTTCGAGCAACTGAAAGCGATGAGCATCGCCAAGAATTGAATGAAGCGGCACGGATCCGTAATTTTGCATTGCGGAGGCGATTGAATTTGAGACAAAACACATACAGAGAGCCATTCTATTATGATCTGACGATACAATACAGCGATTATAAATGAGTGCAAATTAGAGAGATGGACCATTTGTGCCAATATTGCAATTCCTTAAAGTACAGTCATGGACCACTCGGTTTGTGATCGATACTTTGAATTTCTAATAATGATGCTGAGTATGCTGCTTCCAACGAAGAATTTAAATAAACAATGCTAATATCATACAACTGTCAATGAAAATTACCCAAGTTAACGCCATCTGTTGCCAAACGAACATATTCGTGGCGAGACGAAGTCCGCCGGGTTCCGCTAGTGATGAATATATATATATATATATATATATATATATATATATATATATATATATATATATATATATATATATATATATATATATATATATATATATATATATATATATATATATATATATATATGTATATATATATATATATATATATATATATATATATATATATATATATATATATATATATATATATATATATATATATATATATATATATATATATATATATATATATATATATATATATATATATATATATATATATATATATATATATATATATATATATATATATATAATATATATATATATATATATATATATATATATATATATATATATATATATATATATATATATATATATATATATATATATATATATATATATATATATATATATATATATATATATATATATATATATATATATATATATATATATATATATATATATATATATATATATATATATATATACATTCATCACTATATATATATATATATATATATATATATATATATATATATATATATATATATATAAAATAAAATTAGTAAACGCCACTTGAATAGCAGCGAAGGAAATCCCAGCTTGGATTGGGAAACGCTTATGCTGGGATTTCCTTCGCTGCTATTCAAGTGGCGTTTACTAATTTTATTTTACTGCGAATCATCATCCTATGAACGGATTATTTACAAAACCTTATCATATATATATATATATATATATATATATATATATATATATATATATATATATATATATATATATATATATATATATATATATATATATATATATATATATATATATATATATATATATATATATATATATATATATATATATATATATATATATATATATATATATATATATATATATATATATATATATATATATATGAATGATCGCGAAAGGGGTCATTCGTACATTTGTCAAGAACACATTGTTCCATTCTGTCAATCGTGAGCTACGGCGAGAGATGATTAATATCTTAAAAGACTGAAATTGTAATTTTGTGGTGAGAAATGATTGTTATTTTATACGGTGCCTTAAACAAAATACTAGTTTTATGAAGTAGCTTGTTGTGTTGATTTTTTAATGTATGTAACGGAGAGTTCTGCTTGAGTTGATTATTTTAAAGACTTTTTGTATGTTCAAAATAATAAAATTTGTCTACGCATAATGGTATGTTTTTTTACATTTTCTATTAAATTATTTACGATTTTGTAAGATTTATTCCCGTAGTTTTTTTATTACAAACCAATAAATACTTGAAAAAAATAATGAAATACAGGGTCGTCATGACCCCACATTCTTTAAACACACCCTTTTTGTACCACATCATCGCTGGGTTAAATATGGGTTAACCAGCACACAATGAAGCTTATTAGATACTATTCTTCAAAACCCTTTTGTCTGTTGTACCTGTGTTCTAGCTTGCTGACCAGTTTACGTATAATCGAAACTTTAATATATCCCGAAACGCTTGCTTTTCGTTCCCAACGGAATCGTATTACCAACGGAAATAACAGCAATTGTTTATAAAAAAAACAACTCCCAAAAAACTGTTGACAGTGAAATAATCTAATTTAATTAGGTATTTTTCATTAAATCTATTCTAATCTTTTTTCTAGTTCATATCAGTTTGGCGGTATTTACCTGTTACTACGAGTTTAATTTATGTTAATTTGTAAATCACAGTAATCCACAGAAAAATGGACATTGTTTAAAACTAAATATCATTGACAAAAATCCAGTAGAAAAAAAACTGATAACATGATATGCCGAAAACGTCAAAACGCCGGTATTCCTCTATTAATGTCATCTAATTGTAGCCTGTCCTAGGGCTGACATTAATTTAATATGTGTAGATATAACCTATATAAAAACTAAGTAAAGAAAAGGACATAATGTACTTGAAATAATATATATAATATATAATAATAGTTATTACTATTTTTTATTAGCTGCACAATCAATGTAAAAATGTTTGTTTGTTTATACTCTTTACTGGGAAATGTCACAATGGGCGGTTTATTGTCATATGACAATCTCTTACAACCAACCCTACTATGACGTGTGATATGTATGTGTGCGTGTAAGATGTCTGTAAGTGTGTGTCTTGTTATTGCATTCGATCGACAGAATTGAAAATGAAATTCCGTTAATTTGATCCCAACGGAAAATGGTGACCCAGCCGGGAATCGAACCCGGGACCTTACAATGTAAGACCTTACAATGTAAATGGTAGTACACTCTAGCGTATCTTTTGCAAGCACGGGCCGTTCTTTGCTTTTCTCTTGCTAATGCCATGGGTGCGGTCAATTTTCTTCGTATCATAAATACGGTGCCGGATTGCGCGTTACAAATCCGTCTGCTAGACCTATAACAGGAATTGCCACAATAAATAATCCACGCGGCTCGCCGATAGTACTTAAAATATTATTAATAATAAATCGGATCGCTTTGCGCCTGCACTATCGTGCTGTTTGAAAGTTTTAGGATTTAATAATATTATCAAGGGACAATTACGTGGATTTATGGTTTTTCCTTTTAATTTCCCCGCAAGCTTAACTAAGAGCTTACACAGAATTTTACGTTCGCAATAAATGCCAAGTGACAGGCAAAACGCACTTATCGCGAAGGTGATATTACATGATTCAGCTATTGATTATATATTTATATATCCAAACACCCAAGGTTCATTGGTTATATAGGTTAGTAGATTGATTAATGTCATAGTATATTTAGCAACCGTCTACGCGGGTGACATGCAGGTGGAGCTGATAGCATTGTCCTTCGAAACTAATTGGTCATGTCAGGTCAACTAATGTTTCTTTATGGAGCACTATTTGATTATAAAATTCCAATAGTTGAACCAATGATAACAAAAATAAAATTGAATCATTAGTGCCATCTATCCCATTTTTATATAGGCCGATTATATCACAAATATATTACGGAGAGATAGAATGCCGTCTATTACTCTATCTGAACTTGGAGGTGCGTAATTATTACGTATTAAAACACGTGTACTAAATTCAAAAAATATATATTTATCTTCGTCTCTATAATTTACATTAGAATTGTATATATAATTGTCAATAGAAAGCCATCTATTAGTCTACCTAAATTTAAAGTACGTAATTATTACGTATTGAAACCTGTATACCAAATTAAATATTGACATCTTTATGTAAATAAATTAAAAATATTAGGAGCTATGATTTAAAAATTCATTCGTTATTTCAATGTTATTTTATTTCGAGATATGATACCGTATAGAGGAACGCAGCCATGTCGGAGATTATTCAAAATTTGGAACTTTAAGTGCCTTTGAAGGTATTTGCGTTGCCTTTATTTACGCGTTGCCTTTCGTAGTAAACTAGTAGCTGCCAAAACGTACTATAGAACTGAGCAATCTAATACGCTATTCAATCAATAGTACTAGATAAACAAACATTTATAACGCAACATGTCACATGTCGCTGCAATTACGGAAAAATCCAACAAAATGCTTGGTTTTATAATTCGCGCATCCAAACCTTTCTCTGATCCATTAATATTTAAATTCTTATACAATGCGTTTGTTCGATTGCACCTTGAGGTTGCCTCTCCAATATGGTCTCCCCATTATACAAGTTCATATTAACAGATTACAAAATAACCAAAACAAATTCGTTCGGTATTTAGATTTCAAGACAAAAAATGTATGCAATAAATTCTCTATCATATCGGCGCAGCGTGAATGATGCTATATGCCTTTTTAAAATAATGAATGACATATTTGACTGTACTGACCTGGTGGGCGCGATTAATATCAACGACCCAATGACAACCATGCGCCAATTTCACCTTTTTCGATTGCCACGTTTTAAAACTAATTCGTCTAGAAATGGGGTACACACACGCTGCTGTGAGCTTTACAACACCCTCTCAAATAATATTGATATATTTAATAATTCCATAACCACTTACAAATACTTTGTAAATGAAACCCTAGCCAATACAAAATCTGTCAATTTTTTGCTATTTTATTCATGATTATTACTATTATTATAGTTTTTATACGCTATTATTACTAATATATGCATTTTTTTCACCCCACACCCACACACTCAACACGCTCACAAATACACATTAACACACACAGACACACATCGTAAACGAAAGCCTCTTATGTAGTAATGCAATTTTAGGTATTTTAGTTTTATTAAGTAGGTAAACGTTATTTTCTGTAATTTCATTGAAATCTGTAATCAGTTTTATGCTTAAGTAATCTATAGTTTCATAATGTCATTTACTGTGTTATTAATGCTGCGTGATTTTTAAATAAAGAATTAAGAATAAAGAACAGATTCTATTCATATTTACAAAGTGGACTCTTAGTTCAGATTATCATAACATATATAAATAGTGATAAAAATGAAAAAAAAAACCTCAAACTTAGATTCAATGATATGAATCTAAGTGTACAGGTGTACAAGTAGATACTCTATCGAAGTGTAAAAGGTTTTTACTAGAAAACGACAAAAATAGTGTAGTTATTAATTTTGCTGATAGTTTCTGGAAATTTTACTGAAAAGTAATTAATTTTCAAAATATTCTATCCCTTTTAGGTAATTCATCAACATATCGTTTTCTTAATTAAAAAGCACAATATCTCGTCTCAAGGGTTATTAAAAAAAACATACATGTTATTCGTTTGTACTTTGTTTGAAGAGTTCCAGGTTTTACAAATAAAACAGATTTTTGTGAAACAAATTCTGATTTTATTCCAAAACACCCACCAAAATGGCAAAAAGATGAGCATGCTCTTGCAAAAAACAGGCATCCACTAATTACCTGATTCCTTTAGCAAAGGCTACCTTTGCGCAGAGGATATTCATGGCGCTAAAAATATTTAACAGCATCGAAGATAAGTTGAAAAAATGACCAATATTTAGAGGTTTAAATTTAAATAACCAGATGGCTGATATAAATTAGATACGTGTGCATGGAATAATCTTTTACAAAATATATTATGAGGAGAAAAATAATAACAAAATAGAATCGTATACATATGTGTATTTTGTATCTATATATGTACATTAGTTTTCTATGAATTATTTTAATTTCGATATTATAGAATTCTCTGTGTGGTAATTATTTATTATTTATTTCTATTAAGAGCGTTGTTACAAAAATAGGCGCTCGGGTTTTAGGTATTTAACCGCTGGACGCGCGAAGTGAGCGCGTCGTAATATTTTTGATATTTAATAATATAAAACGTTGGGAGCTGCTTTTTATTGTCTGTTTATAGTAACCTTATTTACTGTTCTCTGTTTTGGAATAATATTGATAAACTACTATTTTTATATTGCTCACCACAATTGTGTATCTAGGTATGTGCACAAGAAGCCCCCATTAGATGTGCATTGCGCCGTTCGCTACTTAAGCTGTCTCGATATTTTATTTATTTATTTATTTCTTTAATTACGTAATTTAAAAACATTTACAGTTCATGGACATGTAGGTACAATGTAATAGACAAAATAACCAGTAGCAAAAAACTGAAAACCTGATATGCCAGAAACTGTTGCCAGATATTCCATTTCAATGTCGCCTAACTAGGCTATAGCCTGTTCTAAGGCAGACATTCAAATTAACATAATTTTATAAAAATATCAAGCTCTTGTTTTTAATGATCTATATTTTTACTCAAGTGACATTGCAGCTATATTATTTTATACACCTATAAAAAAACGCCTAGAATATGTCATTAAAAAACGTATTCTGAACATCTTTATAGTAATTTTGGCGCGATTTATTGGTATTTCTCTGCGTATTTCTCATCTATACTAATATTATAAAGAAGTAAAGTTTGTGACGTTGTAGGAAGTAATCTCTGGATCTACTAAACCAATTTTACCAATAGAAATCCACGTTATTTGTGAGTGTCATAGGCTATATATTAATCCGAAAAATGAAGACTTTTTCGTGGTAGTCGGATTTCCAATGTAAGTCGGAAAAAACGGTCGAACGAAAACGTTTCTAACCTACGCTGCCTTAACGATGAGAGATACATGATTACGTTCTAGAAAAAAGTTGTAGAGCTTGATAATGCCTACAAAAAAATCAGCGGCAGCATATGTCTAACTTTTATATTTAAGTAACAAAAAGTAGTATTTTATATTAAAAAAAATAATTTAAATCGTTATGTCAAGTTTATTGGTCATATTATCAACAATTATGAATTATTATCAAAATAAGTAAATTGATCGTCTCAAGTGTTTAAAACAAAAGACTTTTCCCTTTTACTGCATATAATTTCACTTTTACTGCATAAATGGTTAAAGAGATAAAACACTCACAAATAACACACTCACAAGAAGACACTCACAAATAACGGTAATATAGTCAAATTGGCATGCAAATACATACATACATATGCAGTAAAAATATAACCCTTCTTTTGGCAGTCAGGAAATAAATCATAGCACTCAGTACTAACCAAACCACCCTCATAATTTCATCACAAGTAAAAAGTTTTACCGCCCAACGAAGTGGGCACGGGTCAGCTAGTAAAATATAAAAGACTTTTAAACCTAACGTAATCGTCAGGCACGTGCTTGGCTCCCACCAAACTTGAATTTGCCCGTACAATGAAAAGAAAATAAGCCGGATTTTCGGAGTTTAAATCCCAACTATCCTCCCTCCCCCTCCTCCCTGGATACGTGTCTGAAACAAGATGTATAAGTCGCGGATTCTCTCTGATTCTCAATTTTTCTCGCCTTTATTTTTTCCTCAAAATAATAGGGGGGGGGGGGGACGACGCGACACCTGTGCCCCCCCCCCCTCCCCACTCCACGGATACGTCCTTGCTAATCGTAAATGACAGCTTAAATAATGACAGTTTATTTACCAGCTTAGAGACTGATGAAGCATCGTTACGTAACGCAATAACAACTGATTTTAAATATTGTTTTAATTTTTCATTTATTACATTGTACTAGCGATCGAGTTCTCGGAAGACGTTCGAGGCGAATTTGATTCCTAGAACTAGTTTGCCTATGCAGCCTACTTTAAAACGGTAAGCAATATTGACCAACAGTATTGCTTCTGCATGATTGGAGATGCGAGTATCTAGTAGGATTGAAGGTGAAAGTTTCGATCTAATATTTCGATCTAATTTTCGATCTAATAATTTGAGCTATAAGCTCTTTAACCAGCTACCACTCTCCACAAGAAAGATGGAAACAAAGGTGTTTAAAAGATTTATTAAACAAAAGCTACAATCCACACATGCTTTCTATAAGCTGGGTGATTTTTTTGAGGATGCCAATTCCTTCAAATGGGAATAACATTAATATGTAACTTTCAGGTAGTACCTTATTTTAGTTGTTATTGTTTAATAATAATATTATGAATTTAATATTTAATATGTAGACTACAATGTGTAATGTAACATACCTGATCATATACATACGTTGTTTTTTCCAATTTTGTTTTGATACTTCCTATTGTGTGATTATATTTTGTATAAAGTGCTTGATGACTATTAATATTCTTATAATAATTATCTATTTTATATGTATACTCATGTACATGGATTCAGCTCAATTTTTTAAAAAAATTTTTTGTCTGCCGTGTAAAGCCGACTTTAGTCAACGCTATTGTCGAATTAATATTTATGCTTTAATCGTTTTATATCTACATTTAAACTGACGAATTCTAATATGCGATAATTAGCTTTAATTCATAATTCATGCTTTTATTGTATATTCTGAATAAATAAATTGAATACTGAATACTGAATACTGAATATCGAATTGCACGCACTGATCTATGATTTGAAAAACTTGATGGTATTTTTTATAGATTTGTAAAAAAAAGTTGCCATGATCATTATAGCAAGAAGTCAAATTGTACATTTTTGAAAAAAAGTGTTAAGCGTTATTGATATGACTAATTATTATATGTTTTATTTTATTTTTTAAAAACATACAGCAAGGAAATAATATAATGTAAACTTAATATCTACGATAGTAAAGCCAATCATGTTTTAAATTATTTTCAATATATAATATACATAAGGAATACAAAATATGCTGTATAATCAAGGACAACAGCAAAGATTTAAAATTTAGAAGTAAGTTCGCTATGTGTGTGTATGTGAGTGTTGGTTTATGGGTTTTAGTGTGTTTGTGTGATGGATAGCGTCGGACCGGCTCACTCAGTGTAAAGTTCACTCGCTCTAAAAAAAAAATACGTGTGGCACTCGGGGACTGCCGCGGTAAAGCTATTGCATAGCATTTTTAACAACTTGTGCAATTATAATTATTTATTTATTTTATTTATTTTATTTTTCTGATATCAGATAACTGCGCTCTACCGGAAAACGTTGAAATTATTCCGAATCATTTGCGGCTGCGGTAGCAAATGATTCGGAAGTATTTAAACGTCTTCCGATAGAACGCAGCTCACGAATTTTTTATTCGATAAAGCAAAAAAACCGGATTATTCGAAAAAAAATCGTAGATAAAAAGATAGATAATTAAATTATCTTTAAAATGGTGCAGGTTTTATAATAATACGCCAGATAGTATTTGCGTAGTAGTCGTTTTTGTGTTCGGTTAGACCTAATTTCACAAATTAATTACACTATGTAATATAAACAAAATCTAAAATATTCAAAGCTAAGAATATTAGGAAAATGTTCTTGTTTAACATATATTTTTGACGAATCGTAAGCAGAACTCGTTTACACGTAATTATCAGTTTAAAATCATTAATTTTCGTTAGGAAATTTCTTCATTCGGTCGCCGCGCTGGCCTAGGCCCGCGATAAAAGCTATGCAATAGCTTAAAAACGGATTATTCGAAAAAATTCGTAGATAAAAAATAAGATAATTAAATTATCTTTAAAATGGTGCAGGTTTCATAATATTACGCCAAATAGTATTTGCGTAGTAGTCGTTTTTGTGTTCGGTTAGACCTAATTTCACAAATTAATTACACTATGTAATATAAACAAAATCTAAAATATTCAAAGCTAAGAATATTACGAAAATGTTCTTGTTTAATATATATTTTTTTTTCGAATCGTACGCAGTACTCGTTTAGACGTAATTATCAGTTTAAAATCATTAATTTTCGTTAAGAAATTTCTTCATTCGGTCGCTGCGCTGGCCTAGGCCCGCGATAAAAGCTATGCAATAGCTTAAAAATCGTGTCAGTCACTATAAAATGCTAGAGAGTAATTTTAGAGCGAATGAGCTTTAGACTGAGTGATCCTCCGTTAAAATATTAAAAAAATACATAGCGGGTCACTTAGTCTAAAATGTAGCAATTCACTCATTAGCGGGTTAGACAGTCTTAAATGTAGCAACCTGTGAATTATAACGGCCTGTTTGCTACTGAAAAGGCCCACCCCCCATAATACAAGAATGGCTACAATTCTTCGAATCGTTCTGATTCCATCCACTTACATGAGCTCATAACACATTTTAATGTATCTCTTATTGAAATCTAAAAAATAACTTTCCTATATCAAATTTGGTCATTAAGTTAGTACTTTGGTAGTCTAAGGCTCTTTAAAAGTAATATCTTCTCCGACGATCTCGTTGTGGACGTCATACCCCCCCCCCCCCTTATTGTGCCACCGGTACCACCACCTCGCTGCCGTTCCTTATTGCTAACGAAAAATATTATTGCTAACGTTCATTAGGTAGTTACATTGAGTTTGTTTCTTGTTTGTTTGTTTCTAGTCTTTATTGTGAAATTTCGCAATGGGCGGGTTTATCATCATACGACAATCTCTTACAACCAACTCTACTATGGAATATTTATATGTTTGTGTGCGTATAACATGTGTGTATCTGTTTGTCTTGTTATTTCGCACAATAGAATATCAGGCGTCCTAACCCCTATCCCATTGAGTCCAGCGCCTATTTTATCGGGTTTAATAAAATAGCCGATGCAGGTCATCGCTTTCCATACTACGGATCAAATTTGGTCATTTAGGGATCCAAACCCAAGTACTCCTCTCTAGACCAAAAATAGTGATTCAGATTTGGTCGGGTTGACTCATGTGAGCTTCCTAAGCCTCCTCACCAACGACAAGGTACTGAATTACTGAAGTGGAAGGGACATAAATGCGAATCGACAGACAGATGGAAAAAATATAAGGACAACTCGGATCTCAACCAAAAAGACGACGACAATTATTATATCCCGTTGCCTAGAGACATCCACAAATAACACAGATATAAAAATATTACCTATGCAAAATAAAAATATGACAGTATTATTTCTGTGGCGCAATCAGCCTATGTATAAAAAAAACGATAGATGAAACTAATAATTGAATGTTATTATTATTATCTCTGGTTAAATTATTGGATAAACAATAAACTAGGGTTGTCGACGCGGGCGAGGCCGTTACCTCAGGAAGTTTTAACGATTAGTCGTTCTATCTTCCTGGAGTGAGCGCAGAAGACTTGGACAAAACAGCCCACCGTCTAGCTCCGCCACAAACCCGTAAGAGGCCAACGCCTTAACCGCGAGATAGCCAGGAGTGTTACGCGGCGGGCTTACACTCACGCCCTTACTCCAAATTGTGACCAGATTACTCCAGTCTCTCGATTGGTTACGAGTTCGAGGTCGCTTGCGCGGTCATCTCCCTTACGAAGCGGAGAACGGTGTTTACCGAATCTATCGCGGACCACAGCGTCCTTTGCCCGGCTGTTCACCCAGTGTCGGGTAGCCGATGGTCGTTTCAAGAGCAGTCGCCGTAATGTCCGCAACCACCCCCGCTCTATAGGAAACAGTACTGCTTCCAGACTCCTCCGACTGTTAGTCAGAGTGCGCAGTCGATTGGCTTACGCTCACGGTGCGCAGACCGTCCAGAAGCGCCAGAAGGTTGATTCCCAGGGAAAACTAACCATAAGGTCAGAGTCCTACCCAGGCTCGCACTTCATGCATGGATGCCGTCGGATAAACTATCAGTAAACTTGTACATTTTTTAATAAAACTTGTACATTTGTAGGCAACCAAGCAATCAAGCAAACTTGATTGTAATATTGGAGTCCTGTCCACCCTAGAACGGGCTAGTCCCAGTTGGGTGACAGAAACAAATAAGCAAAAGGTTAAGGTTTTGCCATTCGGTTCCTGTTATTTTTGTAAGCTAATCAATGTTTTATAGTAATTAATTCTTAAATAAATAAATAAATAAATAAATTCCGACGTAGTTCAGATCCCTTTAAAAAAGTTCTAGATTTGGACGAGGAAGAATCAGATTATTTCTCCCCCTGGTAAAGTATTTATGGGTATCTGAATGTATCGGCAGCTGAGCTAGCTTTTTTATGATCAATTTAATGCATTCTAAAACTTAAAAAGATGGAAGGGTGAGGATTTTAAGCCTTCTGAAATGACCACGGCATGATTCTACATAACCCAGATTACTTAAAATTCGAATGACCCATTTTTGCAATGATATTGTAGTTATGACTTTGGATGTAATGAAATGTTGATCGATGTTTTGTCAAATATTCACCGATGTAAGGAACTAAACACAGTTTGGGGGCAGTTGAGAATCGCAAGTC
Organism: Micropterix aruncella; assembly: GCA_944548615.1. Taxonomy (NCBI): domain Eukaryota; kingdom Metazoa; phylum Arthropoda; class Insecta; order Lepidoptera; family Micropterigidae; genus Micropterix; species Micropterix aruncella. The sequence goes on from OX155963.1 coordinate 27,895,135, forward strand.
ACTGTAGTCTATATTAACCCTAGTTGTGTATCAGTCGCATAGCGGTGGCCTAGTGGTCGCGTGGGTGCCTCGTGCCCAGACTCGCGATGACGTCATCGGGTACCATCCAGCGGTACCCATCAGATACCGGTCCTCGTACTGCAGCCAAATGTCAAATGGCCGCACGCTGTGCAGAGTGCGGCGCGGCCGATACCCGACTACTATACTGCGCGCACGCTTACCACAGTATGTATCTGTGCACTTACCTAGCCCACTTTAGACGGGCGTCGAACATTGGCCAATTTAGGCAATCTGCTACCTATATTGAGTGTAACACGAAGAAGATGGTACGCCAAGTAGGCATTTCTTATATGCTAAGTTTCACTCTAGGAAACTGTAGTTAAATAAGTTTATAGTAAAAACACATTTTTAAAAACAAGCTTTTATTAAAATGCTCTGTCTCGAGCCAACCCTGGGTGCAGCAGCTACGTCATAGTGGAACTTAGAAATTCGTTTCTGTGCCGTTGACCGTTGAGGAATCCCCTCGTCGGGAGCTAATCCTGGGTGCAGTAGCCATGTTATTGTAAAATTTAGAACGTGCTTTCATAATTGAATGCGTATAAAAAATTCGTTTCTGTTCTGTTGACCGTTGAGAAGTCCCCTCTTCGGAAGCCAGCCCTAGGTGCAGCAGACATGTCATGATGAAATTTAGCACTAGCTATCATAATCGAATGCGTATACAAAATTGTGTGTCTGATATGGTGACCGTGGAAGAGAATCGTCGTCGGGAGCCGATCCTGGGTGTAGAATCTGGACATGCCCACCATAAAAATGCATTGTCTTTGAAACTGAATCAACAAGTAAAATTTCAAGTTCATATGATAAAAGAAAGTGGTTCTAATTCAGCTTGCAAGACACCTAAATACACTAACATACACATTAACAAACTTTGCAAGGTAAATAAAAGCTTGTAAATATCGAAAGACTTTAAGGGCCCCCTAGACGATCAAGCATGCTTGTCAAGCTTCGCATCGCAGGCTGGGAGGGGATCGTAAAGCGTAGGAAATATGCCGTTTTTTATATTTACCTAAAATGCCTAATTTTGTAGTTTTATACCGAGGAGTCATGTTAATTAGACGTAATTGAATGAATTTTTATTCTTTGCTAAAGTTGAGATATTACCTAAATTTTGTGTTACGTTTATTACAGACTCTATACATTGCCATAATAAATAAATAATCTTCAAAAGTAGGCATTTGACCGAAGACAAGAAACGGAGAAATACCTGAATAAATCACAATATCACTTAGTTGGGCGACATAGAACCGATCATTAAATTACATCATTACATAAACACATAAAATATCTGTAGGTACATTACATACATTACATTACATTACGTAAATTACATTACATTACATACATAATATTACATTACATTACATACATTACATTAAATTACATTACAAACATTACATTAAATAAAATATCAATATTCTCAGATTCTCGGTGTCTCACTCCGCGACCGAATTCGAAACGAGACCATTTAAGAGAGATGCGATCTAGTAACAACGATCGAAAAAGAAATACAAAAACGTCGACTACGATGGTTCGGCCATGTTTGCGGAATGAACGATAATCGCTTGCCACGTAAACTTCGTTGGCGAGACCGTCCGACAGAATGGAGAATTCAGCGATCGGCACCGAAGAAAACCTGGCTAAATAACATCAAAGAAGACCTTAAAAATCAACGATTATCGGCTAGGGATGCTCGAGACGTGGCAAAAAAATCTTCAAGAATGGAAGCGAATCGTGAATGTAGTACGAGATCAGCGTATTGGCTAGCAGCGTATTGGCACCGACAGCAGCGTATTGGCTGCGAGGGCGACCCCCTCCCCAATCGCCAGCTACGGAATAAATAATAAAAATATCAATACATACATACATAGTAAAATAATATGTCACCAAATATCATGCTGTGACTTTTCAAAATAACACTGTCGCTCTATAAATAACGTAATGGCGTAATGAAGAAGAATACCGTATTTTGTATCCTCTCGGCACGCGCCATGCCTTCCGAATGTTGCAACATGTCGTGAATCAGCCGCAACTACGTGAAAATGCTCCTCACTTGTGACGTCACTGCTCGGCTCGTCCTCACGAAGCGATGAAACAGGGAGATAGCATCCCCAGTACGCGAACACGTCTTGTATATTAAGGCACAGTAAGGTACATCATCACATCGACCAAGATTCACGCAACGCCCACGACTTCACACTGCCTCTCGCGGTTTATTGTTGTGTATGGCCATCGTGACCAGATATCCCGCTTTCGGCGGAACTGTTCCACTTTTGTAGTGATTGTCCCGCTCTTCTTTAAATCATAGAAAATATCTCGCTTTCCCTTAAAAAAACACCCGCTTACTCAAACCAACAATCCGCGCTTATATACCAGTGTTTAATGTACGCTAGACTGCACCTCGCAGAAACTGCAATTAATGCGGATATTCACTCGCACCATACCCGCGGTAGCTCCCTTTTAGGCGTACCCCGAATATGACTGGCAAAAGTACATAAAAGCTATGTTTACACTAGCATTATATAATCTACTCCCTACAGTAAGAGGACCTTAAACAGCAGAAGGACGTCAAAATAAAAAAAAAACATCAAGGAGATGCTGATAGCCTTTCCTATTATCTGGCCGAGTCTGAAAGCTATGACTTTTCAAATATTGTGCCCATTTAAATCCCTTTACAAAGTAGAGCCTTATTGTCTGATGATTTTATTTGGTCTTATATTTGTACTTTTAGTTTGCATGGCGTAGTTTTAATTTGATTATTTAACATTTTACTGACAACTTGAATATTACGATGAATAACTTTTACTACGTATCTATTACGAATTACTGGCTATTTCAGTTATTAGGCTTCTTTTTTGATTATTTATATTTATATTTTGACAATCTAGTAGTTCAATTCTTGACTACCTATATATGGTAAGTAAAGAGTATTAAAGAGACTTACTACCTAGCACAATTATTTTGACACTTCCAAGAGCGGCTTTTAACCGTCAATTAGACACGATGAAAATGTAATGTAATCATAAAGAAGAATGAGCATATTTGTATAATATATGTACCCAGAATGTACCAAATAAAGATTTATAACAATTATTAGTGCATTTGTATATTTCCTCAGAAAGCTCAACTCATTAATCCATGTCGTATTAGAATTATATACAAACGAAGTGTTTGTATGTATTTATAAACTAGTTATTGAATCTTGTTAAAAATGTTTTATTACGTAGAACTAGCTATATCTTTAAAGCTGATGTCGATATTTGAATCAACAGACCAAATAAAATCCAACTGTAAAGCAATAATCGATCAGGTCCAGTACTACAGCCAGAAAGTAAAAATAACATCACATGAAAGCATACAAGACTCAGAACACCCCAAAAGTAAAAAGAAGGAGTGGCAACCACCCAGGCGCAAAATTTTACCATACCACCCATACATAAAGTATCTGTTTCTATCTTACTGTTTTTGCTTCTTTACATGTTTAGGCAACCCCAACGTAAAACAAAAGTTTACGTTGGGGTTGACCCCGACGGCTCAGGCTCAAAATATTACCTGATAACAGACTCATCATCTATCTGGCTGTTTCTATTTTATTCATAAATTTACATACCGCTTTAGCTTCGATAATATGATATAAGTACATACTCACTCGGAAATATGCAGCTTTTTAATAGTGGATATTGATATAGGTTTATAGTTTATAGTAATATTTTCGATATGTTTTACCTACAATATTTAATATAAATAATGCATATTTAAATATTTTTTTTAATGTACATATACATTTATTTATATTTATTCAATTTAAGTATTTATTACATATTGTTACTATTTATTATTATTAATATATATTATTACCTATTACTTATTGTTATTTAGTACTTATATATAGTTGTGAAATTATTTTATACTGAAAGTTTTTTTTTTAATCTAATGTAATTCAGAAATTTTGTTTTAGAAGGTAATAATTTAGCTAACGGTGTTCTGATTTGCAACCAAATTTGGTCGTTACGTAGCCGAAGGGTTGTTGTACATGTGTCTGTTAAGAACACAATGACCCGTAAGCGCCCTTACCAATGCGTAGATTGTTCCTATTTAGTGATAAGGCCTCATGAACAGTCTTACAGTCGTAAGCCTTAATTAGCGCTTTTGAATGATTTAAATCTGACGTGTTGTTCCATGCAGTGGTTGACAGATGGTTATAAGCATATATTTTTTGAGCATTAGTTTGCAAGGCTTTTTGGTACGCCACAGCAAGGGTTAGGGCTGAATGACGTTCTCTTTGCTCCCGTCTTAGCGAGTTCGTCAGCTTTTTCATTACCCTCGATACCTGCATGGCCGGTAACCCATCTTAGAATTACCCTGTTTTTTTCGCCCAGGGAATTCAGTAGTGATACGCAGTTTTGCACCAGCTTTCAATTAATGGTATTCGAGGCTAGTGCCATAAGAGCTACCTTTCTATCCGAGTGGACATAGGTAGATACGGTGGTTGACGTAGTTCTTATGGAGGTTGATTTCCACATATTCAGTAATGGCGTATACCTCCGCTTAGAAGATGAAGGCGTATTTCTCTAAGTTTACACTACTTTCGATGTTTGGTCGCTCTCCATATTATACCGCAGCCTACGTCAAGTCCCGATTTGGAACCATCAGTATATTATTTAAGGCTACCAACCTCCCAGTGCAGTTGGTATTCTGAATGAATAAATTGAATACTGAATACAGACTTCAACCTGTAAATAGTGTTAATCGTCTCAGTTGGGATCTAAAAGGATATCCCATCTTTCACAATACTTTCCCTCCTTGTTTGTTGGTGGGACGGGACACTGAAAAGAGGTCGACATAAAAAAAAACCCAAAATCATCATTCGCAACTGTATTTCTCTTAAAACAAACAAAATACGGAAAGACCTCTCCATTTGGTTAAGTTTCTCTTTCGTGCGAATGAAAGATGACTTCTTTAGATAAAGTGACAGTAAGTGTTGCAGCTTGCAGCCTCCGCAATTTGTCTTTATAATATTGTTTATGAACGTTTTATCGCAGGGTCGTGATGTTATAATTGCAAAATTAAATAACTCATTCACGATAATTAGATCTTGCAACTGATATGATTTGCACCGGATAGGATGAGACATTTGAGGAGATTAAGGCTAATATATTAAAATTTCATCATTACTTTTATTTTCATTCATATACACCTGGCTGTAACGGTACAATTTAATATTTATTGACAAGTGTCTTACAGGCGAAATGCTTTTTATAACATCACGTGAAAGTGCTCAGGCGGTCACCCATCCCAGTTCTGACCAGGACCAACCCTGCTTAACTTCGGTGATCTGACGGGAACAAATGTTTCAATGCTGCTACGCAGGCTACGTCATTATTATAATTCGACTATCCTCTATCCTCGTGGAACGCCGAAGAGAGTAGAGTATCTTGAAAACTACTCATGTGACCACATAAATAATAGGAAGGTTTCGCAATTGGCTAAGAAAAATAACCTAAGAAATCACCATTTTTTTGAACCGTATAAATCAAACCAGATAATATTATATAAAAAAACGACGATATCTGAAAAAAAATGTATAATATTTTTTTTATGAAAAATGTAAGCATTCTTTAAAGGAAGTTTCTAAGCAAATCCCTCGACAAGGAACCAGTTTATAAATCAGACCTAAAAAATTGCTCATTGCCTTAGACATTCAGGCTTTAAACTGATTTCGAAAACTTTCAGTCTCAATTTCAGGCAGATAAATTAAAAAAAAACCGACAGCTATTAGAAAAAGAGAAGTAAAAAGGACAAAAAGCAGTCGGGAACTTTAAAAATAATAGAACTATCCTCCAAGTGAAGTAAAAAATCATACCAACAAAAAAAATATTAGAAAACGTGTATGTACATACGGAGTTGGGATGGGAATCTGCTTTTCTCCTTTTGACCAATTTGGGGCATTGACTTTAACGATGTCAAGTGAGTTTCTCTAATATCTTCACCGTACTAAGTAATTTATCTTCTTTTGTATTTTTTACTTCACTACTTGTAAGGGCCGTCGTGTTTTTTTATGTAAAAAATGACAATTGTATGTATTTATATTTGTTACAAACAATTTGTTATCGCTGAAATGCTCGATTTTAATAGAATAAAGTTCTTATAACAATATTCGTTGAAAACTCAATTTGCGGAATCTCCACTACGCCTAATATGACGCGTGTTATCGCTGTAAACATCCAGTGCAAATATGCAGTCGCGCATTCTGTGTATCTGCCGAAAGCATTGTCTAAGGCCTGTGATATCTTCTGCAGGGCAATTGCCGTTTAGCGGGGTTTTACGTAAGCCAGGCCCATTAACCGTGTTTCTGGGTGTGGCGCCGAAGAGCTGCACGCCGTGCTGCAGGTATATCGTGACGATAGCGTGTTGTTCGTAACGCTTTATATAGCGCCGCCCCACGCAGTTGGTTGCCCTCGGTGCCCAAGCATTGAAACGTATTTTATTTGGTTTCTGTATTTATCCATCTATATATTTTCGGATTCCACTAAATCAAACCTTTCAGTTGATACTAAATACGATGTAGTTATCTTAATTTTTTGACATTTGGAAATTTTGGACAATTATTTATTTGGACAGTTAAAGTACCCTATGATACCCGGAATAACCTAGCGATTCTATCGATGTCACATATCAACTTCTAATCAGTTTATGCCTTTCTAGGTTATGGTGGAATAAATAAACGGAAAATATTCATACGTCATGAACCCTGAAAACATTACAATCCTTTTTTTTGGGCATTCATATAACAAAAATAAAATGTTTTAAAAAGAAATAAAAACACGACTGCCGGTACAAAAGTGAACTATAGTATTTGTAACAATTTGTAGGCGCAGAATAGCACGTTTTTAGAGAAAAAAGTTCAATTTACGTAAGCTCCGTTACGGCCCCATTGACGCATGTTATCTCTATAAACATCCCGATTGCGCATTTTGTAAGCCAGTCGTCGGGATTTGTCCATGACGCCTTCATGACGCCTTCCGCTGAACAATTGCCCTTTAGCGGGACTTCAAGTGAGCCGGGCCCATTGATTAGTCTTTCTGAGTGTGGCGTCTCAAAGGATGCATGCTCTGCGGCAAGTATCTTGTGACGATCGCGCGCCACTCGGGACGCTTTATATAGCCTCGCGCCGACAGCCGCCACAGCACGCAATCGGTTGCTCTTGGTGCTCAAGCAATAAAAGGTTTTTAAATTATATAGATGTGGTTTATGTATACAACGTGACTTTTTATTATTGATGTGTGAATCAGCACGCGCAATTATAGCATTACCACACACTTCTTAATCGGTGTAAGCGCTTAGAAGTTATGGTGGAATAAAGAAACGGAAATCATACATAGATGAATACATCTGATGATGAGATTTTTTCAATAACCATGGCCCGTTTGTTTGTTCATAGACAAAGTTGTTGTAATATGCATGCAATTAAATTATTGAGAAATGTCTGATAATTAAATGACAGACAGCTGATTGACATAATATGTCTGAGAATTTGATCTTCTACAACTTTCATAGTCAAAATTTTTCATTTGGAATAGCCGTTTGTGGGTCACAGGCATTTGCAAATGAGCATAACACACTTTTCAGCTAAAATGTTAAAAATTGCTTATTTTTGACTGGCAATTTTGGCTATACCGCCAAAATTGGCGGTATAGCATATGAAGTATGTCATTGAATAAGCAAGTTTATTATCTACATTTTATATTTAGAAAATATTTAGATAAGAAGAACCGTTCAGATATTACAAAAATAAAAACGAAAAAAAGTGTTCTTTTTTTTTTTGTTGTTGGCCATAGCGTCTAACGCTTCACTCAGAAACCGTCACAAACTTACATTACTATTGTATGGGACGCCCTTAGTAAAATAAAATTATTTTCAGCTTTGTGGGAATTAATTATTTTATTTTTTATTTATTTATTTGAATGATCAAATTAACGATTTAAAATAAGTATAATATTAAAACAAATGGCAAAAACTTTCCTCTTTCATTCACTGGCTAGTGCTGCCCAACTGGGATATACCCGTTCCAGGGCAAGGAATTTATATAATTATATTTAAAACGAGGGTCGATGAATCAACCAAACACAATAAAAAAAATAATAATTAAAAAATATACATAATAATAATAAATGTAGGTATATAATAATATTTTTTTTATAAAAATTACAATATTATATAGGAAATAGAAATACTAAATACATTAGAATACACATATACACACATACATACATATACACACAATATATGTTAGGTCGACTACAACTTATTCTACTACATCGATCATGACATGGATAGATAAACGCTCTTCTTGCAACAACCATTTATTTATTTTGCTTTTAAACAAATGACAATTGGGGCTGGTTTTTATGTCACTCCTTAATTTATTATACTATATTATAGTAGTATCGCTGTCCGAAAGTTTAATTTGACTGGGCTATAAAAATCGTAATGAAAAAAATACTTGTTTCATAGACAACGTTGTTATAATATGCACGTACATATGTACGTCCATAATATATTTATGTAGATCTGTGACGAGTAATCCTCACTTGAACACCTGCTATAGCGTTTCATTAGTTACGACAGGAAATTGCCATAATTTTAAGTGATGTGACGTCTCCAAATACAACTGCAGTGACTAATTTGAAATCGGGGTAATATTATAAATCGATCGAATCTTAAGGATAACAGAGAAAACGATTCTTTAGCGAAAATTTTACAGTAACTTCCTATTGGTACCTAACGATTCCACGCAGCTTGGGTATGATGACCTGTCTGCTACCTTAGTTCGGCTCAACTCGCAGTTCAGCTGCCATCCGGTAGCCTCTTCGAGCAGACACTAACCTGGAAATGACTCTGTCAACCCTACCTGCGGCTGTGAGCCCAGTCGTGGACAGGTGGGATAGGAGCTCCAAGCTAAGGGAACACATCGACCGGTACTGGGCGGTTTGTGTATCGTGCGGAGTCAGCCAATCGACTGTGTACTCTAGCGAATGACAGGGGACTCTTCTTAAGCAGGTACGTTTCTTAAGCAGCGCGAGTTATTGTTGTTCTGATGTCAGCCACCGTTGAAACGATCCTTTGCCCACCTGATCCCGAGTAGCCATGGCGGATAAAGCGCGCCTCGGTCCGCAATTTATTGAACCTGAGTTTTCGCCTACTACAGGTAGAGACTAAACAAGCGACCTTAAAACCCCGTGAAACCTTCCTGGGGTGACGGGTTCGTCCGTTGTAGGTGACAGCTCCAAAGTGCACCTGTCGATGAAAGCTATCAGCTCCGTGCAGTTTGGGTCATATGACCTGCTCGTTACCTTGGGTCAGCTTAGCTCACGGTATAACTCCCTTTTGGTAGCCTCCTAGAAGAGGGAAAACCTGAAAAGGACTCTGTTGCCCCTGACACAGCTGTGCCGTGGACAGGTGGGATCGGATCCTCTGGGAAAAAACCTCGGGCGCTGCTTGGCGGTTTGCGCATCGTGCGGCGTTAGCCAATCGACTGTGCACTCCAGCGAATAACCGGTAGGGGGGGGGGATTTGTAAATGGTGTGATACGTTTCCTAAGCAGCTGGGGTGGTTGTTAACTTGGTGTCAGCTACTCTTCCAACGACTCTTTGGCCACCCGATCCCATGTTATATTGATGGGCAAAGGACGCCACGGTCCGTGATAACTGCGAATTAATTTACCATTTTCATCACGTAGAGGCCGCGCAAGCGACTTCGAACTTGCGACCAGACGAAGGACGGAGAAATACGAGAAATATAAATCAATCAGTCGGTTCACCTTACTACCAAATCTGGTAGTAAGGTGAACCGACTGATTGATTAAAAATGGTATTAAAATACTCAATGTCATAGTACGTTTTGGGAACTTCTGCGCCGGCAACATGCAGGGGGCGCTGATAGCATTGCCCGGCGAAACTAATAGCAATGTATTTGACCATCTATGATAACATTAATAAATAATGTTTTTTCTAAGAAGTCACTGTAATCATTCTTTAAAAAATCCATAATTTATCAATAACACATCAAAAAATCCATAATTTAACATATAACAATCTATTAGGCTATTTAAAAATTAGAGTGCGTAATCAATACGCATTTGAGACTGTATAACAAGTTAAAAATTGTCATGTTTACGTAAATAATATTAAGAGCTTAAAAGAGCTTTAAAAGGGCTTCAAAAGAGCTTTAAAAATTTGTTTGTTTGTATATGTAAATTAATATTTTAATTCGAGATAGGAAAGCATATATGCATGCTTAGAGCGCCATCTATATTGTGCATCTTTACTGCCATACTACAAACGACGCTATATTGAGCATAAGAGAAGAGTCCTATCTATATGTTGCATTTTATAGCATAATGCTATCTGCAAAATCATAGTATGGCACTAAGCAATCTAATACGCTACATAATCAATAGCAGTACAAAGCATCTGAAACTGCTAACTATGAAGTTAAAATGCTAGATTGCTAAAATATGAGTGTTAGCATGCTAAAATGTTAAATGTTAGAATGTTATAATTTTTCGATACGTGATTTACATTTCAATTATTTCGTATCGATGGAATTATGAAGTTTCCTGCAGGACACGGCCTGGTCAGCCTTTGACGTATCGACCACCGTATCCGGCGCCGGATCTTTTCCTTGATCGCCGTAGGTGTTCTATCGATCGCTAGAATGGTATCTAATCAATAAGGTAAATGTAATATAATTAGCAGTTGCATTCTGCTTGATTGCTATCACTTGCTATTCATTCTATATATATATATATATATATATATATATATATATATATATATATATATATATATATATATATATATATAGTATATATATATATATATATATACAGTGGCGGATCCAGGATTTATATTTGGGGGGGGGGGGGGGGCTGAGGGTCGTTCTCGCTAATAGCTAATAATCAGTAAATAACAATAATTCCAGAATATTCGTAAAATCCTGTAGTGCAGCTACATTAAGAAATTAGGTATACCTACTAAATTAGACTGAACTAAAAGATTTTTAATATACAGTTCAGTAACGAATCTGAAAGTTTTGTTTATTTATGTTTTGGGGGGGCTTCAGTCCCTTAGCCCCGCCCCCCTGGATCCGCCACTGTATATATATATATATATATATATATATATATATATATATATATATATATATATATATATATATATATATATATATATATATATATATATGTATATACATATATATATATATATATATATATATATATATATATATATATATATATATATATATATATATATATATATATATATATATATATATATATATATATATATATATATATATATATATATATATATATATATATATATATATATATATATATATATATATATATATATATATATACACTTATTATTAAATTGAAATGAAATATATTTATTGACTGAATTATGGTGTTACATTCATGGAGATAATGCAGCAGATTATGGCTCTCAAAATTCCCCGTTATTTATTTATTTTATTTTCGGGAAACATACAGCGCTTCATTAATTATTACTAATTATTTTAATACAGTGTTTCGCTGGCCGATTAATTGTTTCCTACATTATTTTCTTATACGGTAAATCAAAAGTTGCATTGCACTAAATTAAATTAAATTAAATTACAATTGAACTATTGCAAGGATAGGAAAGAGAGGGATGGGATATATGTAGGATAGGATATCGGTATTCAAACTACATATACTCTTTGTAACTCTCACTATGTAATCACTTCCTAGACGCCTAGTGAGCTAAGGACAGCCTCGCTGAATTTAGGTTGATTCAAGTAAAAAATGTCGATATCTTCGAATCAACTATTGTATGTGGTCAACAAGCGGTGCATAACAGAGTTTTGGGCGTAACTAGTGTTCACACGAGGGATTTCGAACGCACGAGGAGAGCGCACCCTTCCAGGCGAAACCAACAACGACAGTTTCTTTATCAAATGGGGGCTATCAATTTTGTTATGAATTATTTAATGCAATTATGTCATATCAGCCACTGTGCGGCGGTCTTCCAGTGAACACATACTCAAATAGTTCAGCCTGCTCTCGTAGGTTCCAAGTCCCAAGTGCTCACGATAGTCCAGGTATCTAGTAAAACGTCTTTGGACGCCCTCCACCCTATTTTTATACACGCGATATTGCGGATTCCAAATCTGCGATGCGAACTCTAAGGTGCTACGAACACAGGAAAAGTAAAGCGTTTTAAAGATGTTAATGTTCGAGAATGGTTTACATATTCTATTAACAAATTCTATTAACAATTCTATTATGATCGCAACAGATTGACAATTTTACTTATTTTCTAAGTATAGTAGTTATTCTACCTAAAATATCTAGCAAATGATATTAATTAAAATTAAATTAAATCATAAAAAAAACAAAATACTAACTATCTTTCGATATTAAAAATTCGTAATGTTAATTGAATGGCCTGAAATAACATAAAAAAAAGATATAACATGAAATAATTGAAACAGATCAAATTAAATATATAGCACTAACAGTAGAAAAAATAAATAAAAATATTTCACCAATAATATAACAAAATAAAGTAAGAAATACTACCTAAACACTTATAGTACATGTCTAATTTTATCTCTATTTAAAACCCGTGATAATGGAATAATTTATTTTGATAAGGATACTTATTTTATTGCTAATGTCTTCAACAAACACTGGGCTCGATTGCGTTTCTTCGTGAACTAAAATCGGAAATTAGTCCGTGTGAACGAGACAGGGCAATACGCTAGAGCGGAGTGTAAGATGACCGGTTGTCGCCTTTTCGCATTAAAACTGCGCGCCAAGGTCAAATCTTACACCGCACGAAATATGCTTGAATTTATTCGGACGAGTATAAGTTCGGCAGTATCGACGATCGTTCGTTTCATTTTCCGCTCTAACTTATTGCTCTGTCTCGTTTGCTTGGACTAATTTTAGTTTTAGTTCACAAAGAAACGCAATCGGGCCCAATGCCTACTTATTTTTCGTATTTTTTGGAACATTATTGTAGCAGCTATTGCAGTTATTGTAGCTTAAATAAAAAATAAAGAGATGTATGCTGTCGTTACTTTTTCTTAGACATCTTTAAGGCCGATATTTTTGTCATTGTTTTCACATATAGTATATAAAAACCTTTCTTCAGCGCACGCCGATAAAGCAACTCACCAGCTCATTTTTTCCGACTTGATTTACAAATATCATGATTTCTTATTGAAAACCAATATCTATCATAATAAAATATAGCCTATATCACTCGTCGAGAATGGAGCTTTCCATTAGTGAAAGACTGTTTAAAATCGGATAAGTAGTTTCGGAGATTACCCCTACATATAATCCTACAAACATACAAACTTATAAACATCACTTCTTTTAAATATTAGCATAGATTCACTCGATAGTACCTACTTCACATGCACTGGCATTTCTCGAACATTTTCTCAGAAATGATTTAGCAAAATGCGTTTTATGAAAACCAACTTTACGGAGAATCTCACAGATTTTAGTCGTCTAATTTCAAACTCTGCCATATCCAGTTTAAAAAAAATACATTTGCACTTCGGTTATTGTCTCACTTAATATCTATGATCCCAAAAAATTCATTAAGTTTTAAGCTATGCCAGAGAAAACATTAATTAAAAACATAACATATTAAAAAGAATAAAAATACATCTGCCGTTACAGGAATTAAACTAATGTATTTATAATTTATTTTTATTACGGTTCTTTCATGAAATATTTCTGGTTTATGTCTATGGTATATTTATCTATATAGATAGATGTATATTACCGGAATGTACTCAGTCAGACCTGTGAGAATGGCCACCCTGCACTAGACTCCAATTATTTGTGAGTGCAAGGTGGGTCTCATCAATAAGTTTTCTCCGTATTGAAAGTCGTTGTAGTTGAAGTTGAAGTATTTATTCAGAAGGTCTGTGATCGGTTGCCAGTTTGTAACGCATTGTTTGATATTTCGCCGGTGTGGGTAGTGTGGGCTCGAGGTGATGTCGTGGTTGAGTAGCCGAAGTGTGAAGTTTGAAGATCGCGGATAATATATGACTGATCGATGTATGAGCGCGTACTTAGAGCGGGCGACGGTCCACTAGGGGAATGATGTCCACCAAGGGAATGATAAAATATGTGTCGAATGTACTGCTTTTTATATGGTATGTATTGAGCAATATCCACCGGTGGGGGAGAATAACTGTGTCAATTCGTATCGATCAGAAGAAATGGCATGAGTCATCGGTTGACTATGCATAAAATGCCGAATTTAGTTGGAATTCAATTGCAGTTGCCTCGTGTATATTTGAGCGTATTTGCGGTTTCGATTCTATAGAAATTACTTCTTTTGTTGTGGGTATGTTGGACGAAGTGACTCCAACAGACCTTTCATTTCACATTCAACACGATATATTTAAGTTAATTTATGGATATTTGAACATTTATACAACTATTTTTTTGACATTTGGGACAGTTTAGGTACCTTATACCACTCGGGATGATACAGCGATTCTAACAACATCACACACTTCTAAATCGGTTCAAACGTTTAGAAGTTATAGTAGAATAAATATCAGGGTTTTTCATTAATACATGCCGAATTTTTTCCGAGTACAATTGCGTAGTTTTATAATTTTTCAAAATTTTGGATTGAAATAAATTCGTAAGACCCAAAAACGGTTGTTTAAAAATCGGTAATATTTTGTGGAGTTTAATAATTAAACACTTTATATAAATTATTTTGCTAAATTAATATTCCAAATATTTCTCTTTGTTACTAGGCCTACCGGATCTATTCCTGATGGCCGCGAAGAGGAAGAATGATCAGAAATCCAAACTGTCAAATAGTGAAAGTCAACACGCACCGCCAACACGGCGACTTATATTAAAGACGCTGCTTTGTCCTTATATGAGAGAAAGGGATCGCGGTACGTACTCTATTGCACTCGCGAGGACAAAACGATTTTAACAATTCGACTTCACACTTCTAAATCGGTTGAGGAGTTTAGAAGTTATGGTGGAATAAAGAAACAGAAAACATACATAGATGAATCCTGAACACATAACACTCCTTTTGGGCAGACGTATAAAAACAGAATTGAATGTCATGCTCCGTTACATTCGTGAAAAACGGTTTTCAAACGCCTCCATATCCGCATTGACCAATCAGAGCAAAAAAAGGACAGAAAAACTGTCATGGTGATTAATGGTCAATTTATCAGCTCTTCTGTGTTTTTGGTGACGTCAAAGCCTGTAGTTAGTAACAAAAGCAGTTAGATCCTAGATGTCATTAATAATACCCACCAGATCCAAATTTGAATATCAACACCAGCTATATCCTCTTCGACAATATTATTCTTATTTTACTGCTTAATCTAGTCAATGTTTACAATAATAATAGTAATTTTAATGAAATATTGCAAAAAAATGTTAATATTTATTATGTAACTCTTATCAACAGAAAATTGATCCAACGGTAAAATAGGCTGACGGAGTTTGAAATTAGACATTTATGTATTAACTAGCTGCGCCCAGAGGTTTCACCCGCGTGGTGATGGAAAATTGTGATAATGATGATAGAAAACCATATATCTTTATAAATTATAGCCTATGTGTTATTCTGATGTGTAAGCTATATTATTTTAAAGTTTCATCAAAATCCATTCAGTAGTTTTTGCGTGAAAGAGTAACAAACATCCATACATACGAAATCGAAGACTATCGCGGTTGTTTGACATTATAAATAGGATAGAAAACGAATTTACCGCGTGAAATTTGTAGGACCCGACGTTTCGGTGACGTTGCAGCCGCCGACCGGATCCGAGCAGATCAAGAGCATTCTTACCATACGTCAAGGGCGTGACAGATCGAATAAGTAAGATGCTAAACAGATTCGATATAAAAACGATCTTCAAACCGACCCAAAATATAGCTCGATTTTTGAGGCCTGTAAAGGATGTAATACCACTGCAAACCCCGGGTGTGTATAAAGTCGAATGCAGCTGCGGTCTAGCCTACGTTGGACAAACGAAACGGCCCATAGCCACGCGACTGACAGAACACATCAAAGCTGTTAAAAACGTTCAGCGAGAAAAATCGGCGATCTGCGAACATATATTGGATAGCGGAAGTAACCACTGGATGCAGTTTCAAAATCCCATTGTTCTATCCAAGGAACAATTCTACTTTCCTCGCATGATCCGGGAAGCCATTGAAATAAGAAGAACTCCGAACTTCAATAGAGATGACGGCTACAAACTCTCTTCTACGTGGAACCCTCTTCTTAAAATGTTCCCGCCGCCGAACGCCGAACGCAAAGACGTAAAACAGGATACAGTGAGTGTTGTGTGCAAGACGGATTTTAAAAATTCCCGCGCTCCGAGCCCGGCCCCCCACCACCGTTATAACCTACGCAGTGGCGGCAGCGGTTTGCGGCCTACCCGCAAAACAACGGACTGACAGCTCTTCAGTTTACCCTAGACAACGGCGGCTGCAACGTCACCGAAACGTCGGGTCCTACAAATTTCACGCGGTAAATTCGTTTTCTATCCTATTTATAATCCATACATACATACAACTTTCGCGTTTATAAATTAGTAGGATTAGCACTTTTTTATTTTCGGTGCATATTTTTGTGAATCACTTATTTATTTATTTAGCTATTTAAGAATTAATTACCGTAAGACATTGTTTTTGCTTACAAAAATGCCTGGATCCGAATGGCAAACCTTATCCGTATGCTTATTTGATGATGTCAACTGGGACAAGCCCGTTCTAGGGTGCACAGGGAATGTTTCTTTATTTTTTTATTTAAAACATACAGCATATAAAAATAACATATAAGCATACTATATAACGGTAGTAAAGCCAATGATGTTTTACATTATTCGCGATATTAGGATTTCAAAATATGCTAAACAATACAATACAAAGAAAACCAGAAAGGATTTAAAACTAACAGTTGAAATCGCTATGTGCGAGTGTATGGGTATTGGTGTGTGTTTGTGTGATGGAGAGCGTGTATGTGTGAGTGAGTGTGTGTATGTGTGTGTGTGTGTGTGTGTGTGTGTGAGGGTGAGGGTGTGTATGTGTGTGTGTGTGGGTGTATTTGTAGTGCATATGTGTTGTGAGTGTTTGGATGCTAATTCATCCGATCTGATAGTCAGCTTTTCATGTACCTCCTTAACAAAGGATCGACTATTTTGGTGATTAAATATGTCAATATCGTTAAAGTCGAACAATTTAATGTAGATACGACATATTATCTGATACTAGTCGCCGGTCCTCAAATGTCTCTAAACCATAGCAGTGAGAGCTAATGGGCCCTTGCTGAGTCGGCCACGAAGACCCATTCTGTTCAGGGTTGGTCACACTCAAGGATCAACACCCATCCGGCGGCCTCCACGCATAAATTGCGAGCCCGGGCAGGACTCCGGCCTTAGGGCTAGTTTCCTCTAGGAATCAACCTTTTGGCGCTCCTGGACGGTCTGCGCACCGTGCGGCGTAAGCCAATCGATTGTGCACTCTGACTAACAGTCGGGGGAGTCTGGTAGCAGTACTGTTTCCTATAGAGCGGGCCTGGTTGCGGACCTTACGGCGACTGCTCTTGAAACGACCATCGGCTACCTGACCCTGGGTAAACAGCCGGGCAAAGGATGCCGTGGTCCGCGATAGATTCGGTATACACCGTTTCACCGCTTCGTAAGGGAGAGGACCGCGCAAGCGACCTCGAGCTCGTAACCAATCGAGAGACCGGAGTAATCTGGTCACAATTGGAAGTAAGGGCGTGAGTGTAAGCCCGCTGGGTAACACACCTGGCTATCTCGCGGTTAAGGCGTTGGCCTCTTACGGGCATGTGGAGGAGCTTGACGGTGGACTGTTTTGTCCAAGTCTTCTGCGCTCACTTCACGGGAGATAGAACGACTGATTGTAGTTGACAACTCTATTTGTATATTTTCAGTCTCCTCAATAACTCTTTAAACTTAATTTTTATTTGGTTCAATATTATAATGGGCGTCATTAACTTCCTTCGTGAACTTAAATCGGAATTATTACGTGCGAGCGAGATAGGCCAATACGTCATACTCTAAATCTGAACATACAATTCCAACGAGTGGCTCCATAGCTTCTAAACACATTGTACTAAAATCCGAACTTCACCTGCTCAACTACACTTTGTTTTTATAGGACCCAAAGTTTATAGCAAATCTAAATAATCTCTAACACTTGCAAAAATATACATTTCAACTGCAACTGAAATTGAAAATAACGGAATTATTCTTCAACTTGGAAGAAATGAGGTGGAAGAGATATTAAGTTACATTTTTTTTTACAACAATAATATCATATTATTTCCATTATTACATTATTTCCATTTCCATTTCCACAATTAAAAAAAAATATTTGTCCTACAAACTTGATCTTCCGATATTTCATATAAATTTTTATTTTATGATCATGCTATTTCGATATTAATAAATATATTTTATTTTGTTATAATTACCTGTTTTATCCTTTATTATATTTTTCTCTTTAATTTTGATTCTATATGTGCGCACATATAAACAAATCATTGCCATATATGAAGTTTATCTTATAGCCTGTCCGAACGCTCCTGGCATATAGATTTATAAAACGTAGGAGTGGAGTAGAGCATATTGCGCGCTCCCTTGCACTTATAGGTCTTATGGTGGGCGTAGTACGGGCTACGGACTAGTTAGACATATTCTGCAATGAAAACAATTTAAATGCAAAGAAAAAAACAAGGAATACATTATTTTTGATATAAAAGGAATTATCACATTTCCAGAATAAAACTACTAATCCAACATAAAGCGTCATTATGTAAAATGTCGCTATAATATCCTGGGGTGGCAGGTTCGCCCGTAGTAGTTGACAGCTATCAAGTGTTATTGTGTAAAAACCAGATTCGTAATCTATCAGTAGAGGGACATATTCATAAAAAGGAAAAAATGGCGGAATAATCAATGTTACATCCCGTCTACAATCTTAGACGCAATGGCGTAAATGACTACCGGAAACGGAAGTCATTTAGCTCGAGTCGTGACACCCAAAATGGCACTATCGCCGCATAACCTCTCTATCTACATATCTGCGCAGCCTCCGCGGATGCAGCCGAATTTAGCCGATGCAGACCGTTCGGCTTCTCCGAAGTATTAAACAAGAGTCCGACCTCCCACGCGCTAGGCGCCGCGACCGGTCGCCGCCCGGCGCCCGATTTTGGCCTCTCGGGCACCGGGAGGAGATCGCCTATTCGCTTGCGTCGTCGCGTGTCGCTTATCACTGTGGCGGGCCGGCGGTGCTGCATGTTCAGAAGCTCGTAAGAGCACCACTGCTCGGTATTAACTGCCTGAGATAGCACGTGAGATAGGAGGGAGACAGCGATCGGAAACATTTCAAAATTTCCTATAAGTATTACATTAGGTCCTAATGACTAAGATCACTGAATATATAGCGTATTAGATTGCTCAATATTGTACCTACTACGATTTGGCAACCTGCGATTTTACTGCAAAACGCAACGTGTAGATTTTTGTAAAAATGAAAAAAATGTATTAATCGATATGGCGATTTCGGTATTGTTCGATATGGCGAATTTCGTGGTATAACAGTATGGCGGCGTACTGTATATGGCGCTCTAAACACGCCTATATGGTATAAAATGATGATGATGTCCTACTCATCGTGACCCGACGACGGCGACCTCTTGGTTGATAGGACTTCTTCGAAGATGAGTGCGAAAGTGACTCGTAAAGCCCAGTTTGTTTTTAAAGGTCCGAGTACAACGACTACAGTAGAGTTCACCACAGTTGTTGTAAGTGTATGTGTAAGTGGGCTTCGGACGAGTTTTGCGCTGTTGGCGGTTCGAGTCGAGGTTTTCAAGCCGGGCTTCCTCAAACTCTTTAACTTTTGTGGTCACCGTGGAGCGCCACTCGCTACGTTTGTGAGCATCCCTCTCCCAGCTCTCAGGTGGAATACCACTGGCAGTTAGGTGCCTTTTTAAGACATATTTATGGCGTAGATACTGTCCGCTGACTTTGCGTGCGCCTTTTGAGAGTTGGGCATAAAACACGGCTTTCGGGAGGCGGTCGTCTTTCATACGCACTACATATGCCCACACAATGAGCTTTCATGCGCATAGCCTGCATGCCCTGCATTTTCGTCCGTCGTAATACTTCTGTGTTTGCCACACGGTCTTTCCATGTTATTCTCAGGATGTTTCGGAGGCACCTCATGTGGAAGACGTCTAATTTATTTATCTGTTTCCTGTAGAGGCACCACGTTTCGGAGGCATATAGCAATATGGGTGGGACAATCGCTTTGTAGACGACCAGCTTTGTTTTTAGTTTCAGATCAATTATATAGGGTATAAAATAATAATTTAAAATAAAAATAACACGATATACAATAATAATATAATGACTAATGAATTTGGAAATCATAGCATTATGGTAATATTATTTAAATAAATATGACAATTTTTGATATAGTATACGTAATAAATACAAACATAAGTTTAGATAGACTTATAGGTGGCATTCTATCTATCCGTATTATTTCTGTGCTATAATCAGCCTATATAAAAAATGCAATAGATGGAACTTACCTATAATTGAATGCTATTATTTTTATCATTTGTTAAATTATTGGGTCTTTATAATCTAATCAATCCGTCCTTTATTAAAAACCATTGATTTTTCAGGAATTCAGATATATCTGCCAGAAAATTCAGGCAGATATCAGCCTTATGTCAAACCTTCACAAAGATATCAGTGCAATGAAAGCTGAATTTCGTGAATTCAAAACCTCTATTGACTATTGTTCAAAGGCTGTGGATGAATTTGGCACCAAACTCAAGCTAATGGAGGAAAAATTGAAGAAGGTAGACTCCTTAGAGGCCGATATCATCGAACTTCGTGGGGCTGTTTTAAAATTACAAGAGGATTCCCAAACAAGAGATCAATTCGTCAGATCAAATAACTTAGAAATTAAGGGTATTCCTGAGCGCAAAAATGAGAACCCCACGGACCTTATCATGGCAATCGCAAGAAGCATCGACTTTCATCTTCCACCTAACGACATCGAGTTTGCAACGAGAGTGGCACCGAAAATACCCAACGGGAAACCCAAATGTATTATCGTTAAGTTTGCGAGGCGCCGTTTGAAAGAAGGCTTCATTGCTGCATATAAAGCTGCTCAGGGCATCACCACTTCCGACATTGGACTAGCTGGAGATAAAAAGCAGATATACGTGAACGAACATCTCACTGCCTACAATAAAAACTTGCTGTACCATGCGAAATTGACTGCGAAGCAGAAAGGATATAAGTTCTGCTGGGTTTCCAACTGCCGCATTCACGTGAGACAACATGAAAAGGCTCAAGCAATTTTTATAGGAAGAGAAGCGGACCTGAAAAAAATCGTATAACTTGCTATTCTTTTTTACTGCATTCCACCTCAAATGACCCTTCTCAAAAGCTATCTCCTTACTGTTCCATATCAACACCTTTCAGCCCGTCTAAGTTATTCCAATATCAGTCCTGTATCCTTATCCAATACATACACTTGTTTATAGCGATATATTTCACCTATTTATATTCTAAAACTCTTGTTTATATCTTGTATATGGCAATTTATATTTTTCCTGTTTTAATTCAATATCTTTATATGACTATTATTACCTATCACTTTAAATTTATTAGTCATAACCTCTTGCATGTTCAATTATCGTGGATCGATTATTTCTCATTGGTCCTGGGTCATTTTATATACTTATTAATACATGTCAATATTGTGCATAATTTGTTCTATCCATCTGCGTCTTCATTGTGTTGCTTCGCTGTTATTTTTCAAGCTTCGAGCAAATCAACATTAATTTATTATCTCTTCAATTTAGTCAAATACTGTCTTCACACACCTATTTTATTTATTGTGCGTCCTATGGGCGTAAGTTTTGTTTTGGTCCAAGTGCCTCACGACTCCTTATGAAATTATTTATCTATTACCAAAATGTTAGAGGTCTCCGAACCAAAACAAACGAAATCCTTCAAAGCATATTATGCAATGAATTCGACATTATTGCACTGACGGAAACTTGGCTTCACCAAGGAATATCGAGCAGCGAGTTGATTGATGGCCGATATACAGTATTCAGACGTGACCGGAACTACGCGTCTACGGGCCAGGAATATGGTGGTGGTGTTCTATTAGCCATTAAAAACGAGATACATGCTCACGATCAGCCTTTGTGGAGTACGTGCGCTGAGGACATCTGGGTCACCATACCGTCGTCATCTTTAAAAGGGTGTAAAACTTCAGTTCACATATGTTGTGCGTACTTCTCTAGAACACTTAATTATAATACAAATATTGAAACATTTATGTCTCGACTAGTTGACATTGTTCTCAGCCATCCTAAAGATGTATTTATTTTAGTTGGTGACTACAACCTGCCTGAAATCGATTGGGATCGCGAAGGTAATAGCTCATTTCTAACGCCTACTAACTTTTCATCCTCTGCTCATGCTGTCTTAACTCTGGACACTATGTGTTTGGCTGGTCTTCGCCAATATAATGGTATCCGCAACACTATGGGGAAAACGTTAGATTTTGTCCTATGCAATGAAAATCTTAATGTTTATGCTAGCGACAACCCGATAGTTCCTGAGGATTACAAGTATCACAGAGCCCTCGTTATAGAATATTCCCTAGATCTCGTGATACCACTTCAGGATTCGCGCAGGCAGGTGACACAGTTTAATAAAGCTGACTATATCGCAATTAATGCTGAACTTGCGGTGTTTAATTGGAAAGATCTTATATGTAACACTGACATTAATTCTGCCTTAAGCGGTTTCTATCGAATTCTGGCTAGCGTAATTGATCTTTATGTGCCAACGAAATTGGTGTGGGCATCCAAATATCCCCCTTGGTATACGGCTTCATTAATTAATATTACCAAGGAGAAGTATCGATACCATCAAAGGTTTAAACGGTTTCACAACCCGCTTGACTACAACAAATTTTCCCTGTTGAGGTCCAGGCAGAAACTTATAAACAGGGATTGCTATGCAATGTACATTAAAAAAATTGAAACAAATATTCTTAGCAATCCTAAGTCCTTCTGGTCTTATGCCAAATCCCTCCGGAAGTCCGACTCTGTCCCTAAAAGAGTAACGTACTTAGGTAGTGTCTCTGCGTCAGGGGAGGAAGTGTGTAATATGTTTTGTAAGTATTTTGAATCCGTGTTTGAACCGATTTCCGCTAGTCCTAGTACTTCTGCTCATATCGAATGCCATGGTAGTAATATCTCGTCTATTGAAATCACTGAAGAATTGGTGGAGGAGTATATTAGCAAGCTCGATCTCAATAAAAGTGCTGGACCAGACGATATCCCACCTTTGTTTATATTTCGCTGCGGTCATACTTTGGCCTTGCCGCTTACCTTACTTTTCAAGAGGTCGGTTTGTTATGGCACCTTTCCCGACGAGTGGAAGCAAGCTTTTGTTACACCGGTATACAAATCAGGTTCGAAAATTGATGTTACTAACTATCGTCCTATTTCCAAACTCTCCATCATCAGTAAGCTATTTGAAAAAATAGTTTACGATCAATTATATGCGGCAACTACTCATTGTATTCTACCCCAACAGCATGGATTTAGATCTGGCAGGTCTACGGTATCTAATCTTACTTTGTTTACGAGTTTCCTGTCGCTTCAAATGAGTAAACGCAATCAAGTGGATGCTATTTATACTGACTTCAGCAAAGCTTTTGACAAGGTGGACCATACTAATCTTATCTCAAAATTAAGTGCCGTTGGAATTCACGGTGATTTACTACGTTGGTTTGCATCGTACATACAAAATCGTTGCCAGCGTGTGGTTATTGGAGGATTTAAATCCGACTGGACAAGTATATCCTCGGGTGTGCCACAGGGTAGCCTTTTAGGGCCCCTTCTATTTACATTTTATATCAATGACATAAATACCTGTTTTAAATTTTGTAAGTTTTTACTTTTTGCTGACGATATGAAAATGTACGCACCTGTTAATTCCCTTGACGACTGTCAATTGGTCCAAGATGATCTAGATAGACTATCTCTTTATTGCGCCTCTAATCGTTTATTCCTGAATGCTGCGAAATGTGCTACCGTTAGTTTTACGCGGAAAAACAATATTCTACCATTTATTTATACTGTCAATGGTTTCTCGATAACCAAGAAAAATGCAATCCGGGATCTAGGTGTTCTTTTAGATAGTAAGTTATTATATAACTCCCACATAGATAACATCACAAAAAAAGCATATAGTATGTTAGGATTCGTACTTCGAACTTCAAAACATTTCGCAGTTAAAAATTCTCTATTACTCTTGTACTACGCTTTCGTCCGCAGTCACCTCGAATATGCTTCTCAAATATGGTCTCCTAGCTATAATGTTCACATAAAAAGAATTGAACGTATTCAAAATGTGTTCCTGAAACATTTGAATTATCGCTCCTTCTTGTCCTTTCCCAATCACAACGAAGCAGCTGCTTTTCATGGGCTTCAATCCTTACAATCAAGAAGAAAATGCGCAGACGTGTTGTTTTTCCATAAAATATTGGCAGGTTATATTGATTGTTCTGATCTTCTTGGAATGATATCTTTCCGTGTACCATCGCGACTCACTCGCCAAACGGAGTTATTCCACCTTCCGCAGGTTAGTACTAATTATGCACAAAACTGTTTCATGTATAGAGTATGTAAAATTTGTAATACGCAGCTCGGCGATATTGACGTATTCAATACGTCATCATTCGCTCTTAAGAAAGCAATTATTAATGATGGTATTGATTTATCATTGTAATCGCAATATATAATATATTATAAATAATATTTATTCAAGAATATCTTTAAATAATATGTATGTCTATATTATGGAACGTGTATTTACATAAAATTTTATTTACCTATTATGACTCCTTTCTTCCCAGTTCCCACCTGTCCCTATGAGTGTTAGTTAATTCTTCAAAAAAATTATATTGTTGTGTTTAAATTATGAATGTTTAAGTGGAAACATGTAATTAGCTTTATTTTTTTTAACCTAATAATTCTGTAACAAATTTATTGTAACAGCTGTATGTTTCCTTAAAAATAATAAAATAAAAAATAAAATAATAAAATAAAAATAAAATAAAAAATTATCAATTAGTAAACCATTATTATCAATGTTAATACAGATGGATAAATAAATTGCTATTAGTTTCGCCGTCAATGCTATTAGCGCTATCATGCTATCGAGAGTGGCCAAAATGTATTTTAGAGATAAGCAAAAGAATCTATATATATAGATATAAAAATGGATGTTTGTATATCTGTCTGTCCGAGCTTAATAGACTCCAAAACCGTTTAATCGATCACCATGAAAGGTGGCACATAAATGTATTTTTTCATGGAATAGGTTTATGATATCCGCTTTGTTGTAACTTAACACTAGATAGCGATGCAGCACGTCAACTTCTATAGCGCTTAACAGATCGCCATGAAAAATGGTATTATTTTTTTTTTATTTGTTAAGTGAGGCTTTTCTAAGGTCTGATCTATTGTGTTCGCCACCTACTATAGTTCTGCGCTAAGCCTCGTGTCATTTATAGTGATACAGCCTCAATTAATGTTACTTTATATTCTATTATATGTTAATTAATGTTACTAATTAATGTTAATGTTACTTTCTATTCTATTATTATAATAGAATAGAAAGTAACATTAATTACAATTAATGTTACTTTCTATTCTATTATATTACTAGTGATACAGCCTCAAGATTACTAGTGTTACTTTATATTCGAGCGCTAATATTCGATGTTGCCTTATATTGTTTGCACTAC
Organism: Micropterix aruncella; assembly: GCA_944548615.1. NCBI lineage: Eukaryota > Metazoa > Arthropoda > Insecta > Lepidoptera > Micropterigidae > Micropterix > Micropterix aruncella. The sequence goes on from OX155963.1 coordinate 27,921,149, forward strand.
CTAAAATCTCCTCTATTGGTAAGACCGGACCGAAATGACTGAGTTCACAACAGAATTAGATGAGCACAATCCGTACAACTGTCGAGAGTTCTATTGCTCAAAAAGCTGTTTAAGCTATGTTAAAAAAGGTAACTATCTAAAGATAATATCGATGAACATACGGAGCATTAGTAAAAACTTAGATGATTTTTTAATCCTTATTCAGCAATTCAATAATATCTTTGATGTCATCATCCTCACGGAATGCTGGATAAACGAACTTTATGTCCCCAGAACTGTTCAAGGCTTCGAAACTTATCACACTAACAACTCCAGACTACAAAACGATGGGGTTGTGGTCTACGTAAAGTCACATTTCCACGTAAGCAGCACTGAAGTATCCGTCAATGATGCAAATTGCCTACATTTAGTAATAGATGATTCCCTAAACTTATTTGCTATCTATAAGTCTCCGAGCAAGTCCAATTTAACAAGTTTTCTTGAGTCATTGGATAATCTGCTAGAGGCCTATAGATACGAGTCTAATATAATATTAACTGGAGACATCAACATTGACATCTTAAATGATAAAAATACTCAAGCGGAAAACTATCTTAACCTTCTGGCGCATTATGGACTGGAGGTCGGAATTAATAGACCTACTAGAGTTGATGAGAATACTAAGAGCTGCATAGATCATTTTATGATCAAAACTAAATTTCATAGTCAAACGTTCATTTACCAATCTACCATCACCGACCACTATGCAATTGGTCTATGCCTATCTAAAAAAATAATTAAGAACAGCCCTAAACAGACGTATTCCAAAATAAACAATCGATTACGCATCAATATCAGAAAACCTCAAAAAGACGGACTGGACTCCAGTATTACAATGTAAAGATAGTAACATTGCTGCCAACCAATTCCATGATATTCTTGCAAATTGCATTAAAATGGCTACAATCGAAAAGGCATGTACTATACCCAGGTCTCGAAATAAACTATCTCCTTGGATAACCGATGGCCTGATTTTCAGCATAAGAAAGCGAGACATTATACATAAGCAGATTAAACAATGCCCTAATGATATTCAACTCTTAATGTTCTACAAAAGGTATAGAAATATATGTAAAAAACTTATAACAAAAACTAGAGATAAGTATTATAGAAACAAAATAGATAGAGTAAATGGGGACAAAACAAAACTTGGAAAATTATCAAAGGGTTAGTGAACAACAGAAATAATAGCTCAGATATAAAAGAGATGTATATACATAAGGAATTAAAAAAAATGGACTTACACTCTAACGATATATTGAATTACATTAATGACTACTTCACTGGTATAGGACAAGACCTAGCTAATTCTATACTGCATAAAAAGGGTATGCCTGAGAGGGAGCTAGCCTTATCAATGCATAAGCAACCGAAATTAAATGAAAAATTCGAATTATTGCAAACGAATAAAGAAGAGGTCTTAAAGACTATAAAAAGTATCAGAGACGACTGTGCTCCAGGAAAAGATGGGATCCAGGCAAAGATAATCAAACAATCTGCAGAAACATTATCCGAGCCCCTTGCTCATCTAATAAACCTCAGTTTCTTGACTGGTATATTTCCAACATGGCTGAAAAAAGCGATAATAAAACCAATATTTAAAAGTGGTAATAAAGAAGACATAGGAAATTATCGCCCTATCTCCCTCCTCAGTGTGGTTTCTAAAGTGTATGAAAAAATATTCAAACATAGACTAACACAATATCTAGAGACACAGAAGCTGCTATCTAATAATCAGTATGGCTTTAGACAGGGTCGGGGAACCAGTGAGGCCATCAATGCTGTCATACAATATATAGTGGAAAACATAGACAAAGGAAAAAAGGTAATTGCCACTTTCCTTGACCTGTCAAAGGCTTTTGACATAGTTTCCCATGTAATCCTCGAAAAAAAACTAACCGACTACGGAATCGATGGGGTGGCCTTAAAATGGGTTCGGAGTTACCTAGACTGGAGGACTCAGAGCACAGTAATTGGTAGACAAATAAGCGAAGCGACTAACGTGTCATTCGGTGTCCCTCAAGGTAGTGTTTTGGGTCCAATTCTCTTTTTAATCTACATCAACGAATTGTGCGAATTACCTGTTAATGGTAGAATTGTATCCTTCGCGGACGACACTGTCCTTCTTACTGCGACTAATAATTGGAATGATACATTCTTCAAAGCTCAAAGTAACTTGGAACTGGCTAAAACTTGGATCGACAACCATATTTTAACGCTAAATGCTGCGAAATCAAAATTTATCACTTTCAGCTTGCGGGGAAATCCCAGCCAGGTTCTCAACCAAACACTTGCCATTCATACCGACAAATGCTTGGATAAGAATAGATGTGTATGTACTAAATTAAGCAAATCTGCAACATTATAAATAGGATAGAAAACGAATTTACCGCGTGAAATTTGTAGGACCCGACGTTTCGGTGACGTTGCAGCCGCCGTTGTCTAGGGTAAACTGAAGAGCTGTCAGTCCGTTGTTTTGCGGGTAGGCCGCAAACCGCTGCCGCCACTGCGTAGGTTATAACGGTGGTGGGGGGCCGGGCTCGGAGCGCGGGAATTTTTAAAACGCGCGAATTTCGAAAATCCGTCTTGCACACAACACTCACTGTATCCTGTCTTACGTCCTTGCGTTCGGCGTTCGACGGCTATAAGTTTCATCATGACATGGCTTCTGAGCCCAAGCTTGGCTCCCGAAGAGGGGACTCCTCAACGGGCACAGTCACGAAATTTTGTATTCGCATTCATGATTGCCCGTTCTAAGTTCCACTATGATAGGGCTGCTGCACCCAGGGTTAGATCGGGACTGACCATTTAATAAAAGCTTGTTTTTACAAAAAAAAATGTGTAACTTATTATTATTATAATTTTCCGGACAGTAGCAGGTACATATCGATGATATGAAGAGAAAGCATTTGGTGTGCAACACGTAGATAGCTAGTCGCAATCATCGACCGCTTCCAGTAATTTAATCGCCTGCGGAATCTGGTGCAGCAGCCGTCTTCCGCGATGCTGCGGTCTGAATATGGTCCGGCAAAGGAAGTATGCATTAGATGCAAAGAGCTAGTGTCATAGATAGAGAGGACGTATGCTAAGAAATATATTGTGCAATATGAGGACGACTCGCAGGCCCAGTGAGGAGCCAGAGATTTTGCTTTTACTGCAGACTTGTGTGCTTTTATAATACTACAGCTATACGAATAAAGGTCGAACCCGACGCACTTCGGAAAGACCAAACCTTATGAGCGAGACGTACTGTGATGTATGACCGACTTGCTCACATATTTCGTTATTAGTTTTAGCTGAATCATCTGAACTGTATCAGAAGACTTCTTCGGAAAGCCGATGCGATATTGTTATGACAGGTTCCTGCATGGCCGGGAACCCATCTTAGAATTACCCTGTTCTTTTCGCCCAGGGAATTCAGTAGTGATATGCAGTTTTGCACTAGCTTTGAATTAATGGTATTCGAGGCCAGTGCCATAAGAGCTGCTTTGCTATCCGAGTGGATATAGATACGGTGGTTGGCGTAGTCCTTTTGGAGGTTGATATCTAAGTTGATTGATAAAAATGGTATACATAGACATTTGAGAACGCATTATATTTTCACGCTACTAACTGTATTTTAACTCGCCACCAGATAGCGCTGCAGCCAACTTCTATATTGTTAAAACAATCGCCGGGAAAATTAGTAGACATAGGTATTTGAGCACGGATAATATTTTCGCGTTTCCACGTTGTTGTAACTTGCCACTAGATGGCGCTGAAGGAGATCAACTTCTATACCATTCAACCGATCGCCATGAACATTTTATAAATTCGGGAGTGGAGGAAGGAGGGGGGGGGGGGGGGAGAGAAGGAGGAGTGGGAGGGGAAAGTAAACTGATACCCGAGCATCGCCGGGTAGCATTTCACTAGTACCATGTATTCCATAAAATTAAGATGATAGTCGATGAAAATATAGCGCTAACGAAGCTCACACTTTGTCTTTTACCCTAACAGTCTCATTGTCTACCCCGCCCCTGAAGTGAAATGTGAAATGGAGCCACTGGTTTGCGACCTCTGGCTAGCAGCCGCGGAATAGGTGCAGCTCTAAATACGCTTTATCAACGCTAAAGTAGCCTTAATGAAATGCTACGTGAATAAAAGCAGCGGGACATCTGCCCTGACCATCTGTACCCGCGCGCGAGTGCTTTATTGTCCTCGGCGTGTGCGACACTCCATTGCGATCCGCTATGGGACTATCCAACTATCCAAAGAGTGAGTAAAGTAGATAGAGCGCTGAAGCAGTAAATGCAGTGCATGGCTTCGCTGCCCCGGTAGTTGTTGCTTTCTGGTGAGACAGACCGGCCGACCCTATTACTTGGCTCAAGGTGATATATAGAAATACATAACAGAACAACAACAATAATTTGAGAAATTGGTTGTGTCACATCAAGACTTTCCCGGCAAGTAGATAAACACCCCGATGAGGCCCCCCCCCCCCCCTCGCCAGCCCAACCTCCGCCCGCGCGCTAATTCGTAGTACCTATATTTGTAGTTTTTCCGTGGTATTGAAATGGTATTTTTCCATAATGATGTTGTATTTTCTTACAAATACTATTTGCGTCGCTTTATATACTCGATCCAACAAGGCATCTATGTACCGAATTTCAAGCCTTTAACTGGAATATTTCGAGATTGAAGTATGACTAGCTCGCTCCCTGGTGGACCGATTTCAACCACAATATTTGTTTAACTTGTCATGACCAAATGATGTCTGCATGCCAAATTTCAGCTCATTCAGACGAAGTGTTTGTGCGCTATTGTGGAAGAATACAGACAGTCAGACAGACAGACAAACACATAGAAGTGCGTGCACGATACTTTCCTTGCCAGGAAAGTAGAAATAAAATAAAAGACTTCCGTTACAAAAAGTGAGCTATCGTATTTATAATTATTATTTAAATAAATGTACGTTTTTTAAAGAATAATTTTGTTGAAACAATATTTGTCTAAACAAAATTCAATTTACGAATGCTCCGTTACGGCCCCATTGATGCGTATTATCTCTATAAACATCCAGTCCTTAAAGACAATTGTGCATTCTGTATGTAGGTCGACAGAGCTTATCCAAGGGCCGTGACGTTTTCCACTGGGCAAATGCCAATTAGCAGGACTTGCGTGGGCCGGCCCATTGACCCGCCCCCCTTAATGTGGCGTCGCAGGACTGCACGCCCTGCGACAGGTATCTCATGACGATCGCGAGCCTCTCATGACGCTTTATAGCCTCGCGCCGACCGCTGCCGCCGCACGCAGTCGGTTGCCCACTGTGCTCTAGCAATAAAACGTTTTTTTATTAAATATTTGTAGTTTCTCCATATACAACTATACATTTTCGAAATCTACTAAACCAGACATTTCATTTAATGTTAAACACGTTATAAATCATCTTAATTTATTGACATTTAGACATTTGGACAAATGAGAGTTGTCATTTAGAGAGTTTAGGTACTTTTTGGCACCCGGGATGACGACGATTCTAACAAAACCACCCACTTCTAAATCAGTTCAAGCCTTTAGGAGCTATTATGGTATAAAGAAACGGACAACATATATACTTGAACCCTTAAAATATTACAACGTGAATATATCTCTTTCACTGTTGCTTTGTGAAAATTCAGTAGGTATAAAAAATAATTAATTTCCATTTTTTAACTATGCAAATGCTGGCAATAACTTACAATAACTTGCAAATGACTAATTTTATTACTTCCAAAATTAAACGGAAACCCATATTTCGACATTATTATATCATGGAAGTGCAGGTAATAAATACAATTCAAAGCCTGTAGCATATTATACAAATATTGCATCGGCTTTCCTATAACGATGTCTGATACAGTTCTGATGATTCAGAAAAAAATAATAAAGAAAAGTGTAAGTAGGTAGGTCATACCTCGCTCATCATGCTTGTGTCTTCCGAAACGCCTCGCACTCTACCTTAAATTGTATATCTGTAGTAAAAGCAAAGAATTATCCAGTCTACTTCATCTGGCTCACTTTAGAGTTGTCAACTACCAAGGGCGAGCCTACCACCCCAGGAAGTTATAGCGATATTAGATCATTGTTTAACTATGAGGTGCACGCAGAGAATTAGGGAGAACACAGTCCACCGTATAACTACGCCAACGTACCCGTGATAGTCCAACGTACCCGTGATAGTCTAACGCCCTACCGCGAGGTACTGGGAAGTGAACACAGCGGGTTGGCCTGACGCCTTCACTACCAGATTCGGCAGAATTCTTCCATCCTCCAGTCTGGTCGCAGGTTCGAGGTTGCTTTGCGAGGCCTCCACCTGATGTCAGCGGTAATTCAGTTCGATTTTATCGCGGACCGTGTCGCCCTTTGCCCGTATTTCACACGGGATTGGGTAGCCAGCAGGTCGTTTCAAGAGTAGCGGACATCAGGTATACAACCACCCCCGCTGCTTAAGAAACGTAGCAGACCGTTTCCAGGCTCCTCCGGTTATTCGCCGGAGTGCACAGCCGATCGGCAAACGTCCCACGATGCGCAAACCGCCCAGCAGCGCCCGAGGTCTTCCCCCAGAGAATCCGATCCCACCTGTCCGCGACACAGCCATGGTAGGGAAAATCAGAGTCCATTCCAATTTCGTCCCTCTTCGAGGTGGCTACCGGATGGGAGTTGAACCGTGAGTTGAGCCGGGCCAAGAAAACAAACAGGTAATGGCCCGAACTGCACTTAACTGCCAGGAATATATGTACCTATAAAACTGGAGAGGCCGCTGGTAGAAAGCTATAGAGAACACATAGTTGGGCGGCAGCAGTACAGTATGCTAATACTCATATCTGCCGTGTTAATAAAAAAATATTAATATGAATAAATGTAAATAAATATAAATAGTTATGTAAGAGGCATACGCTTTGTAAATGCGTTAAATATTATATCAATAAATTAATTAAATAAGTAAATGATGTCATGGGGAATTAGAGGTATGGATATAGGTAAGGAATACGCTGCAAAGCATATAACCTGTCATAACAATATCGCATCGGCTTTCCGAAGAAGTCTTCTGATACAGTTCAGATGATTCAGCTAAAACTAATAACGAAATATGTGAGCAAGTCGGTCATACATCACAGTACGTCTCGCTCATAAGGTTTGGTCTTTCCGAAGTGCGTCGGGTTCGACCTTTATTCGTATAGCTGTAGTATTATAAAAGCACACAAGTCTGCAGTAAAAGCAAAATCTCTGGCTCCTCACTGGGCCTGCGAGTCGTCCTCATATTGCACAATATATTTCTTAGCATACGTCCTCTCTATCTATGACACTAGCTCTTTGCATCTAATGCATACTTCCTTTGCCGGACCATATTCGGACCGCAGCATCGCGGAAGACGGCTGCTGCACCAGATTCCGCAGGCGATTAAATTACTGGAAGCGGTCGATGATTGCGACTAGCTATCTACGTGTTGCACACCAAATGCTTTCTCTTCATATCATCGATATGTACCTGCTACTGTCCGGAAAATTATAATAATAATAAGTTACACATTTTTTTTTGTAAAAACAAGCTTTTATTAAATGGTCAGTCCCGATCTAACCCTGGGTGCAGCAGCCCTATCATAGTGGAACTTAGAACGGGCAATCATGAATGCGAATACAAAATTTCGTGACTGTGCCCGTTGAGGAGTCCCCTCTTCGGGAGCCAAGCTTGGGCTCAGAAGCCATGTCATGATGAAACTTATAGCCGTCGAACGCCGAACGCAAGGACGTAAGACAGGATACAGTGAGTGTTGTGTACAAGACGGATTTTCGAAATTCGCGCGCTCCGAGCCCAGCCCCAAACCACCGTTATAACACCGTTATAAAAGCGATTAAAAACATCGATATTTTCAATAGATCCACCCGAGTCTATCTGCTTAAAATCAACATGTATGCTCATAACGACTTCTTAAAATATTTTGAAAATACATAGCATCGTATCTACCCATTTAATCTAATACATATTATTTACCGTTAATTGTTTTATTGTAAACTGTTATCATATAGTCCTTGTTTTTGTAAATTGGTAAATTTAAAATTATATGTTGTATATCATCTCTTGGCTAAATTGAGTAACTAGTTTACGATTAATTACTGTCATTCCTACACAATCGTATGGTTGTATTGGAAATAAATACATTTTATCTTTATCATTATCTTTATCTACGCAGTGGCGGCAGCGGTATGCGGCCTCCGTGGAACAACGGATTGACAGCTCTTTCAAGACTGTCTTTCTCTCAGGGTATACACCCTGGACAACGGCGGCTGCAACGTCACCGAAACGTCGGGTGCTACAAATTTCACGCGGTAAATTCGTTTCTATCCTATTTATAATGTCAAACAACCGCGGCAGTCTTCGATTTTATAACAATAATGTTGAAAATAAAACGAATATTATACCGAAATTTGTGCTTATTGTTAGTGCGGTTCTACATATATTCCGTTCTTTTGCTGTCATTTTCGAAGAGCCTTTCGAACCATTCAAGGTTATTGCGTTTTTTTTCCAAAGAAAATCAAAAGGAAGAGCATTAGCATCGTTGGGCATGCAAAAATCGCTTTCTGCACTTTTGCCATTTTAGGATTATAACTATTCTTAGAGATGATGCACTTTTGGTAACTATCGCTTGACTATCCCAACGTGTGTGCTGAGTATATGATGTTTCCTCAACCGGATATTCGGTTCGTGAGCCGGATACCCGCCGAATACCGAATACATAAAATATTATCGGATATCCGATTTAACCGTTAAATATTCGATATTACGAAGTATAAAGATTTTATAAATTGACAAATCTGAATATCTAGAAACGCACACATGCGCCTTGTTGGGTTTTTCAAGATTAATGGAGTTCCAGGCCATTTGGGCCATAAAGACCCGCTCATGGACTTGGGTCGGCTCATCTTAGGGTTCAACCCCCATCCGGTAGCCTCCTCGAAGAGGATAGAACCTGCGAAAGGACTCTGTCATTGCAGGTGGATCAGGGCCTCTGGTGGATGAGCTTCGGGCGATGCTAGACGGTTTTAGCCAAAATAGACTTTCACAGTCCGTCAAATAATCGGGGGGGGGGGGGGGGGTGTCTAGAAATGCTCTTATAGGTACGTTTCCTAAGCAGCGGGGGTGGTGGTCAGTTACTCTTGAAACAACTATTGGCGACCCGATCCCGTGTGATGTTAGCGGCAATTCGAACTGAATTGCTTCTAACATCAGGTAGAGACCGGGCAAGCGACTTCGAACCTGTGATCAGGCGGGACAACTGAGACATTCTGCTAAATCTGGTAGTGAGGGCACTAGACTGCCCGCTGGTGCCACTTTCCAGTGCCATGCGGACTCTGGACTCTCAGGGAGTGTTGGCACAGCTAGATGGTGGATTGTTTCGTTACTTAAGTCTCTATGTTCACCCCACGGTTGACAAAACGATCAATATCGTTATACCTTCCTGGGGTGGCGGGTCGCCCGTTGTAACGACAAAAAAAGAAAAAAGAAAATAGATAAAGTTAGCTATTTACTGTGTGTTTTGAGGTGGTATAGTTAAAGATATATCATACAATTAGTAACGCGTGCAAGCACATCGAAATACCTAACAGGCGGCGGTGGCGGCTGCTGGCCCAGCAAGGTCAGCGTTCAGCGAAAGGCGGCGCGAAAGGTGAGGAACAAGACGCGTATCTACGAGATAGGTAGCGTGAATCTGAAGGGGGACATCTTGCACTATATATCTAACGGTAGCTTCTAAAAAGGCAAATAAACGCCACCCTACTAAATTAAAATAACAAATCAATTCGAAACTTTACGCGAAGCGAAGCCGCGGGCAACAGCTAGTAAATAATAAAAGGAAGACGCGAACAATCAACACAGATGCACCAATAACGCTGCGCTTTCTCGACTGCTATTCGACAGCATGAAACAAGCAATAAATAATTGAAGAGCGCGTCATTTCAGCGGTGAATAAAGACATAAAGCTTTTTTGGGGCCGCCCAGCGAGCGCAGCGCCAACTTGAGTGATTGCGGGTCCACTTAATGATATCTGCGCCGGCGGACTGGTTGACATTAAGGATGATATTTGGAAACGAGGATGAGCGAATCTGATTGCATCACTGTCGGCGCTTTTAAATGGGATGCTCTTTTAAATTTAATAATCGAATGACCGCAAGGGAAATGTGTAACTTTCTCCGCTGGAGCTCCATTTATTTTATGTCTTTTCGAAGGCGAGCTAGACTGGTTGCCATCACTGCAGCTATTGTATTTTGTACTGCAGGTCGATTTATGGACGTATATAGATATATATACTTTTATTGTATAACTGTAATTTAGAAGTACAAATATTTGATACAAAATAGTTTCAAACAGTTTGCCCAGCGAGCTTTCATTGTTATTATTTGCTTTAGGATATATTTGTACCGATATATCTCTTTAATGTTAATGGTCATTCATCAATCATGTCTTTTGTGGTATTTTATCTTCGGCCAAAATGATCCACACATATCTATAGAGACTAGTAAATGGAAAGTGATAAGACGCACTTCATGGATTTAGCCCGAGATGTTCCACCACAAATCTCTCAGTGTGCATTGAATACGTGGCGGGACAACTCGACTTCCGAGTTGATGTTTAATTATTTTGCTCTCTAGAAACCCTCCGACCTATTTGATAATAAAATGATTTAACAAATCTATATATTTGCAGCTATAACAGAAAACCAATCTTAAATAGTTTTCCCCTTACTAATTGCTTTCTTTTTTGCTTTCTTTCTCCACCCTGCATTAAATATCAATAATATTAATAACCTATCAATAATCTGGGAATTGAGTAAGATCAATGCCCATCGCTGAGTGCAAGTACATAACAACAGATACATTAGTATTTTGTGCACGGCGGATTTTAAAAAATTCTCGCGCTCCGAATTCGCCGCCCTACATTTATAATCTGCGGAGCAATAAAAACAGAAGCAAAAAATCCAAAACATACATTAAAATTGATCATGTAAACATGCTTGCTATACGTTCGTAAATTTCTAAAATACCTCTGTCATAATATTTTCAAACTTAGCGAATTTAATTATTGAGCATATTTTTTACTGCAAAGTCTAGTAATATAGCGCTTGATTAACTATTAGTTTTTCGCTTGATCACTTGTTCACTGCATAGTTTGTCTGTTTACCCGCAGATAACTATCGACAGCACTTTAGTCTACTCTGGACAACGGCGGTTGCAACATCGCCGAAACGTCGGGTGCTACAAACCTCACGCGGTAAATTATTTTTAAACCAATATGTAATTTCAGACAACTGTAATAGTCTTCGATTTAACACATACTTGTGTCAATTTCTAAGTTAGTAAGATGGTGAATCTTCTAAAAAAGGTTAAATCTATCAAATATCGCAATTTTTTCAATAAAATTCAGCAAAAAAAATAAACCGAAAAAAAACAATGAATTTTATTAAAAAACAGCAAACTTAGAAACGCATACGATTCAATTAACAAATTCTTTGATTTATTAGTTTTGAGAATAAATGAGTTACGTTGGACGCAATATGCTGCCGTGGGGAACTCGTTTATTTAGGTTAGTGTTTTCGAAAGAAATATTTTATTAGTTTTGTTAATATAATATTATATATATAAAATCGAAGACTATCGCGGTTGTTTGACATTATAAATAGGATAGAAAACGAATTTACCGCGTGAAATTTGTAGGACCCGACGTTTCGGTGACGTTGCAGCCGCCGTTGTCTAGGGTAGACTGAATAGCTGTCAGTCCGTTGTTTTGCGGCCTACCCGCAACAAACAAACCCGGACAAACGTCGAGTCCTACAAATTTCACGCTGTAAATTCGTTTTCTATCCTATTTAAATTATTATATAATTTCAACTATCTGCTTATTATTTGTATGATATAAATTTCGAACCAATCGTTGCTTTTCCATCATATTTCATAAAATCAAGTTTGGCTTCAACTTTATTATGATCCACTTCCATTATTATTTAGTATTAGATTGCTCAACTCCATAAAACGATTTCGTAATCCTTCTCAAATGGTGAAATGGAGGTGGCGCTGATAACATTGACGACCAAACTAATAGCAAGTTATTTGGTCATCTATCTAATATAGATATTGCATGATTTTTTATAAAGGACCAATTGATTATAAAAACCCTATAATTTAACCAATGATAACAATAAAAATATTCAATTATTGATGGCATCTATCGCATTTTTAACACGCTTTTATTAGGTCGACCTGTATGTAACTATGTAATGGAATCTAAGGTAACTAATTTAACCATCTTCCAAGGATCGTAGCGTCATGAAAATTGCCAGCTGTATGTAGTTCTGATGACAATACAATAATATGGTACTGTCGAACTGATCTGATGATGGAGTCGGAAGATATGAACTGGAACTTCATGATGGAACATCGTATCATAGCTGTGTTTGGACTTGTTAGAAAAGTCTTGGAATGAACTTTGACCACGATTAGGTTTCAAGGTCTGATGATGAAGCCGGAAGATAGGCACCGGCATTCCATGATGGAATATCGTATCATAGCCGTGTTTGGACCTGTTAGAAAGGTCTTGTAATGAACTTTGACCACGATTAAGTTTCAAGGTCTGATGATGAAGCCGGAAGACAGGAACTGGCATTCCATGATGGAATATCGTATCATAGCCGTGTTTGGACCTGTTAGAAAGGTCTTGTAATGAACTTTGACCACGATTAAGTTTCAAGGTCTGATGATGAAGCCGGAAGACAGGAACTGGCATTCCATGATGGAATATCGTATCATAGTCGTGTTTGCACTTGTGAGAAAGGTCACGTATTTTTTTTTTGGATTTTACGTGCATTTATAAAAGCGTGTTTTTAGTGTTTTTTTAAACTATTAATTTATTATATGGGGTAATTATATAAAAGAAATAATATGGAGAGAATGCTTTCTTATCTTCTATTCGAATCAAATTGCGTAATTATTACGCATTGAAACATGTGTAAGGAATTGAAAATTGACATATTTATGTAAACAATATTAAAATAATAAGACCTAAGATTTAAAAGTGTGTTTGTTTATATTATTATTTCATGGCATATAGCCGTGTTTATTATTACTTTTTTTAAATTATGAGTTGCTGGCCATCTACACTATAACCATCAACAAGTTGCAATTCGTATTAAAATCCTAGATACCAAATTGTATTACAACGTTGATCAATCTAATACGCTATACAATCAATGTTATTACAGGTCCCGCAACGAGAGCTGGCACGTTCACAGTACTCACACTAATGCAATGTCGTGACGCGCGACGTGACTTTCACTTGATGGGCATCATAAAAAGTCTTTCCGTCTCTCTCGCTCGCGCACTGTATAGTGACATTGCATTAGTGTGAGTACTGTGAACGTGCCAGCTCTTATCGCGTGACCTGTACGCTGATAGATGCGTTGCGTTTTCGGTTGGATATGCTAATTCCGAATGTGTTCATTTTGTCTACTGGGGTTGGCGCCTGATGGCGTAAAGTGTAAAGCAGGAACCTCTATCAACTGGTTTATTTATAAATTAAAAATAAAATGTACTGGGAGCGACTGGCTTTGTGCACGAATCAGTTCCTATTCAGGAGCCTCCCCGTGTGAGGGACTACCCCGATTTCATCTGGGGATTGCCCTCTGGGGATTGTTCGCTCCTGGGCGGTTTGCGCGCCGTGTGGTGTCACTCTGACTAATTACTGAAGATGTGTGGGTACTGTGAAAATATACTGTCTTCTAAGCAGGCTTCTTTGGGGGCTAACGGGCCCATGATGAGTTGGCCACGATGACCCATGTGTTCAGGGTCGGTCACACTCACGGGTCAACACCCATCCGACGGCCCCCCCGCATGGGGTGCGAATCCTGGGTAGGACACTGGGTCAACCAGTCTCCCCTGGGAATCAAACCTCTGGCGCCCCTGGACGGTCTGCACACCGTGCGGCGCAAGCCAATCGATTGTGCTCTCCGACTAACAGTCGGGGGAGTCTGGGAACTGTATTGTTTCCTATAGAGCGGGGGTGGTTGCGTACCTTATGGCGACTGCTCTTGAATTGACCATTGGCCATCCGATCCCGGGTAAGAGGCGGGCAAAGGACGCCTTGGTCCGCGATAGATTCGGTGCACTCCGTTTCACCGCTTCATAAGGGAGAGGACCGCGCAAGCGACCTCGAACTCGGAACCAATCGAGAGACCGGAGAAATCTGGTCACAATTGGAAGTGAGGGCGCGAGTATCTCGAGCCCGCCGGGTTTATTCCTGGCTAACTCGCGGTAAGGCGTTGGACTCTCACGGGTTGTGACGTAGCTGGACGTAGGATTGTACTGTCCAAAGTCTTCTACGTTCACTGCAGGGCGACAGAACGACTAATCGTTAAAACGTCCTGTGGTGACAGGCTCGCCCGTTGTAGTCGACACCGCAAGATGTCTTCTAAGCAGAGGGGGTGGATGTTGACCTGATGTCACGCTACTCTTGAAACGACCTATGGGTCTCCCGATCCCGAGTACCATCACGGGAAAGGACGCCCAATTCCGCGATAAATTCATATATAATTACCGCTGTAATACAACAGGTAGAGGTCGTGCAAACGACTTCGTTCCCGTGACCAGTCGGGAGAACGAAGGTATCCTGAAGGTTAATTCCAGTTGGAGATATCCTGCCAAAACTGGTAGCCAAGGGACAAGGTGGGCCCACTGGGTTACGTTGGGCCCACTGGGTCGTTGAACAGAGGCAAAAGTGAGAACTGGGGTCCCAACTGGCTCGGTGTTTGTATCTGTCGGGTACATAATGCACGTGAACAGTATGACAAATGTTGTGAGAGACTGTACATGCTATATGTATGCCGATGATACGTGTATGATGTAGGCGGATAGAGATATGGATAATATTCAAAATAAAATCCAGAATGATTTTGAAAATGTGTTAAAATGGTCCCACGACAACGGCATAATAATAAATATAAGCAAAACAAAATGTATGCTTGTACATTCACCGTATATCCAAAAACCAAGGAATAGCATTAATATAACTGGTCACTCATATGAGTGTCTGCATAATTTTAAAATAAATTGTACTGACTGTAAAATATTGAATTTGTAAAAGAGTATAAATATCTGGGTCTAACGATAGATTGTAACATGAATTGGGGCTTGCATGTGAATAATATATGTAATAAATTGAGATGGATGCTATATAAGTTCAATGACCTTCAGTATCTTGTAGATAAACCAACATTACGCTTAGTATATCATGCCCTCGCTGATGCAGTACTGAGCTATGCTCTCACTTCATTTGGTCGTACTTTTCGCACATATATAGATAAAATATTTAATTTGCAACGTAGAATAATAAAACTTTTAGTAAATAAAAATGTGTTAACACAATATAAAAATAACTATAACTTGTTGTTTAAGCGATGCGATATATTACCTATACATGAAAAAATTACATTCTTACTAGCAATGGAGCACTTTAGAAATTCAGAATTTAAAATACCAATACAATACAATAGGAATGTTAGAGAAAAAGTCCGTAAAAGATTTGAAGAACCAAGAGCGAACAACTACTATTGTGAAAGGACGTTAAAGTACCTCATTCCAAGAATCTTTAATACTATTTTATCTGAGGAAGACTGTGTAAGCGTGAGCAAACAGATATTTAAAAAGAGATTATAAAGCTACCTGTTGGACGTTTATAGTGAAATTAGTGGTCATAAGTAAATTTGTTATATGTTTCTATAATTTAAGCTTGTAGTAATACTGGCCTAATTTAAGCCTGTAGTAAAACCAGTAGTAATACTGCTGTGCATTGTTTTTTATATTATTAATGTCTTTTTGTATCACAAAATTAGAAGCGTAAGACTAGAAAAATAAGAGTTTGTCTCGCCAACAAACTGTATACCAGTTTGTCGAGATTTTAATATTACAAAAAATGTATTTGTTCTCTGAATAAAAAAAAACGTTCTTAGTGCTTGGCCGTAAGGCGTTTGACTCGGTTCGTGGCTTTGCTGGAGAGTAGATTTGTGTCATCCTAAAGTCTTCTACGATCGACTCACGGGAGACAGAAAAATCATTAAGGTTAAAACTTCCTAAGGTGACGGGTTCGCCTGTTCTAGTCGACATCTCCAAATGCATTTTCCGACTTATTTTTTCTTGTTATTTATTACGATTTAGATGGCAGTCGCGCTTGGCACTGACCGCTTACATGAGACCTGCTCACAAGAAAGCTTGTGCTAGCCTTACCATTGTTACGAGAAAATTTTAAATTCTATTTGAGGGACTATTTTCCATGAAGCTTAGGCTGTTTCTCATTTCGGGTTAGCTGAACTCACAGGTCAACCCCCATCTGGTAGCCGTCTCGAAGAGGGACGAACCTGGAAAGGACTGTGTGAACCATGTCACGGCTGTTTCGTGGACTGGTGGGATCGGAAGCTCCGGGGAAGACCTCAGGTGACACTGGGCGGTTTGCGCATCTTGCGGCTTTAACCGATCGACTGTGCACTCCGGCGAATAACCGGGGGCTGTGGGGGTCTGGAAACGGCCTTATACCTTTACACGTCACGGCTGCTTCGTGGAGAGGTGGTATCAGGTCCTCCGGCGAAAGACATCGGGCGACACTGGGCGGTTCTCGCATCGCGCGGCGTCAGCCGATCGATGGTACACTCCAGCGAATAACCGGGGGGAAAAGAGGAAAAAGAAACGGTCCTATATGTTTCCTAAGCCGCGGCGGTGGTTGTTGATCTGGTCAGCTACTCTTGAAACGACCAAAAATTGACCGTCAAAGGGTGCCACTGTCCGCCATACATTCGAACTGAATTACCGCTTACGTAGATTCCGCGCATGCGATTTCGAATTTGCAACCAGACCGGAGGACGGAGAAATCGGGTAGTAAGGGTGTGAGGTTGGTCCGTTTCTTTCACTTCCCAGTGCCCCGCTATAAGGCGTTGAACTCTCACGGGCTCGTCGATAGAGCTACATAGTAGACTGTTCTTTGTCCCCTAAAGTCTTTCTCATTCACTCCATAGGAGACAGAACGACCTGATGTCGTTAAAACTCCCTGGGGTGACGGGTTCGCCCATTGTGTTTGACACCCCCCAGAAAATAGCTTCTCTTAGAACAAAATTGAAATCGAAGCGAATACGTCACGAGTCGTGTGGGCTCGGATATGGCCGCCAGATGTCTCGCTACTCGGCCTACACAGATATCCAAACGTATATAAAAGTCGCCAGCATTTACCTGGGCGTAATGCTAACCAAAGGCGTTCGCAGTTTTGAAATGTAAGATCTAGCAAATATATCGTACATTGTAGAAAATTAGTTAAGTTCCATTTTATTCCCTCGAAAATTCTTGAAACATACTAAAATAGGTAGGTCCTACGACTTCTTAGTGTATCTCAGCAGTTACTGGATACCAGAGGAACAAGTTTAGTGACATTTTGGAATGTAATTTTGTAACATCCGGCTTGAGTGATTTGAGTTCGTCCCTGCGAATAAGACTATATAAGCTTCAGTTCCAAATGACAAATATAGTTGCACAATTTCAGCAGTAGTACTAAAGCTCACGTAATCAAAAGCTTTTGCTAGATTACAAAAACACCTAAGGTTTTTTGGTTACTTTTTGGGGTTTTAATTGAGTGGCTTTGGTAACTTGGGTGGATAGTTTATTTTGAAATACAAATTGTTTTTTAGTACTTCGTTGTATAGAGGTGTAAGTGCTGCGTTTATTAGGTTTTAGTCAGTTGGCAGATGGGTTTGTTTCATTGTTTACTTTGAGTTATAACCTATCATAAACAATGATGCAACTAGAGTTGACCCGCAGATATCTAGCCTCGCTTATTGAGTTAGATTTCAAAATAAATCAACATCCAAAATATTTGGATGTTGACATTGTTTCAAAAATAATGTTTTAGGTTGTACGAGTAAATCATATGAAATTACTAAGCTTTGTTTACACGACTGCCCAACTAAAAAGGAATGTAACGTGTTCAGGGTTCATGTATGTATGTTTTCCGTTTCTTTATTTCAATATAACTTCTAAACGCTAGAACCGATTTGGAAGTATGTACTATTGTGAGAACCCTTATGTCATCCCAAGTATTATAGGGTACCTTAGCTGTCAAAATATCAAGTAAATCGTTTTCGTAATGTACAAATCTCTAAATGTCAATAAATTAACTTAAATATATCGTTATTAGTCTCAAATAAAAAATCTGATTGAATATTTTCTTAAAATTTAAAATATATATGTATCTATATAAATAAATACATACACCACAAATATTCGATAAAAAAACGTAAGAAAATAATAAAAAATACAGTAGTTCACTTTTTGAAACGGCAGTCGTGTTTTTTAATTGCTCTTAATATGTTTACTTATTAAATAAATATAATTATCAACAGACTGCTTAGGCTCCTTTCTTTGTGAAATATTTCATAGCAAGAACTTCTTTCATAATGTACGTAATGTACGGCACGCATGTCCTACTTGCACTTGACCGGTTTTTTTACTTCCTGGACTGGTATATTATAAAATATGAAGTATTTCAGATAAGCAGTATAGCATGAAACGTAGTTTCCTTTCGTTTTCAACATGTTGCGGCGCGGGCGGCGACGGCTGTGGCAGCGCCCGCGCAGCCTTCCGCAGCAGCACTGAGCTGAGCGGGCCTCGACAGCGAGTGCGATGCTGCCCAGCAAGAGAGGGAGAAGGCGAGAGGGCCCGGGCGACCGACCGACGAGGACGGCGACAGAGAGACCTCGCCCTGTCATCCGGAAGCATTGGCGATAGTTGCCAATGCTCTACTATCAAAACTGGACTACGCGAATGCAGCGGTTAAAGTGGCAGCCTCGGTCGAACACGGCGATGCCCACAACAAGGATCTATATATCTACGGGTTGCGCCAAACGTCTTCACCCTGGATTGTCCTGCAACACAGTATACGGAGCTAGAACAGTAAGCGCACTCTCGAGTGGCAAGGCGTGGCGGGATAGGGTGCTAGGGAAGTGAGCAGATGGATACGTTTCGGCAAACGTCTATGGTTGGTGTTACGCGGGTGGGAGATTGTCAAATTTCTCGAACGTTGAAATGTCTGCGTCGGCGGAGTGGTGGCCATATGATGACTCGCTTACCCGCTAGCTTCTGCGAATTTCGTCCAACGGCACCACAGTCGATAGTCGTATTAAGATGTTTTTTTTTTTATTTTATTTTATAAAAATTATCCAAAAACAATACAATTGATATTTGCGAAGCAGATAAGATTGCATTTGTGTGGATTTTATCCCCCCACTAGATTGTATATCTGTTCTGGGGTGATAGTATTTAAGACTTTAATCATAGTGACTTCACTTTCTTTCTTTTTTTCTGTTTTTTTTTTTTTTTTCTCATTCATTCCGATCGCTCATTCATTCTTATAAACTTTAAGGTTATTATAATTATATAAATGTGTATATAGATAAAGAACTAATATTAAATAAAGAAAAAGAACATATTTAAGTTTATAGATAAGTTAAATAAATAAATATATAGATATATATAGATATAACTAAATTGACCACTAAATTAAGTTAAGTAGCCTAAAAAGGTTTCTTAATTGTGCACATATACTTGTGAATTTAATTAATTAATATAATATTATCATTTTTTATTTTTTTTTAAACATAATCAACCGAAAAAATATTTTTCTTATCAAGTATCAGGTGACAGATATGGACCGAAGTTTGATCCCTCAAATTATCGACCGATACCAGTACCCGATGCTTTAGCAAAAATTTTGGAAAAATAGTAATTACACAACTCTGTAATCTCTGTAAGATGTGTGGTAGCACTTGCGATTTGTGACGTCGTCCGCTTCGATTTCAATTTTGTTCCAGAAGAAGTTACTGACTGTACATGCAGCTTGGCCCTCTTTGTTCCCGTTTCGAATCATGCTTCATTTGTCATTCTGGAGACTCCTCCAAAAGACGTAAGAATTAGATAAAAGAATTCTTTTGAGCCAGTCCTGTACTGTATACTCAAAAAAGCGGTGTTGTATATCGTGAATTACGGGGGGAGTCTGGAAACGTAGATTCCTAAGAAACACGGGCTGTAATTCCTCATACTAGCTAGAGGTTGGCGCAAGAAACCTCAAGCTACGAATAGTCTTGTAGAAAGAGTAGCCCTTCAAAACTGGAAACCTGGAAACTAGGAGCAAGTAACCCCTCTGATTTGTCAGTGCCCTCACTGATTTAGGTAGGACTCTCCTAGGAAGTTCGGTAAATAAATCAGGATATCGTCAAGATGGGATAGCGGGTAAGCCTGCTGCATGGACATTTTTAATCTGTAATAGTTATCATATGTAATACTTGTGTAAAGCGAAATCGAAAATAGCGTGTTTTTTTTAAAATAGGAGCTGGAATTAAAGTACAAAGAGTCCAAAATAATAATGGCTCTAGAGGGACATGCAATAGTACTTTATTCCAAAGTATATTATATTACTATTAGAGCTTATAAGCCTCAAATCACAATATGAGGAATACCCTCGAAATCCTCATTGAACTGTTATCCATGAATATTGCAAAATACAAGAAAATAAGGAAGTAGAGGTTCTGGCCAGAGTAGGGTCATTAGGATCTCTTTTGGACTCAGATCCAGCCATAGGCATTTTATCAGACAATCTCCTAAAACTAGCCGACAAAAAGAGGCAAAGAAGAGAACATAACACCGACTGCAGAAACGTACCCGGAATGAAGCAATCCATATCTCTCATGTAACCGCCCGGGCAAATCCCCAATAACAACAGCGTCAGAACTAAGGACAGGAGATAATTCCGTCAACATATATCTCAAAAACATAAAAAAGATGACCGATCCTTATCAATTAGCAAACTAGGTGTTAAATGCCCTCGATGCACCAGGGGGTCACAAAGTGGATGCAGCTTATATAGACTTTAAAATTACTTTGGGTTTTATCAAGATGCTATCATATGAACGTGTGATAACATTATTTCATATTTTGCATAGATGATAAAAGAATAGTGAGAAGTTATACACTCGTCTTCTTCAGAAATTATTACAGGAGCACTTCAGAACCATCGATTTATATATGTAAAGCAACTGGGCAATGTGCCGAGTGGCTGGTGTTTTAGCATTGGCCGCGGCAACCTTTTCCTTGGCGCGGTTGTGTCGGCGCGGGCGCAGATAGTGGGCCTGCGGCGCGCGCTGCGCTCCAGCCTGCGTTTGTTACAGTTGATAACAGCGATCCAGTTGAAACTGCGACGGCGCGCGCAGAGGTCGCGCCGCGAATACACACAGCCTCCGCGCGAAATTACCGAAAAGAGTGCCATTACAGGAACGGCTTCAGCGCCCCATATATTACGTACTCAGGACCCAGTGTGAACAGTGATAAGACCAGTGTGTTGCGCGCTGAAACGGGACATACCATAGTGATGTGGGAGGGTGGGTGGCCGAGCGTAGAGAGCGCGCAAAGCTGCGCTTTCCGCGCCTGAAACCGCTGCTGAAAAACACGGCGGTGAGCTTTTCCACATTATTACAATTTTGATAGTGCGTTCTAGATCAGTGATAAAACCTACATATAAATAAAGTGTAATCGTGTATATATGTATACATATATACATATATACATATATATATATATATATATATATATATATATATATATATATATATATATATATATATATATATATATATATATATATATATATATATATATATATATATATATATATATATATATATATATATATATATATATATATATATATATATATATATATATATATATATATATATATATATATATATATATATATATATGTAAATATATATATATATATATATATATATATATATATATATATATATATATATATATATATATATATATATATATATATATATATATATATATATATATATATATATATATATATATATATATATATATATATATATATATATATATATATATATATATATATATATATATATATATATATATATATATATATATATATATATATATATATATATATATATATATATATATATATATATATATATATATATATATATATATATATATATATATATATATATAAACAATATTGATTAGTTTCAAAGTCACAGTTTTGTTACACAAAAAAGACAAACCACATAGATTAGGTAAATAGATCATTACCTACTAGTCGTCAAATATATATATATATATATATATATATATATATATATATATATATATATATATATATATATATATATATATATATATATATATATATATATATATATATATATATATATATATATATATATATATATATATATATATATATATATATATATATATATATATATATATATATATATATATATATATATATATATATATATATATATATATATATATATATATATATATATATATATATATATATATATATATATATATATATATATATATGTAAATATATATATATATATATATATATATATATATATATATATATATATATATATATATATATATATATATATATATATATATATATATATATATATATATATATATATATATATATATATATATATATATATATATATATACCTATATATATATATATATATATATATATATATATATATATATATATATATATATATATATATATATAAACAATATTGATTAGTTTCAAAGTCACAGTTTTGTTACACAAAAAAGACAAAAAGACAAACCACATAGATTAGGTAAATAGATCATTACCTACTAGTCGTCAAATAAGTTTCAATTCTATTTTAGTTCTAAACTACTTTTGCATTTTCTAAGAAAATTTACTACTACGACAGCTGTTGTAAACAAACGGGTGGACAGATTGCGCCAAAACTATATGCGACAATACATTGCTACCAACTTACAGCACACTATTAAATATATTTTACGTGGTCGTTTTAATTGAATAATTCCCGTTATTTATTAAACAGTATTTATCATAAGGCCTATGTTATTAACGTTATTTGTTAATAATCTGTATAGTGTTGTCATATCAGCTTGTCGCCTAATTTTTGCTGATAATGTCAAATTATTGTTATTCACGAGAAAAGTAGAAATCTGCGAGCTCTTCTAGCGTGATATTGATGCAGTTTATGTATGGAGCCAATCTCGTAATGTTTCTATTAAATATTACCAGATATTAAGTGATGACATACACGAGATCTCCTGCTCATCTGATTAATGATCTCTCCATCTCTAAGTGTCTTGTTTCCTAGAGTTACAAGAAGTCAAGGACTTGGGAGTTTATTTCGACTCCCATTTAAACTACACTGAACACACTAGGATATACGTATAACTTCTATTAAGCTTCTAGGATTTGTGATAAGGCAATCTAAACACTTCAATTATATTTGAGGTAACCTTGTACAACTCAATTGTTAGAAGTCACATGGCAACGAATGCATCTATTTAGAATGCCCTTGAAGATATTTACATCTTTATGCTGGTAAGGGTATGGAAGTGTTTTTTGAAATATCAATAGATATTATCCATTTTGTATCCGACTCATTTATCGCGGGCATGGTTGACTATAATTCTCTCTGTCTCAAAAGAGAAATGCGGAACATGTCCTATATTTTTAATCTGATTTAAGGTAAAATTGATAGCTTACTTGCTAAGGTTGACCTTTTCGTACTTAATAATATCTTCGTTCTCGATCGCGCCATCTTTCGCTGAGTTGTTATCGCACCTTACGAGGTGGAACTTGTTGGCGCGTGCTTTTCGGCGCTTAAACGACATTAACTCGATTGCACCAGATTTCGATATTTTTACTGCAACCCTCAACTGTTTAAATTACAGGCAAATAATTATTGATTCTTATAGGATAGCTAGTATTTTACGCGACATTCGATTTTTATATTTACAAGTGCATATTTTTATTACATTTACTTTTTAATGCATTGGTTTTTCTTTAATGTTGAATAGTAATAAGTGAATAAAGAAAAAAAGGAACAAATGATAAGCGTGGAAGAATTTACCTTATGATATAAGAAACATCGTTATTATGCTGTATTTGCTCTCAATTTATTGCCATTTGACCCTACATAAATACCTTTGTATGTACATGTATGTATGTATGTAGGGTCAAATTACATACATACTTATATATATGTCTGTACATATATCTATGTCATGTAAGATGTAACATGTATATATATCAATATCTCTTTTTTTTCTATTGTGTTTTCTTCTATTTTTCTTTCTTTGGACTTCAGAAGTCCATATTAAAAAAGCTTTGCTACAAACAAAAGCAATTACTATCTGCTAGTTGGCTAGAGGATATTATTATATCTGTATAAGCCGCCTTTTGTGCTTGTTGGTCAATAAATATTTTAATGATTATTACTTTCCTATATAAAATAATAGCTTGGACAGTTAAGCAAAATTATGCCACCAAGGCAGGCTTTATATTACCGACCCAGGCCGAGGAAGCATTTTATAATTTGGTTGTTGTCTGTATTACTGCTATCTTTTTACCCGAGAGACAGCTTCCTGAAATGTTTAGTGGGGTTCTTAAAGACACTGCCGTTCGCAGATACAATTATCGTTACTAGTTTATGTTAGTGTGTGCGCATGTGTATGTGTGTGTTTATGCGGGGGTGTAAGTGGTGTATGTGAGAGGCTGTGTATGTGTGTGTATGTATCTGTGTGTGTATATGCGGGTGTGTAAGTGTGTGTAGGTATGTGTATGTGCACTGACAAAAATATAACGATGAAATACACTGAAATACGCATGTTTCAACAAAGATTACGTATATAACTCGGACCGAGGTACATACGTATGAATTAACATGACGCGTAACGGTGTTGGCGTGACGGTAGTTACCTTGCCGCAATGTTAGAACATAATGTTATTTCATTACGTTGGAATCTCGCTTCTAACATGACAACATGTAGTAGTATACGTACGGATATAGTCGGACACATGAATCATGTTGAAACTACAGTATACTGTTATTTCCGTTTTAACCGTACGAAAGATGTTGATGCATATAATTGAGTATTGGAGTTTCAAACAAAATTGCTTGTAATTCATCAAAATTACGATTAAAACATCGTTTTACTATATAAAACCGTAATAACAAAATCGTAATTTAAGAATCAAAACAATATTTTTCTCAGTGTGTATGTATGCGTCTGTGTGTGTGTGTGTATTGAAATTGAAACGATGCGACTTTCCCACATGTCAGCAACCTCACGCACGGGATAAGTCGAGATACTTTTAAATTGTATCTTTC
Organism: Micropterix aruncella; assembly: GCA_944548615.1. Classification (NCBI taxonomy): domain Eukaryota; kingdom Metazoa; phylum Arthropoda; class Insecta; order Lepidoptera; family Micropterigidae; genus Micropterix; species Micropterix aruncella. The sequence continues at coordinate 27,946,509 of OX155963.1, forward strand.
TAGGCCTGGTCAACATTGTTATTATGTTGTATAATTATGTCGATCAAATTAGTTACCGCGTTTTTTTATCAATATTATTATGATAGAATTTAAAGTATCCAATATTATTATGATAGAATTTAAAGTATCCAAATGTCGGAAAATATCTCAAATTTCCTTCCTTGATGTTACTCAAAATCTATTTTTTTTCCTTTAACATTGCTGTTTACAATGGCCATGATAAATGATAGAAAATTAAAGGTGGCACTATTTAAACACCAGTATAACATTTTAGTCACAATATAAATTATAATATTGCAAAACTTTAGGATTGGCCTAATTTTATAATTATGTATCGCGATTTTGAGGCACAGATGGGGCGACCTCTGTGTGAGACCTTGCTTTAAATGATCGAGATATTGCTTTGAAACAAAAATATCTGATGTTTAGTTGAAAATCGTTTATATAGATTTATATAAAAAAGATTTAGATGCAGATTTTCTAGTTATGAAATGATTAAAAACGAATTTCTACGGTTGCAACCGATGTAATTTGTATATTGGTGCCATTATCTAAGTATCGAAGTGCCAGGTAACGATCTTCCGCGTAGGCAATGCTCTAGCTTAAATCGTTTACGCACGGGTCACGGCAGTTGTGCGGCCACCATGACTAAATATGACTTTGCAGCAAATCCTGGATGTGTTTGCAAAGATACCCAGCAAATAATTAGTCACATTACAGATTGTCTGATTTATGGGTTTGATGGTGGAATCGTGTGCCTCCATAATTTAACTCTTAGCGCAGCCTTTTGAGTAAGCAATTTATTGATTGATTTATTTATTTATTTATTATTAAAGGTAAAGCACAACATATAATTTACTGCAGCATTACAAAAAAAATGTGTTTGGACCAGTAGCGAAAAATAGAGCACACTGCAGTATCTTGGTCACGTGCGTCAACACCGCCTAACTAGGCCTAGGCCTTTACTAAGGCAGGTGTACCAGGAAATATTTTACCTGTGCACACAAAAAAAGTAAACAATTAACAACTAAACTTAAAAATTAAACATGTAAAAAAAATAAATTAAAATATCATCAAGAAGTATTTGAAATTATAATCATAAAATTATCGAGTAAATAAATAAAAATCGAAATTATAATAATAGTAAATAGATAGATAGATACCTACTCAGTAAAATAAACAAAAAAAATAAAAATAAGCATCATACTAGATAGTCAAATAATTTAAATGTTTACATTTCACATTTAAATTCATGTTGTGATTATTTTCTTCTAATTTGATTATTCTAGTCTATAATTTGATCATTTTATTTATATTTTATAATTTCTAACATCGCAATTAACGACTCTGTCAATTTCACCAACATGTTATCGCCATATGCTTTAAAAGTGACAACATATAGTACATATTTCGATTATTTCTCGATTTAACAAACTAATTTAGTATAACTACTCATAGTACAGTCCAATTTATGAAATCTACAAAAATATGTTGTGTTCAGCAGTAAAACAAAAAAAAACGACAAAGTGAATTTACGTAAGTAAGACACGTCATAATCTTTTTTGACAAGATTGTTTAAGGTCGCCTCTACCTACAAAGCTCACGAGTACTGCATACGAGTACTGTGGGTAAACGATATTTTTAAAAAAACGTTTTCAAAAAGGTTATTACGTGTTCTGTTTGTATATTATAACGTGCTAAAATTATATTTATTTTTGTAGACACACATTATTTCAAATGACGTTTTTCAAAGAGGCAATTTTTGGCAGCTCTTACAATATTTTGTCTATGCGTTGTATTACTCTAACTGCGGTTCATGCAACCAAAAAATCGTCATAGGTATTATTAGGTATATGTGATTTTTAACACTTCGCGTACAATATCCTGGTTTGTTTATTTGTTTGTTTTTAATAGTAGGGTTGGTTGTAAGATATTGTCGTATGATAATAAACCCGCCCATTGTGATTTTTTTTATTAAATAGTAGAGACAAATTTTTAAAACTTTACTATTTTAAGCAGTAAGATCCGTTCATCGGCTAGGCGTGATCTGAAAACCATTACCCCTTTGGCAGCCTTTTCAAAGTTGCTCGGCGTCAGGTACAAATCCCCCTTCCCCCTCCTTACTGGTATTCATGAATTCAACCAGCATAACACGGCCGGTGGCATAGTGGTTAGGTTGCCTGATTTTACAGGTATGATACCGGGTTCGATTACCAGCTGTGTCACCATTTTCCGTTGGGATAAAATTAACGGAATTGCATTTCAATTCTGTTGATCGAATGCAAGACACACAGTTACACACACACATATTAACACTTCATAGTAGAGTTGGTTGTAAGGGATTGTTGTATGATAATAAACTCGCCCATTGTGAAATTTCACAATAAAAAGTAGATACAAACAAACCAATAACAGCAGTGAAACATTACGAAAAGAAAGATCGATTTTCAGTAATTACTTTCGTTAAGGATTTTTTTCCATTATTATATGTCCGGATATCAACCTCCAAACGGACTACGTCAACCACCGTATCTATATCCACTCGGATAGCAAAGCAGCTCTTATGGCACTAGCCTCGAATACCATTAATTCAAAGCTAGTGCAAAACTGCATATCACTACTGAATTCCCTGGACGAAAAGAACAGGGTAATTCAAAGATGGGTTCCCGGCCATGCTGGAATCGAGGGAAATGAAAAATCCGACGAACTTGCAAGGAAGGGAGCAAAGGGAACCTTATACGGCCCTAAACCTTGCTGTGGCGTACCAAAAAGCCTTGCAAACCTAATGCTCAAACAAATGTGTTTAGAACAATCCGTCCACCACTGGAGCAACACGCCAGGGTTGAATCATTCCAAAGCGCTTATTGGGGCTTACGACCGTAAGACGGCCCGTGAGGCCCTATCGCTAAATAGGAACAATCTACGCATACTGGTGAGGGCGCTCACGGGGCATTGTGGGCTGAACAAACACATGTTCAACCTCAAGGTCAGAGACACAAAAATGTGCAGGTTCTGCCAAGGGGCAGAGGAAACTCCCCAGCACCTCATGTGCGAGTGTGGCCCGCTTATGCGTAAAAGAAACACCCACTTGGGTGGTCACTACCTCCAGCCTGAGGAGGTAAAACAATCTGGCGCCAAAAGCCTGCTGCGGTTCTTAAATGACACGAGGCTTAGCGCAGAACTATAATAGGTGGCGAACATAATAGATCAGCAATGGTCGCAGTGTTACAAGGCTCATAAAGACCTTAGAAAAGCCACACTCCACAAATAAAAAAAATAAAATTATAAGGATTTTTTTTAGGTTATTCAATTTTAAACTAGCTGATTTTACTTTACGTTCTTTTCCTCCATTTTTAATGAGTCAATTCGGTCCAATCTTATTATATTAATAGCAATTGTTCATCCTTTATACCAGTGGTTTTCAACCTTTTTTAGGTCGCGACATCTTTTTTGGCAAAAAAAATAAAACTCTTACCTGACCGCCCTAAGACTCTTTTCTCTTCCACGTCTAACTGTAAGCATCAAATAAATAAAGTTTTTGTAAAAACAATAGGGAAAACAATTTTAACTATTTTTCACTTTCATCGCTGTACCTAACTGTTTCCATTTTAGATTAACATAAAGTTTTGTGAAAGCTATACCAAACATATAATAAATATGGTTCTCTTCCGAAGCTGTAAATGTTTGGTTATTATATAAATAAAGGTTTTGTAATATTTTTGATTTTTATTTTTAGATAGCTCGCGAACCTCGGAGGGTCTCTTTGGGAGCCCCCAGGGGGTCACGGCCAACTGGTTGAAAGCCACTGTTTTATACTAATTACACTCACGGCTTTTAATTTATTATATTAAAATTAATTGCCGCACTAACTATGAAAGTGGCTCTTTTATTATATACGACTATTATCCACCCACATTGAAAAGGTAATCTGCGATTTAAGACTACTCTGAAATTTTATCCAAATTGGCATTTATGAGCAAAATAGCCGTAAATGTTTATTCAAGCTTTATGTGGGTGTCAAGATGGTATTCGTTAAACGTACGACTATAAACGACAACCTGATTCTAAGTATTGTACAAATACGAGTGAGTTGTAATACCATTTTTTCCTATTTCCTTTTACATATATTTTTTTTTTGCATATACATATATAATGTTTGGTAGTTTCTTTTTCAAATCCACCACAATGTAGGTATTTTGAATGTTTCCTCTATACAGTTATAGATATAAATTCTTTATTGCACATTTTAATATAAATCATAATGTACAACAGGCGGACTTATTGCCTACATTACAATCTATTACAGCCAATCATTGTTGTAGTGAAAGAATGTAGGTGCCAGTAAAGTAAAATAAACTAAAACAAAAAAAAAGTATTTATGGGATAACCGCTAGTAACAAAGAACAGCAGTGAGTGGGATAAGACGTAGGATAACTAGAAAATTAGGGAAGTGAAATGCTTTTTCAGAGGCTCTTAAAAAGTAGAAACCGTTGGTGCGTTTCTGATATTGTACGGGTGCTGGTTCCATAGGCTAGGGGTCGTCCATTAATCATGTGATGATTTTAGCAACTTTTTATTCCCTCCCTCCCCCTGGTGATATGTGGTGAGGTTTTAGACTAAGACCCCCCCCCCACTATTTTTTTAACCCCTAGCAGGGTGCAACAGAGTTCAATTTTTATCCATCAGTGGAAATTCGAAATTTGGGTAAATGATTAAGAAAATTAAAATATACGTGTTCGAGGTTTTCACTTAATTCAATCCATAACAGTTAATACGGAGTAGTAGGTTTAGGTAACTGAATGTTTGTTTGTTTGTTTATACTTTTTATTGTAAAAATGTCACAATGGGCAGGTTTATTGTCATATGACAATTTCTTACAACCAACCCTACTATGACGTGTTATATGTATGTGTGCGTGTAACATGTTTGTGTGTGTCTTGTTATTGCATTCGATCGACAGAATAGAAAATGCAATTCCGTTAATTTGATCCCAACGGAAAATGGTGACCCAGCCGGGAATCGAACCCAGGACCTTACAGAGTAAGATTAGGCGACGGGGCCGTGTTGGAATACGTTGAAATATCAACTTGAAATTTAGATGTAATATCAACTTATAATTTAAAGCAAACCCTTAAAAAACGATGGTTTACATTATACATTGGGTCTTTGGCTACCTATTCATATATAATTTATAGTAGAATAATTTGTAAGAATTCTAAACGGGAAGAGCTTTTTGCGTGTGACTCTTAAATTAAAGCAAAAACCGCGCGAAAACCGCATCGAGCGTCGCCGACGTGACGCGCGCGGCTACCAACCATTGGGCGGCTCGTCAATCGTCAATGTAGCGGGCGCTTTTCATCCTCGACGCGCGGTCAAGCAAGAAATCTATTTTTTCTCTTCCCAGAACAGACTTTCGTTTTTCTCGAGACTCGATCGGCCGCGGCGATCCGTTTCATCGCCGCCGCAGTACTTTTCACCGTTATGCTCTGGAATCTCACGGTCGCTTTTCAATCTCAAGTAGTTAACTATAAATCGATCGTTTTGCGAGAAATGGTAATGGCCGATTTTCATACAATCCTGTGCCAGAACAAACATAGTCGACGCATTGGACGTGTGTGTGTGTGTGGCGGGTAATATTATTTGGTTCTGTTTTTGACCTCCTTTATAAATTTTATTTTTATTTATTTATAAGTACTTATTACAATGGTTACGACTAATTATACCGAACAAGTTCAAGAATCAAACATAAACAGTTCAGAGAAACCGTCACATCGTGTTTGGCTCCTGCCTAAAACTCATCTAACTAGGTCAACTAAGGCCTGTATCTGGGCCCAACTCTAATAACCAGGAATTGATTTTCGAAATATGAAGCACTTTCTTAAGAAAAGGAAGGAAACACTCCTAGTTTTAGGAGCTGCTCAAAATAGGAAGCAATTTGAATGTAATTACTGTATACCAATATTTTAAAAGTTTCATATTATGTTCCAAAATATCTGTTGCAGATTTAGACTTCACACTTTTATACAGGATATTAATGGCATTTTAGTAATTGAATAGGGATATATGATAATAATAATCATAATCATATACGTAATCATTTTTATTTTTCGTAAAAGACTAGGTATCTACAATAATCAAATAGGTAGATACATAAGCTGGTGAAATCGTCAAATAAATACATATGAGGATATGAGATAAATTACATATTAGATAAATGTCATAAAAGTCAAAATGGAATAACATAGTAGATAAAAACGGATTTTGAGATCGCTACTCTATTATTCTGACTGAACGCTGTAGAACCCTAATTAGAGTAATCATAATCATAAGTAATCGAGAGTAATTTTGCCTGAAACAAAAACAATAAACTAAGATATTATTTTTGCATATGTATTTTCTAGGTGAACTAAAAAAAATCACTAAAAGTTATCATTTCAGTAATTTTTTCAAGGATTTCAAAAAAGTGACTACTTTCGATCCAAAATTTTGTGTCCTATTTTTTTTTTGTTAATATAGAAGAGAATTTAATAGTCTTTACTTTTTTTAAATAACTCGATCCCTTAAGTTTTTTTTTGTCACCGGCGCAAACTAGAAAAATATGGTTTTGAGAAAATGCGTGTAAAGTTTTCTATAAAAAAAAGTAAGTTCTTTACACTTACAGCAATCTGCAACTATCAGCGATTCCAGATGAAAAGTATTCATGAAAAGATTTCAACTTGAAGTTTAAAAAAAACATGAGATACATGTTTTTTTTGCTTGTCTAAACCAGGCTCTCCCCCGTTAAGAAATATTTTGAAGCAACTGCGGACTGGCTGACTATGCTTTGTGTATGTAATATATTAGATATTTTGGCTAACGCTGATCTATTTTCCTATCGGTATTTTTTTCAGGTGTAGTGCAAGTTTTACCCTTCTCGGATTAAAAGAGTTATATAGAAATAATGACACTGCTCTTCTGCGTTAAGGATATTTATAAACTATAGACATTGAAGGATGTAAATTACTATACGCGAACCCCGCCCCCCTCCCCCCCCCCCCCCCCTCCCAAGGAGTTAAAACGACATCGTGCCATTCTGTGCCCCATGGAGTGTATGTAAAAATTGGACGAACAAAAATCCACAGTCGAACTACGCTAACAGCCCGTGAGTATTCAACACCATGCCGCGAGGCACTGGGAAGTGCAATCCAGCGATCTATCATTAAGCCCTTACTACCATATTTTTACGAATTTCTCCATCCTCCAGTTTGGTCACAGATTCTAAATCGCTTGCGCGGCCTCTACCTGATGTTAGAAATAATTCAAGTTTGAATTTATCGCGGACCGAGGCGCCCTCTTCCCGTCAAGTTTACATGGGATCGGATGGCAAACGGATCGTTTCTCAGGATAGGTGACGCCAGGTAAACAACTATCCCCGCTACTTAGGAAACTCCGTTTCTATACTTCCCTGGTTATTCTTCGGATCGCGCAACGATTGGCTGAGCCGGCCCGAGGTGTTTATTCATCATAATTATCTATCTGTCACTTTTTCCAAATTTTTTACAAATAATTCAAATTAAATATACACTCTCCTTGCCTTTTTTCGGCAAACTGATTTATTAAATCATTTATAGCTGATGATGACTTGAGGTTTTCTAAAGTTTTCTGCCTCTATGGAAATTAGTGACAGGTCTGACAGGCGTTCATGACCAATCGACATTCTTAGGTATTTTTTTTTCAGTTTTAATTTTGAAAAAACTTATTTTAGCAGTTGCAGTTGTAACTGGAAGGATCAAGATTAAAAAGCATGTTGTTATTACCTCCGGAAAACTGGTTGCAAGACTATTGAATTTTATCAGCAATAATTCAACGAATTCCTTAATGGAATGAATTTTAGATTTTAAGCATATTTTTAGAGCCTCTAATTGGCCATAAAGAATAACTGAGATGTCTTTACTGTTTTTAGCCGACAGCTTTCCGGAAGCGTTAAATATCTCTTCGTTTGAAGAAGACAGGAGTTTCTCCGGTTGTAATATTTCGATCATACTACTCAGGTCGCCAGGTCAGGTCAGGACAGGTTGGGGGCCCCCGTGGCCCGGGGGCCCCGTATAATTGATACTCCAGATACGGCGGTAGCTACGCCCCTGCTTGGAACCAGAACTAGATATGTTATGAATAATATCTTGAGAAATCTAAGACTTTATTTTTTAAAGATATTAAAGAAAATAATTGCATCACATTTGACGACTGGCCAATCATGTCCGTCGTCTCTTAAAAAAACTACTTCAAGTCGTCTCAATTTGGTTTCGGTTGCCGTGTGGTCTCCTACTCGTAAATTATGATGAATAGTTACGGCGACGAATTGGTTCGCACGCGACAAAATGACCGTAACACGAGTCGGCTACTTTCTAACTTGTCAATCTGATTATCGCGGTTGCGTCGTCCGCACTAAAACCAGATCTTCCAATCTATAATTGAATCGGAGCGGATTTGATCCGACGCAGGTAATGAAATACCACTGAATCACGATGAGCTGACGGGGACCGATCAAGAGTAGCTCTAGATTCTAGATCTAAGCTGTAGATCATGGAGATCGTCGATCGTTCACTTTCCCCTATCCGTCTTAAGCATAATCCTTGAGTAGGCGATGGAAACTGAAGCACAGATGGTTTGTAAGTAACAAATATTAATAAATTAAAGAAATAAATTACTCTATAATATTGTCCAAAATAACGTAAACAGCCCCAGAGGCGTAACTAAACAAGTAAATATATTAAAAAGAATAAAAAATACGACTGCCGTTACACAAAGTGAACTACTGAATCTATAATTATTTTTATCACGGATTTTTTAAGAAATATTTGTGGTGTATTTACAAATTATTTATTGATTTCAAATTATGAGTAGATTCAATAAACAAAAGTCCTAACCTAACTAGGCTGCCGCCTGTTGCAAGGTAGACAATTTATTTTAATTATTCTAAGAAATCTATAATATTATATTTATATAAATAAACAAAATCACACATAATGTAACAGAAATATCTTAATTACCTAATTAAAAATTCGTAATAAATTGTCATGAAAATTGTCAATAACCTATTATTTTATTTTAAAACATGATAAAAATTAATATATATTTATATATGTATTAATAAGTATTAATATGTATTAATAATATACAAAATAAATTCACAAAAATAAAAATAAAATTATATTTAGAAATCATCAATTATATTACTACGTATACTATTATGTTTTTATTATAAAGATTCAATTATCTAATAATTCATATAAATATATGTATATTTCCGTAATGTGCCAAATCAGACCTTTTATTTGACACTAAAAAGGATATATTTATGTTAATTTATTGACATTTGGATATTTGGACACTTAGACAACTACACGTCCATATTCAACAAATAAGATACCCTAAGACACTTGGGATGGCATAACGATTTTAACAATTCGCACACTTCTAAATCGATTTAAGCGTTTAGAAATTATGGTGAAATAAAGAAACAGAAAACATACATAGATGAATCCTGAACAATTACACTCTTTTTTGTTAAAAAGTAGTGTAAACGAGGGCCCTAGTGCAAAATTGAACAAAATTCACCTACTTAGGATGTAAACTCTGCATATCTAGTTACATTATTTTTTTATATTGTAGCTACATTATAAATCGATGTTTTCATTTGAGGTTCAACAAGTTTCCAAGAACTTAAAACGGTACACGCGGTATCACATAGAAACTGCTGAGTGAGAATGTTCGAAAAATTTATTCCAATATTAATATGACGCTTTACTGTTAATTTAATTGTTGAATAATTTTAATTGTTAATTTAATTGTTGAATAAGTTGTTGAAAAATCAAAAATTACGTCAGTTTTATTACTTTATTTTGAGTATAATTACTGAGTGCGAATATTATAAAACTAAAATATACCTACATAATATATTTACAAATTTAGCATTTTTTGCATATCCACACATTTATTGTAAATTAACTAAGCACTTAATATACTATAAAAAATATAAACAAGTACGTTTCTGGAATGGTTTTCGTCTTGATTTGCACTCTTCAAAATCAAAATCAATTTTTGAGATATCCATCTTTTCGGATTCCTTAGCTACCTAGCAGAGTTGAATGAAACGTAGGCGGTAGACTGAAGTTACATTTTGGGCCCTAAACCTACCGTGGGGCCCCGGTGCGCCGCACCGGCTACACCGCCTTAGCTACGCCGTTGGACAGCTCTTACATAGTAAAGTAGTAGTTCTATAAATAGTAGAACTCGCGGTTATTAGAACCATTAAAACGGTTACCATCTAAAAAAGTAATACTATTTCTAATCACCCCGACCCCTGCATATTGCGTATATATTTTTATACAAATATTGTTTAAAAATTTGTCGACTTTACGTATAGTTACACGACTTACGGTACATAAGAAAATATTTTTTCTCTATTCACACCGCCTCTGTTAATATGAAGTATACATTTTTATAAATTATATCGTAAATATTTTTATAAAAATATATTACTTGTCTATTGTCTATTGGACAGTTTGATATGTCAAATGATTATATTGGAAACGTTTCTCTTTTATCCCATTATTTTTATTTCCCATTATTTTAAATTAGGTTTCCTAATATAGGTAATTGAAAATTATTTAATCCGATTTTGATTATATGAGATAGGTAATAGATACTTGGACATAACTGTTATTCTTGTACACGTTTATTTTTTCTGAGCCAAGGCTTCTTTTGGTTTCTGCCATCTCCTTTCTACCACGCCTTTCTTCTGAGCAATGCCAAATGAATAGTTTGAATGGATTGAAAAGTAATGAATAGTTCTCCTATTGTTTATGCACATCAGCTAGGTAATGAAAGGTCGAGTGTACAACTCGGAATTTCTTCCCCGGTTAGACTAAACTAATACTTATACAAGAGAGCGAGACGGCTAATATGTGTGTACAACATTTATCATTAACTGGGCGGAAGGATTTCCTCTGAACACATTGGTTCGATTGTTAAATGAGCTGTATGGATCAATTAGGCCAGATAGGCCTCTTTCGTCTTAGCTTTTGTAATTTGAAAGCCATGTTAAGTCAAGATTATAATTATGTATTTTATTAGCACATTGAATTAATATGTTTAGATCTATGTAATTTGATATGTATATGTGTGTTTCTGATAATTTGTAAGCCATAAAGTCAATCATATCACTCAGTAATAAAAATCAAATCACAATCAAATTAGTAATAAAAATCACATTGAAAAAATAAACTGTTAACCCGATTTCGAGTAAATTTTTGAGAAATCGTATACCTACGACCAGCTCTATCTAACTGTATACAATTTGATCTTCATAAATGGATTCTTGAAGAAATACTCTGAAGAAAGACTTCATTTCTGTTAACACGACAGGTGTAACCACACTGCCGCTGGGTATAAGGACTTCTCGAAGGCCTTCGACAGAGTTAATTACTTGATATTACTCGGTAAACTGCATGGGAATATGCGACGGGAATGCATGGGGATCTGTTGCCGGGGTCCTCATACTATGTGGCAAATCGCAACCAATATCGTCACCGTCGAGGTGAAAAAAAAATAATTTTTTGTATCACTTAAAATACTACAAATATAGTACGAAATACTACTAAAATACCACGAAAATACTACTTGAATACTACGAAAAGACTGCAAAAATCTTAAAATTACATTCATGATTTTAATCGAACACAATAACTATTTGGGGGAGGGGGTTGTGGATTGGCGCAGCAGGGGAGGGATTAAGGGTTGGCGCCGGGAGGGGTTGGCACGGGAGAGTTGGCGCAGAGGAGAGGGGGGGGGGGGGGGGGGGGGGGAGCGGGAGAGTGGGGGGGGGGTGTATATTTGCCGGAAAAGTACTTATTATAATATAATATTTTATATAATAGGTATTCATCTGCCAAAAAAATATTATTTTATGTACAAATAACCGTGTTATTTTTTGTAGTGCTGTATGTTTTCCTTAGTAAATAAATGAATTAAAAAAATAATTAGGCATTATTTTGTTAAATAACAAATAGCTTGAGGTCAATGGTTTTACCTAGTGCGTTTATGATATCGCAACGCTATCGGCCTACTGATAAGCCCTTCTCAATCATTATATGCATGCATTCAGCAGCGCGGCGCGTTCTATTAATAATGATTTGTGAACAATAATACTCGGTTTAATTTACATCCCACAGTTCCTTGTCGCCTAAATCGTAAGCCAAGATAAATCATCCGCGGGCCACTTCGTATGCAGGAATAATGTATAATTTCTTTAGGCATTGTGCAGCTGAGTGAGTGCCTCTTTGAGCGTCGGCGTCGCTGCTATGTTTTCAGCCGAGTCCTGGCTGCGAGGCGCTGACACACGGTCGCGGTTGTATGACGATCAATGCGACGAATTTTTAAAGATACCATGAGCCAAAAAGCCGTTTTACTCAAATCTGTTAATTGTTACTGTTACAACAACTTTTAAGATCGTTCTCCAGCGGGTTGATATCAATTTCATCGATGTATTTATTGTAGGTATGCTTTTTGAATCTAGATCTAAAAAATAGAAACTTCTTTTATAGGAAATATGTAAAAAGCTAAGTATTATTCCTAAGATTTCAATCTATTTTTTTAAATGTAATTTAATTTAATTTAATTTGTCAATCACAATAAACGAATTAAATGGACAACGCGTACAAATAAAATGTCATACACAAATTTCAGTATCAAACTGGTAACATGGTATGCAAAAAATGTTTGCCAGTAATCCTAACTTAATGTCACTTGACTAGGATATAGCCTGTTCTAAGGCGGATATTGTTTTTTTAATAAATATATTTTTTTATAAATAAGTGTATAATAAATAAATAAAAGCACAGTAACTTTAAATATATATATATATATATATATATATATATATATATATATATATATATATATATATATATATATATATATATATATATATATATATATATATATATATATATATATATATATATATATATATATATATATATATATATATATATATATATATATATATATATATATATATATATATATATATATATATATATATATATATATATATATATATATATATATATATATATATATATATATATATTGTAATGATCTGAAAATCATCACATGATCGCTTAGCAGCTCTAAGCTAAACGCAAAATAGATTATTCGAAATTTTAAAATTAAATTGTACTTAAAAAATGATCATAGTGACATCTAGTGATTTAATTAGGAACTAAAACGGACAGATGAAGAATGTCACTTGCTAAACTATAGAGCGCAGTGTCAACGTTACATAAATAAAGGGTTTTGAATAGTTTTGAGAGTTAAGGACATTATTAGGGGTTTAAAAATAGATAATCAGGAATATTTGGCAAGAAATTAGCATATTTTGAGATTTTTACGAAAAAAATCGACGTAAAAGTCAACAATTGACAAATAGACAATAGAAGCATGTTTATGGTCTTAAAAAGTCGACCGATTGGTTTTTCAAAGAAATATAAAAAGGGGTTCATTAAATAGTAGGAATTATGGGAGAATTAATAGCAATATTGATAAAGTCATTTGAAGAACATTTGATTTATTATTAAGAGAAATTGGAAAACATAATCGACATCGATGGCAGAAAGCCGAATTAATGAAATTAAAAGAATTTTTCACCAAATAATTGCCAGTCAAAATAAAATTTAATAGTTAAAATGAGGAAATTTAGAAACACTTAATTAAAATAGAGGAATTACTAGATAAAAATAATATCAATAAATAAAATTGAAATAAAATAGTTATATTATTTCGCTTTCAAATGCGAAAGCGGAAACGACGCGAAAGAAAGGCGGCAAGATTAAGTCAAAGTATGAAGATTTCCCGCCGAATATGAAACATCAATTTCTCATAATACGTAAAATAAATACTTAAAATCATGTGTAGAAGTAGAAGCACGAATTATCGTTAAGAAATTCGCTTGTTAGCAATGTAGCAGAGCATTAATTAACGAAAAAATAGATAAATCAGATCGTTTTATGATTGATTAGTCAATAGTTGTGGGTTAAATTATTGAAAAAAGGTCATATCGATAGGGGTGTTATAAAAGGGATGGACGTGTTGCTTCCGGCATCCATTAAGAAATTTTAGTTGCACGCACTAAAGCTGCGAAAGTTTGGGAAAGAAAAGTATATTTTGTTGCTCAGATGTGAGGATAAAACAGTTTAAAATAAGGGCACTGAGATGTTGTGAAGCATCTTAGTGCCCAGTTCATTTAGATTCGTATAAAGTGTGCAGATCGTATATCACAGAAACGCTTTATCGCACTCGTCATTGAGGCGCTTTTTACAAAGACACTAAAAACGAACAAATAATTGAAAATCCAGTGCTAAAAATGTGAATCGAGAGAGCTACGCGAGTTGGCATGAAAAAATCCAACATTTCAAATAAAATAGAAGTACGAGATTTCGTCGGGTTGCAATACGAAAATTATATCAAAGATGGCGACGAGGCAAAGTCAGATCAATATGTCACAACATTGCGAGCGTTCTTCGGAGGTGCATAACATGGCGGTGAAATACAATTAACATTGACGAGAACGCAGTAACGGCTTGGAATTGCAGTACGATAGCGAAGAGGTTGGGGTTTCTAAAAAGGCATTCGTCGTGGTATGGCAGATTTCTAGGAATGCAACAACACATCGAAGATTGACATTTAGTTATAAGTGCATAATTGTGCAATGCAGCTGTAAATACGGGGAAGTATAGCCGAGAGTCATTGTCGGCAAAGATGTACTAAAAATATGTAAGTTTATTTTGCCGAAGCTGGCGTTATTTAATTATTTGGGCCGAAGCTAGCAACCAATATTGTCATTGTTGTATATTTTTGGGGTTGTAAATATTAGAGTTTTGGGGGGTTTATTGGAAATTATTAGAAATGATAAGTAGTAGTAACGTAAATGCGTGATTTCTGCATATTTGCACGTTAACTAAAAATGAGGCATTTAACATCGATTGATATAAATAGTCGTTGATAGTTCTACGAGGTAAACCTCTAGTCAGACTATTATTTAATTTGGAAGAGAGTTAGCCTTTGCTAACTCCATTGATTTAGACATCAGCCATTATATAAATGTGCTTTTAATTTGGAAACTAGTTAAGGAAACATTCGAATTATACTGAATGTTAGAATAAAATTAAAGATAAGGAAAATTGTAGATTATATTAAGGTTTTTTTGTTTTGACTGATCGATGGGGTTTCACGGATAACGGGGAGGGAATAGTATTAATAGAAATAATAGAACGAAAACCATATGGACATTCAGTGGACTGAATGGTAACCAGGTCGTAGTTTATATCGGGCATTAGCGACTGTGGTCATTTAAATTCATTATATCACTGGAACGCCATCGACTAGTTGACAGTATGTTAGTTATAAGTAATTTTATTGTTGTATGTAACATTACGATTCATGTTTCAATATAAATTGACATTGGACATATTTAAGTAAATAAGGGATTAGAATCTAATTGTCGAATTTCACGACGGAGATTTAAACTCATGCATTATCATTATTAATATTATTTTATTAACAATCGACTGAACGCAGCCATTGTTGTCATCGACAAATGATCGATCGAAAATAACTCAAGAAGAAATTGTAAATATTTGTGGTGAATTAGGCGCTCATTATAATAAATATAATTCACAATGATAGTACTTAAACTAAAATAGAAGAATTTATAAATTTAATTGTTAATATATGCATTTGGGTTAATATATGGATTATTAATTGGAGAAGATTTGTTTAATTGAGGAAGTAAATACAAGGAGGGAAATTATTAGACAAGGTGTTGGAAGCCTATCCCACTGGAAGGTAATATTATCACTGTCGCTGTATGGTGGTAACATGTTGAAATAAATATAGTAAAAATCTTCTCTGCAAATGACATATAAATCATAGATAAAGTTACAAATAGTATATTAAGGAAAAGTCCTTTGTGACAAATGCCGTCCCAATGTGGTGGGCCAATAGACTTTGAAAGTATCTTAACATAACATAGAGAATATAAAATCATAACTCACAGATAGAAATAGAGGTGAGAAGTAGTAGTAAAAAAAATCAACGCTACATATGGCGCCCAACGTGTGGGGCCTTGATAGATTCTAAATAAAATAAATAGTAAATTATTCGATCGATCGTAATTTGGGCATTTAATAAATAAAAAATATAGAAACATGAATCGTGTGATATAACTGTATATTTAGCATTGCGAATTGTTGATATATTGTATATGTGTGTTGTTTCTGGAAATCTGCCTATATACATAATTTAATGTTATTGTACATTATGTACACATATTGACTGCAATCGTCGTAATTGAATCGGTGATTAAAATAGTACCTCGGGAATAAGAATAGTTTAAAAATAAAATAAACAAATTTGATTGGAAATAGATTTTATTAAGAATTAGGCTGGAATTAAAATAAATTAAAATAATTGTAATCAGGACGCCGCGGATAATAACCTTTGGCACAATAGCAATCGTCAACCTTTTGCTTTGAATAAAATATAATAAATTAAATTCGTTTAATTAAAAAATAAAATAAATTGAATTAGTTTTGAATCAAAATAAAATAAATTAATTAAATTCGTTTAATCAATAATAAAATAAAATAAAATAAATTCGTTTAAATAAAAAAATAAAATAAATTAAATTTATTTTGAATCAAAATAAAAATAAATAAAATAAATTAATTAAATTTATTTAAATTAAAATAAAATAAATTAAATACGACAAATAAATTAAGAATAGACATAGACATCATAATGTCTCAAACAGCTTCGTCATCGAAAAAACGAAGGCTGGAGAGAGATATATCTCAGGGACGTGTGGAACCATTATTCGGAATTAGGCAGAAAGAAGATTTTTATAACACTGTGTCTCAATGGAACCTGGATGTAGACCAGGAAAATAAAATGTTTTTGGATAGGGAAAGGGAGCAAATGGCGGATAAGATTCAAGAGTTAGAAAGAAAGTTGTCGCAATTAGAAATAGGAAGAGATGCGAAGAGGAAATCTATAAAACCACGTTTCGAACCTGTGCAATCGGGGTACAATGACATATATAAATGGGGTCTACGTTTTTCAGGGGAACATTCTGTCTTGGAGTTTATAGAATCATGTGAGGATAGACTACGATCGCGTCGTGCAAACAGTGAGGAGCTCATACAATCGTTTACTGAATTGTTGAGTGGAGCAGCCCTGAAATGGTTTAGGTCAATTAGGACGAATGATTTGAATTGGTCGCAGTTAAAGGCGAAATTAGTAGAGCGTTTTGAACCAATCAATTATCAAATTAAAATTGATAGTCAGATACGCAATTTGAAACAAAAGCCGTCGCAGAATATTCAGGAATTCATAACTGAAGTTCGGGGTTTGAATGCCCTTTTAAAAGAGCAAATTGGGGAGTCAATGTTATTGGAGATTCTTAAAATTAATATTGCGGATAGGTACAAACCTATTCTAGGCTCTCAAATCTTAACGACAATAGAAGAATTAGTTAAATATGCCATGAACTTCGAACAATATTTAGAAAAGGAAACGACTGCAAAACCTTTCAAACATTTTCAAAATAAAACAGTCGCGACAGTATCAAAGGAGAGTATAGTGTATAATAGGAATAATAATCGGGGAGGTTTCACTGGATATAGGGGACGCGGACGTGGCTATACAGTGAATGCGTTTAATACGGGGAGATTGAATTATTCTGATTTGACTGGGCCTGGAAACCAGAGTCACAGGAAGTGCCTTAAATGTCAGGAAGTAGGGCATCATTTTAAGTTTTGTCCTAATATTAGCGGTAAAATCTGTTTCGGGTGCAGGTTAGAAGGGTTTACCATTAGGGAATGTACTGGCTGCGTGAAGAATAGCGAGATCGTTGATAATAAAACAGGGGACGTCCGACGGAATAGAGAATCTGGAGACCCTGAAACAGCTCATGGATCACGGAGTCAGGGAAACGAATAGAGAACTCGATGGCTGGGAGGGGGTCGTCGGTTCGCATTTTTAATAATACCCTAAATAGTAATGATATGGATCAGAGACCTTATATTTATGTAAGGTTAAATAATTTTAAATTAAAAGCATTAGTAGATACAGGATCTTCTGTTAATATAATAGGGAGAAAATATATAACATTATTTCAGGGTTGTGCGTTTGATAACAAATGCAATAATATACAATTGATGTCGGCGGATGGTACGATACAGAATATTACAGGAGAATTGGATATAGATACCAAATATGAGAACATTTGTCGACGTTTAAAATACATACTTAGTTCGAGTATTTCAGAGGGATTGATTTTGGGTATAGATTTTTTGAAGACATTTAATGTAGAAATAAATTTCCGATTTGGACAGACAGATGCGAAATTTATTCACTGTGCTGCTATATATCGAAAGATGTTGATAGATAAGCACATTTTAGAAGAGACGGATTTGAGTGAAAGACAGACTGGGATTTTGAATGCGATAAGGAAGGAGTTTGAGGTTATATCCATTGAGCGAAAAGGTTTAGGTCTGACGCACTTGGTCAAACATAAAATAGTCACTAAAGGTGAACCAGTACGACAGAAGCCGTATAGATTGTCTCCATATAAGCAGGAGCTGTTAAATAAAGAAATCGATAGGATGTTGGAGCTGGGAGTGATAAGACCGATAAGATCTGATTGGAGTAGTCCACTTGTTACAGTTCAAAAGAAAGATGGTACCATGAGAGTATGTCTGGATTCTAGGAAACTAAACGCTGTAACGGTGAAGGATCACTATCCGGTGGCTTTTTCGCAGAGGATCCTGGATAACTTAGGGGATGCCCATTATTTATCTTCAATAGATTTGGGAAAGGCTTTTTGGCAAATACCTTTAGACGAGGAATCTATACCTAAAACAGCTTTCGTAGTGGAACGAAGAGGCATGTTCTCCTTCCAGAGAATGCCGTTTGGTGTTTGTAATGCTACGCAGGAGCTCGGGGCTTTGATGGATAAAATATTTGGATTGGAATACGAAGGGGAAATATACTGCTATGCTGATGATTTGGTTGTTGTGTCTTGTGATTTCGAGCGGCATATTGAATTACTGCGAATCGTAAAAGACCGTTTGCACCAAGCAGGATTGACAATCAATCTGAAGAAGAGCGAATTTTGTAAACCTGAGATCAAATATTTGGGATATGTGGTAAATAAGCATGGATTATCTACTGATCCTGAAAAAATTCAATGCATTAAGGACTTTCCGGTTCCGAAAACTGTCAAAGAAGCCAGGAGTTTTATAGGATTGGCGTCGTATTATCGTCGGTTTATAAGGGATTTTGCGTTCATTGCCGATCCAATTCACAAATTGTTCGGTGGAAAAAAAGGAGAGGTTCATAAGTTAATATGGAATTCGGAGGCACAATTGGCATTCGAGAAGTTAAAGAAAGCCTTGACAGAGGCACCGGTAATTAGGTGTCCGGACTATAGTAAGACGTTTTATTTGCATTGTGATGCGTCTGGTAAAGCGGTTGGTTCCATGCTTGCTCAAATCGCAGAGGACGATCAGAAGGAGCACCCAATAGCATATTATTCCAGTAGTCTTTCGAGCGTCGAGCGAAATTATAGTGTTACAGAACGGGAGCTTTTGTCAGTTTTACGTTCTGTCCAACATTTTAAACATCATTTGGACGGAGCCCACTTCAAGGTCTACTCAGACCATAGTAGTCTGAAATGGTTAAAGTCATTAGAAAATCCATCTGGACGCTTGGCTCGTTGGAGTTGTTTGTTGTCCCAGTATGATTTTGAAATTATTTATCGAAAGGGTTCATTGAATATAGTTCCTGACGTGTTGTCAAGGATTGAGTCTGAAGAGGTCTGCAATCTGGAAATAAGAAATGTTAAGAATAATGAAGAATGGTATGGTAATTTAGAGCAACAGATTATAGGCTCGAATTTAGAAGTTGAAGGTTATAAAAGAGTAGATGACAGGATATATCGGTTTTTGCCAATTAAAGGAAGGAGTTTAGGGAGTAGAAAATCTTGGAAGCTGATTCTGAAACCGGATGAAAGGCAAGAGGCAATAGAAAAAACACATGACGGATACTTAGGAGTCCACTTTGGAGCTTACAAAACGATAAAAAAGTTACAGGAGGATTACTTTTGGCCTTATTTGGGAGAGGACGTTAAAAAATATATCGACTCATGTGATAAATGTAAAGCGTATAAAATAGCTACAACGAAACCACAAGGTTTGATGACTGCTCCTAAATCGGTGGACGAACCTATGAATGCCCTTAGTTTAGATATAATTGGTCCATTTCCAAGAAGTTTATCCGGTCAATGCTATATTTTTTCAGTAGTAGACGTATTCTCAAAATTCGTTTGGCTATTCCCAATTAGAGCAGTTACATCGAAAGTTTTAGAAAAGATACTGGAGAATCAGATATTTCTGAAATTTGGAGTACCGGCTACCGTTCTTATGGACAATGCTCAGTATTTCCGTTCAAATTCATTCAAGAATTTTTTCGAAAAGTTTGCTATACCTCGGGTCTATACATGTCTTTATACGCCTCAATTCAATACAGTAGAACGTTATAATCAGGTGGCGAAAATAAGTTTGGGAATCTTAGTAGGAGAGCAGCAAAGGACGTGGTCTAATTATATTGAGAAAGTACAGTTTGCCATGAATAATCACATCAATTTGAGTACCGGTTTCACACCTAATTTTCTCATGTTTGGAAGGGATATATATATTGACGGGAAATTACATGGAATTAATAGTTACGTTCCTCCAAACGCGAAGGATATAGAAGTAGCAGATTCTAGCCAAAGAATACAGCATATTAGAGGTATGGAGCAGATATATCAGGTCGTCGAGAATAGATTGTTGGAAAATTTTAAAAGAAATGCAGAAAGATATAATCTGCGCAGGAAGCGCGTGAGTTATAAAGCTGGGGATTTAATATGGCGAAGGAACCAGGTTCAGTCAAACAAAATAGAATTTTTTACGCATAAATTGGCGCCGCGGTATGTGCAGGCGAGAGTAGTTAAAAAGATTTCTGATAACGCATACGATTTGGAGACACTTGAAGGTAAAGCCATAGGGCGATGCCACATAAAAGATATGGTAAAAATTAGTAAGGGGTGATTAAAGAACCTTACGATTCTATCGGTTGAGTGATTAGTTGTAGAAGCTCAATAAATTATGGGGAGTATAAAAAAAAAACTCACGGTTTTGTTGATGGTATGTTTTGTGGTTGTCATAGCATTATAATATTATTATATTGGCTGTCATGGCGGTTATTATTATTTTATTGAGAGAATAACCGGCAGATTATTTTGAATATCAGAGTTATTGATTGTAGCGGGGTGTGTGTTCTTGTGTATGTATTGTATTATCATACTAAGATAATAAATTATTTTAACACGATATATCAAATATTGGATTTCATCATTTTTCAAGTTATAAATTACATTACAGATAATATCATTTTCCTGTTCCTTACTAGTAATAGATATTATCCTATCCATCATCCTATCACCATTCCTATCCTACCATCCTATCCATCATCCTATCACCATTCCTATCCTACCATTCTATCATACACTACCTATCCTATCACATTCCTTATTTCTATTCCATTACCAAAGTCTTAGTAGCAACAAATCATTAATGCCATACACCAAAAGCAGTATACAATAAATCAGAAATATTTTAATTACAATACATGTTAGCTTACACATTTAGTTGAGCAGTATAGTTTAATTTTTTCACATTAGAATCACACATTATTTTGCGTATATATATAGCATACAGTTACATTTTACTAAACATATTATCCATTTGATACGTATATGTATGGAAGAATGCACCTCGTGAAATCGTTGGGTTGTAAAATATTGTTAATAAGCTGACAGTTTTTTTTCATTTGGGTATCTAGTGGAGTGATATTGTTTTGCAAAATTGGGAAAAGAGTTATAACAAGGAGAGCGTTGTGTTGTTTGAATCTCTTCGTTTTAAACAACAAGTATTCCTTTCCTATCCTATCCTATCTTATCCTAAATCCTATCCTAATCACCTACAACTTGTTGTCCAATCATTCCTACCTAAAGCGAAGAAATACAAGCGAACACGATTAGGAATCTCATTAGTGTAATAAGTTTTTGTTGTTGAACTAAATGGCAAAGCAGTATCGGGATACGATTATTATATTGGAGAGAAGATTCCAAAGTATTATTAGTAAAGTCGATGGATTATTGTTATTGATAAAGTTGGTTGATCGTTATATTATTGAGGCTGTATAGGGCCAGATTAAAATCATTATTATAATTATTATAAAATATAATATATTTTTGGAATTGAGTTATAGTGCTATATAGGAAGCGACTATAAGATGAATGAAGAGTCATATGAATATTGTTATTTGGTATAGAATATTTGGTGGTATTGTTGACGTCTCGCTATTTTAGAGCGGGATGAAGAAGTTAGAATCGAAAAATAGCGCTAATTTTTAGAGCGACTATAATATTATGGGAATTTTTATCTGAAGTGGGCGGTCTTCGGAGTTGGAGCCACTGCTCGGGTCCATGTTTTGTTTTGTATTGGTAACTTGCGAGGGAGTATATATCGAGGTCTCGGCAAGGTTGAGGTCGCACCTCAACGCGTGACCCTGATCAGGTCTACGCTTTTGGACGAGTTGACACCCAGAGTCGGATATGGTCTAGATTCGACAGGGAG
This sequence comes from Micropterix aruncella, assembly GCA_944548615.1. Lineage (NCBI taxonomy): Eukaryota > Metazoa > Arthropoda > Insecta > Lepidoptera > Micropterigidae > Micropterix > Micropterix aruncella. The sequence goes on from OX155963.1 coordinate 27,969,290, forward strand.
GAGCTCAGATACCCAATGGGATTATTATTATTACGGTGGCATTATGGTTACATTCACCAAGGGGGTTATTATGGGGTTGCGAAATTAGAATAGGCCGGATATTGATTTAGTTTATGTTATGAAGGAGATAAATAGTAGCGATCCAGGAGGGTGAGAGTAGAAGGACGATAAATACATTTGTTAATTAGTAAACCAACATAAGTTGTGATGAAGGAGGGGATTGATTTGGTATGAAAGATAGGATGAAAGGAACCATGTGAAAGGAAGAAGTAAGTAAGGGGTGTAAGGATAAATTCAGTTTCCAATTTCTGAAATAACGAATGAGAGTTAGAAACCATTTACAGTGTACGTTAAAATCATAAACAATAGACTAGTGAAGAACCTATTAACAATCGTCAGGTTATCTAACTTGAGATTGTGTCTAAGTAAATAGCAGAAGGACAAGCCCAGCGTGAAATAGCATACTATATTAAATAAAAACTTACTATGCGACTGGTTGGGACAATGTCACGATTTTTTTTAAATCTAGAACATTAAGGGACGACCAGAGCCTGTTCAAGTGCATTGTTCTGACTTAGGCATATTTAAACTAATTTTTTTTGAAGAGTTAGACAGTTAAAATGTTCACCATCGAGGACTCGGGAGAAATCCTAATTGAGCGGAGTGGGTGAACGGAGAAGAAATAAACGGAATCAATTTAAATTTTGCAACGGAGAGAAATATTATAATTATTATAGTGACGTATTGAGATTATTTATAGATTGGTCGATAGAACAGAATAAGTAGGTGGAGACATGGTCGAGGACTCGGGTTTATTCCTAATTGAGCGGACGCATGTTGAAGCGAAAGAGAGGAGGAGAAGTTGGAATATATTATATAAATTTTAAAATTTGCAACAGGAGTGTTTGGAATCTTCGTCATTATTGTTATTATAGGTATCATATTATTGAGGTGAGATATAGAGGAGAAAGTTAGAAATTATATTAAAAGTATTATCATTAAAAGATCTGGGTTAGGAGATTGGTATTATATGGAAACAAGATAGAAATTATAGACTTGAAGAGGGAAGGCAAGCCACAAAACATATCGTAAGGGTACGAGAATTAAAAGTAAAATATTATCATAACATTATAGTACAAAACATATCGTAAAGGCACGTGAATTAAACGTAAAATATTATAATTAACATATAGCACAAAACATATCGTAAAGGTACGTGAATTAAACATAAACTATTATCATTGACATTATAGTACAAACATATCGTAGGAGTTACATAGTTATTTCCATAAAATTATTAACATTGATATTATATTACAAACATCATGAATAAGCAGTTGGAGATTGAACAGATAACAAGAAAGATATGTGATATGATTGCTTGAGGGCAAGCAGAGATTTTGGGAGGGGGTATTGTAATGATCTGAAAATCATCACATGATCGCTTAGCAGCTCTAAGCTAAACGCAAAATAGATTATTCGAAATTTTAAAATTAAATTGTACTTAAAAAATGATCATAGTGACATCTAGTGATTTAATTAGGAACTAAAACGGACAGATGAAGAATGTCACTTGCTAAACTATAGAGCGCAGTGTCAACGTTACATAAATAAAGGGTTTTGAATAGTTTTGAGAGTTAAGGACATTATTAGGGGTTTAAAAATAGATAATCAGGAATATTTGGCAAGAAATTAGCATATTTTGAGATTTTTACGAAAAAAATCGACGTAAAAGTCAACAATTGACAAATAGACAATAGTAGCATGTTTATGGTCTTAAAAAGTCGACCGATTGGTTTTTCAAAGAAATATAAAAAGGGGTTCATTAAATAGTAGGAATTATGGGAGAATTAATAGCAATATTGATAAAGTCATTTGAAGAACATTTGATTTATTATTAAGAGAAATTGGAAAACATAATCGACATCGATGGCAGAAAGCCGAATTAATGAAATTAAAAGAATTTTTCACCAAATAATTGCCAGTCAAAATAAAATTTAATAGTTAAAATGAGGAAATTTAGAAACACTTAATTAAAATAGAGGAATTACTAGATAAAAATACTATCAATAAATAAAATTGAAATAAAATAGTTATATTATTTCGCTTTCAAATGCGAAAGCGGAAACGACGCGAAAGAAAGGCGGCAAGATTAAGTCAAAGTATGAAGATTTCCCGCCGAATATGAAACATCAATTTCTCATAATACGTAAAATAAATACTTAAAATCATGTGTAGAAGTAGAAGCACGAATTATCGTTAAGAAATTCGCTTGTTAGCAATGTAGCAGAGCATTAATTAACGAAAAAATAGATAAATCAGATCGTTTTATGATTGATTAGTCAATAGTTGTGGGTTAAATTATTGAAAAAAGGTCATATCGATAGGGGTGTTATAAAAGGGATGGACGTGTTGCTTCCGGCATCCATTAAGAAATTTTAGTTGCACGCACTAAAGCTGCGAAAGTTTGGGAAAGAAAAGTATATTTTGTTGCTCAGATGTGAGGATAAAACAGTTTAAAATAAGGGCACTGAGATGCTGTGAAGCATCTTAGTGCCCAGTTCATTTAGATTCGTATAAAGTGTGCAGATCGTATATCACAGAAACGCTTTATCGCACTCGTCATTGAGGCGCTTTTTACAAAGACACTAAAAACGAACAAATAATTGAAAATCCAGTGCTAAAAATGTGAATCGAGAGAGCTACGCGAGTTGGCATGAAAAAATCCAACATTTCAAATAAAATAGAAGTACGAGATTTCGTCGGGTTGCAATACGAAAATTATATCAAAGATGGCGACGAGGCAAAGTCAGATCAATATGTCACAACATTGCGAGCGTTCTTCGGAGGTGCATAACATGGCGGTGAAATACAATTAACATTGACGAGAACGCAGTAACGGCTTGGAATTGCAGTACGATAGCGAAGAGGTTGGGGTTTCTAAAAAGGCATTCGTCGTGGTATGGCAGATTTCTAGGAATGCAACAACACATCGAAGATTGACATTTAGTTATAAGTGCATAATTGTGCAATGCAGCTGTAAATACGGGGAAGTATAGCCGAGAGTCATTGTCGGCAAAGATGTACTAAAAATATGTAAGTTTATTTTGCCGAAGCTGGCGTTATTTAATTATTTGGGCCGAAGCTAGCAACCAATATTGTCATTGTTGTATATTTTTGGGGTTGTAAATATTAGAGTTTTGGGGGGTTTATTGGAAATTATTAGAAATGATAAGTAGTAGTAACGTAAATGCGTGATTTCTACATATTTGCACGTTAACTAAAAATGAGGCATTTAACATCGATTGATATAAATAGTCGTTGATAGTTCTACGAGGTAAACCTCTAGTCAGACTATTATTTAATTTGGAAGAGAGTTAGCCTTTGCTAACTCCATTGATTTAGACATCAGCCATTATATAAATGTGCTTTTAATTTGGAAACTAGTTAAGGAAACATTCGAATTATACTGAATGTTAGAATAAAATTAAAGATAAGGAAAATTGTAGATTATATTAAGGTTTTTTTGTTTTGACTGATCGATGGGGTTTCACGGATAACGGGGAGGGAATAGTATTAATAGAAATAATAGAACGAAAACCATATGGACATTCAGTGGACTGAATGGTAACCAGGTCGTAGTTTATATCGGGCATTAGCGACTGTGGTCATTTAAATTCATTATATCACTGGAACGCCATCGACTAGTTGACAGTATGTTAGTTATAAGTAATTTTATTGTTGTATGTAACATTACGATTCATGTTTCAATATAAATTGACATTGGACATATTTAAGTAAATAAGGGATTAGAATCTAATTGTCGAATTTCACGACGGAGATTTAAACTCATGCATTATCATTATTAATATTATTTTATTAACAATCGACTGAACGCAGCCATTGTTGTCATCGACAAATGATCGATCGAAAATAACTCAAGAAGAAATTGTAAATATTTGTGGTGAATTAGGCGCTCATTATAATAAATATAATTCACAATGATAGTACTTAAACTAAAATAGAAGAATTTATAAATTTAATTGTTAATATATGCATTTGGGTTAATATATGGATTATTAATTGGAGAAGATTTGTTTCATTGAGGAAGTAAATACAAGGAGGGAAATTATTAGACAAGGTGTTGGAAGCCTATCCCACTGGAAGGTAATATTATCACTGTCGCTGTATGGTGGTAACATGTTGAAATAAATATAGTAAAAATCTTCTCTGCAAGTGACATATAAATCATAGATAAAGTTACAAATAGTATATTAAGGAAAAGTCCTTTGTGACAAATGCCGTCCCAATGTGGTGGGCCAATAGACTTTGAAAGTATCTTAACATAACATAGAGAATATAAAATCATAACTCACAGATAGAAATAGAGGTGAGAAGTAGTAGTAAAAAAAATCAACGCTACAATATATATATATATATATATATATATATATATATATATATATATATATATATATATATATATATATATATATATATATATATATATATATATATATATATATATATATATATATATATATATATAAAGTAAATAATTATAAAAGCCACTTACATCAAATATTTCATATATAACTATCAAATATTTCTATATATATATATATATATATATATATATATATATATATATATATATATATATATATATATATATATATATATATATATATATATATATATATATATATATATATACTAATAGTAGTGTATACAGTTTTCTTGACTGAGGGTAGGATACATTTGGAAGTAACAAAACAACATATCGCATAATCAATATAAAAGGCATATTTGCAAATCTTTCAAATGTTTCATGTGATTGAAGTTTTATTTATTGATCTACTTTATCTTATGAGAAATAAGTAGGGAAATATTGAAAAAAGGGAGCGAAAATGGATTAATGATTTTTAGAAAAGATACGATTTCTAAAATACATATCCCTATGTCGATTTCTAAGTCAGTAAATTGATCTAACCTCTAAAAATGTTAACAACCTTTCAGAGATAGAAAAAACAATAAATTAAAATTTTAAAAACTAGCAATATTGAAATTTTGCAATGTTTTATTGAAAACTTCTACACTATGAAAAGATTTCAAATCTTTGAAAACGTTCGTGACTAATTAACTTTAGGATTAAACGAAAAATATGTTTCCGTATATTATAAATAAAACTGAGTTTAAAGTCGTCTACAAATTTATTGATTTAAGCTAATTTACTGAGAAAAATCAGAACATCTGAAAGTTGAAATAAAAGAATCTTTTCCGTCCTAATCCTAGATATCATATTTATGTTAAGATATCAGTAGTTATTTTCTTTTATACCCAGTTTTTGACACAAATCCACTCGCTAACGGGTTGACTTTTTTATCAATTTGTTTCTAAAGTCCGTCGAGCCAAGCTCGCGAAGCACTTCTTTACCCATATGCCCGTCCGTTTAGCGACCACACTCCGTAGGTGTACGCGTGCCAGCATGAATATTTATCGGTTCGACTTCGCGCCCGGTTCCTCCTAAGTCATGATGCCTTCTATCCGTTTCACCACAAGGAGATGGAATACTCCTCACCCGGTATTACCATAATTATTGTCATCGTTATTGGGCATTGTCTTACACAATGCCGTTGCATTGACGAGTACTGCTCTGGCTTAGAGAGTAATTCGTTTATTGCGTAATTACGTGTGTGTGTAATTTACACAGGTTTGTTTCAACATTGGCAATGTTTCGTCTAGTATGCCTAGGGCTGGGTACGCCACCATCTGGTGAAACCTTATCTGATAAACTATTTAATGAATTTCAATTACTTAACATAAGACAATTATATATACGAACAATAGTACTTTACTACCACAGACACGACTAGTGACAACATAAGAGTACATCTACGCCCAAGTACGATAATAGAAACTGTAACAAACAAACCTAACAAGCAAAAAAATCAGCAGACGGACAACATTATGAATTTCACTCGAAGAAATCATAGTATGTTTATATCTGAGGTGGTTCAGAAATGCATTGACATCAGCATCGGCAAACGTGCTGAAGAAGACGGCGGTGCGTTGGCTATGGACGAAGATAAAAGTAGTATGCGAGAGACTATTAAAGGTTCTTGATTATTCAAGGTGCATGAAACGTGTGAATATAATACATATTCCTATTAACCTTTTTTTTTTCAACTTATCATAATTACATATCTTCTCACCCATTATATTTATTGTCATTATTATAATTATTATTGTTATCTTTAATATTTGATTTATTACATATATTATAACTATACAGGGGAATCGTTTTTTTCTTTCTTCGGAATTTCAAAACCTCCGTATGTGGAAAACATGCGCTATGGTTTATAGACCAAAGGAAAAATAAAATAAAATAAAACATTTTTTGGTTAAGTACTGCCGCAACTTTAGGTGTTCGAGCCTTTTTATGGCAAAAATTGAATGTGATTTCTGTTACAGGGAAACAGACATTTCGTACTTTATAATGTGAGGACACATACTTGTAACTGTCACATACGTGTCAATGAATTTGACATTTAGGCAATTCAAAAATAAATTTAAAAAATGGTTATCGAATCATGACAGACTAACCATACATCAAATGTTATCAAACTTAAACATATTTTTAAACATGTATGTTGAATATATTTTAACATTGACCTACCAAAAATTATTTGACTTTGTTGTTATATATTATTTTGACAATGAATTGTACATTTTTTTGACTAGATATTTTCATATTAAATCCTTAATTACTTAACATATTAAATATTAATGACTGTTTCTTTCTTTTCTCACATATAATTTTATTTATATTATTTAATCGAATTTTATATTATTGCCGATTATATAATGGAATTGCATTTTATTTATTATATTATCTTTTATTATTTTTTATTATTATTATCATTTTTTAACTTTTTTTTTGAAGACCACATTTTAGGGCAATTTAGTGTTATTAGCTTTTTACTAAAACTTGTACATCTGTAAGCAATCAAGCAATCAAGCAAACTTGATTGTAATATTAGAGTCCTGTCCACCCTAGAAAGGGCTAGTCCCAGTTAGGTGACAGAATCAAATAAGCAAAAGGTTAAGGTTTTGCCATTCAGTTACTGTTAATTTTGTAAGCAAATCAATGTTTTATAGAAATTAATTCTTAAATACATAAATAAAAAAATAAATAAACTATTTGGTTACAATAAAAAAAAAATACATTTACTAGCTTCTTTTTAAAGCAAAATCAGTAAAAACCTAAAATACCGTCGAAATTACAGTGACGGTAATCAGTTTGGTGTTAAAAACTGGCATGAGGTTTCGTGATACCAGGCGATTTCTTTTAAACCTATCTCCATATGGTCTGCATACACCACCAGATGTTTCCCTGACTATTTTGAGCAATCGTTTTGTAGTTGAGTGTGGCAGTGAAACCCTTTGATATTAGGTAGTATTGCCGCCGGGTGATCGGGTTTTTTCACGTGGGGAAAACATTTTAACCTGCGACCCATTCAAAAGACGTACTGCTTTCGTCTTTTGAATGGGTCGCAGGTTAAAATGAAACTTGGAAAATCTGGAATTGCCACTATATCTATCTATAGTAGTATTACTGTTCTATAGGATTAGCGGACTGATTCGACAGGGCGGGGAGGGGGAGCTGCAATGTATGTGCGTTGTTTTATTCGCTACTCACTATTCAGTAATCGTCATTTTGGTTATTAATTAATACTTATATTACAGAAAAAACTATTATGTTAAGTCTACAATCATCTAACAAAAATACATACTTTTTATTTTTTTCCGAGTTTAAGCGTCTTGCGGCAGGCAGTATTAAATTTGAAATTGTTTTTTAAAATTATTTTTCTTATAACCTCCATACAATAACCCATCTTTCCCGCTTTCAGGAAGGTTTCGATAAATATATTTTTTTTCCTCCATACAAGAGCGATCCACCCTACTACATGCAGTAATATATTAATATAAAGCTATTACATACACATATATGTCATAAATATGAAATTTTTATACATATTTATATTGTATTTATCATTATATTGTAACTGTTTATAATATTACTACTATTATATTACATATATTATGTATTTTTAAGTTACGCCTGCTAATCGCCACTCTCATCAGTACTGTCTTGACATAGGCCTAGACGCCAAGTGAGGCACTAAAATCCGCATGGACCTGTATTTTTTCTACTCATTATTAAGCATCATATTTAGAATAATGTAATAAATCTAAACTACTAATAAATTATTAATTAATGCTGTTATGGCATGATTAATTAAATAAATTATAAAAATATATTTTTCAAACGACATTTTAATTTTGCATCTTATATTTGTCGATTGACATTTTATAATTGTAACTGACTTCATGTGTGATTTTAATTTAAATTATACGATTATTATACACCATCTCACGTGTTCAATTCGGAATGCAAGTTCACGATAGAAGGTCATAGTTGTGACTCGTTTTTTCGCCACCTTTTTTTGTTTTTTTTATTTATTCTCTATATCAATTATTGAACAATGAAATTGGCGGTCCATCGATTTATACGTGAAGGACAAGCGGTTGGATGATAATATTTCATTGTTAAACTTCGTTCAAGTACACGATTTTTAGGTCAAAAACTGCGCCAATGTCGTTTCACGGACACTGTATTCGATTCGCATTACTCCTAGTGATTTTTTCTCCCAAAATCAAATTATCGAAACTAAAATCTGTAGTATTTTTACTCAAGAATATCCGCCAATTGCTATTATGTATAAATCAAACGTGCAACACAAACTTCTGCATGTCATACGCAATGGTATTCTTCTAACCTCGTTAGGGTCATGTAGGTTCCTTGAATTTGTGATTGACTGCGGTTTAAAGTGGGACAGACATACAATTATTGACCCACTTTGTGAGAAGTTAGAGCGAGCATGCTACGCTCTACCTCAAAGAGCTTCGAATGTGCTACGTTCAGTATATGCACGCCCCGCTATCTTACTTCGACGACTTCAGGAGTCGCACTGCTGATAGAGATATCGGGTGCTAGTCACATTCAAATATTCGGCAGGATATTTCAGCAAGACCATATTTATGTCGATTTTCTATAAAGACTGCACCGTGTATATATAATATATATATATATATATATATATATATATATATATATATATATATATATATATATATATATATATATATATATATATATATATATATATATATATATATATATATATATATATATATATATATATATATATATATATATATATATATATATATATATATATATATATATATATATATATATATATATATATATATATATATATATATATATATATATATATATATATATATATATATATATATATATATATATATATATATATATATATATATATATATATATATATATATATATATATATATTATGGAAATGGAAATGCGGCTACCTTTAACGCTTTTATCAAAACATTAAGAACCTTTTTAAACTGAAAGTTTTTTATTTCGTTGCAAGATACTTTAACTTGTGAATTCGTTAATTTTTGTTATATTTAATTAAAAAATGACGTTGGTATTAAAATACCAAAGTTCGGCTTTAATTTGCAATCTGTAATTTTACAAATTGCTTTTACAAAACATCGGTTGTGTTACCCCGAAAACTTTCCGGCAAGTAGCCAAGGACTAATGGAAGAATGTTGAGCGCGATGTCTCTTTCGGGAAGGTGGTTTTTTTTTTTTTTTTTTTTTTTTTTTTTTTTTTTTTTTTCAATTTATTTTATTTCTAAAAAAATCTTAACAGATTGTAGAAACTTAATATTTAAGTACATTTAAATTACAGTATATTAGTTCGTTTTTACAATATTTAAATTTATCACCACGTACATACAGTTACTTCATTATTGCTTTTAGGGCATCCAAATCATTTTTAAGATTTATTTACTAAAACCACAAATTAAAATAATTGATAAAAATAATCAAGAAATCAAAATCAGAAAAAGTCAGAATAATTAAAAAATGCTACTTAAAATTGTCAAAAAAATGACCAAAAAATTTGAAAAATTATTTAAAATTAACAAACTCATCGATCGAGTAAAAAGCTTTGTCTAATAAGAATTCTTTAAGTAACTTTTTGAATAAGCTTTCCACTTGAATAGTTTTTAAACTTTCTGGTAGCCTGTTAAAGTAATATGGCCCTGAGTATTTTTTGTCTTGCCTTGCTGTGTTTAGTTTAATACATGGTATAAAAATGTTTAATTTATTTCTCGTATTTTTAGTATGTGTATCTGAAAACTTTTTATAATGTGTTTCTTTATTCTTAAAAAACTCAGTTAGTAACTTAAAGAGATAGAGTGAGGTTAAGGTGAGGATTCTTAGCCTTTTAAAAATTGTTGGTTGACCTGATTGAAAGTGATAGTCGGCGACGAGCTCGAATAGTGGGAATGCAAAGCATTAAACGTATTCAATTTAATGGTTCACGTAAATATACTGACCGACAAAAATCTATATTATTTGGCCCCTGTGTACCAAATTCCAAGTATATAAGTCCAATATCTCGAGTCAGAAATATCACTAGTGCTAGACTCTGGTGGATAGATTTCAACCACGACATTTTAAATTCTTGCCATGACCAAATGATGTCTGCATGCCAAATTTCAGCTCGACCGGATGAAGCGGTTGGGCGCTATCGTGGAGGAATACACACAGACAGATTTTCATCTGGAAATGATCTTAATCGTCTCAGGGGGCCTCAAATAGATATATCCTTGTTCTTCTTAACTAAAACAATGCGCGTTCACAATACTTTCCCTCTTCCTCTGTTGATGGGCCAGGAAACTGTAAGTGGTAGCTGCCAATTTATGATTATATTTGCTATAATTCGTTGTACCTGTTATTCTTGTAAGTATATTTTTATTTTTCAAGCCCACGTTTGTATAGGTTTATACGTACCCTCTTCAGAGGTCAATAATGTTTAGTCACAGTTGTTAACTCTATTTGTTGCAATGTCTTTGTTCTGAATCACGAGATTGCACCTACGGTGAAGTAGTGAACTTCAAACCTAGTCGATTTTAGAGTTCTGCTTTGCGAATAGGGGCTCCTCAATTGCCCCATGTTAACCTCGAAAACCTGCTACCCAAAACCCAAAAAAGCGATGCCAGACGAAGCATCTGTTACACAACGCGCTATCTATAATAAATGAATAAGTAATAACCCTCGCATGCGGTGAACTTCCGTCAGACGCGAGGACATTGCCAAGGAAGTTGCAGTGACCATTTTGCTAAATTATGTCAGAACGTTGCATAATTCAAGGTGTCTATCAGACGGGCGATTTATTCCATCGTCCGAAAAAAGCGCCCAGTCTCCAATTGGTCCGATGCGGCGGGAATTGCAGAATTTATGTCGTGCAATTTATGTCGATGCTATGCTTCAGGGTTGTGTTGTAAAAAAAACAAATTGTCCCCTCACATGTGAGACGTCCAATAATGGATGCCTATGGCAAAATTTATTTTAAAATGTATATAAATTTATATAAATGTAAATATAAGTGTAAATGTGCGCCGCTCTATAATAATGCTATAGCTCTATAGTAAACCCCGCTCTATGTAAATGTAAATGTAAATATAAATTTATATACATTTTGCCGTAGGCAAACCCGAGCTAATCGCCATTCATTTGCGAAGTACCATATTGTTTTTACACGACTGCCCAAAAATAGGAGTGTTATGCCTAAGTATGTTTTCCGTTTCTTTATTCCATTATAACTTCTAAACCATAGGTACCCAAACTTTCTTGACTCGTAGACCCCGTGCTGTTTTCCGTAGACCCTCTGCCTGAATTTTCCTGAACTTATTAACATTAAAAGTTTCTTGACAGCTGGAACAGTACTGATTTTCGGTAATGGTATAGATAAACTGACATAGGATTTTTGGTAATGTGGACAACTTGGGTTGTCGACTATAGCGGGCGAGCCCGTCACCTCAGGAAGTTTTAACGATTAGTCGTTCTATCTCCCTGGAAGTGAATGTAGAAGACTTGGCGACAAAACAATCCACCGTCTAGCCACGCCACAAGCCCGTAAGAGGCCAACGCTTTAACCGCGAGATAGCCAGGAATGTTACCTGGCGGGCCGACACTCACGCTCTTACTTCCAATTGTGACCAGATCACTCCGGTCTCACGATTGGTTACGAGTTCGAGGTCGCTTGCGCGGTCCTCTCCCTTACGAAGCGGTGAAACGGTGTTTACCGAATCTATCGCGGACCACAGTGTCCTTTGCCCGGCTGTTCACCCAGGATGGCCGATAGTCATTTCAAGAGCAGTCGCCGTAAGGTCCGCAACCACCCTCGCTCTATAGGAAACAATACAGCTTCCAGACTCCCCCGACTGTTAGTCAGGGTGCACAGTCGATTGGCTTACGCCGCACGGTGCGCAGACCGTCCAGGAGCGCCAGAAGGTTGATTCCTAGGGGAAACTGACCATAAGGCCAGAGTCCTACCCAGGCTCGCACTTAATGCGTGGAGGTCGTCGGATAAGTGTTGACCCGTGAGTGTGACCAACCCTGAACAGAATGGGTCTTCGTGGCCAACTCAGCAAGGGCCCATTAACTCCCTGGTAATGTGGACAGTTGTAAACAAATAAAAATAAGTACAATTTTTATTTGTTTATTCCTAAGCGTCCACGACCTTAAAGTACGAATTATTTGGGAAAGCCGCACATAAGTGCACATTTAGCACTATCTCGCTTGCTCATTCATGTGGCGCGTTTATCCTACTCGCTCGCACGGATACACATTGAAGCGCATTTTTTTCACATATCTCATTCGCACCTTCCTTCGTTAGTTATGTGCGCTGGCCTCTTCAATCGACTAGTGATGCAATTTAAGTTGAGTGTTGATTTCATTCCGTGATACTTGTGATGCGCGCGTTTGTTTATGGCTATTATTATAATTTTAAAATACTATGCTGTATACAAAATCTGTTTAAGAAGTGATGCGACATTAACGGATCGCCTGAATGTCTCGTCCACTAACGTGAACCCCCATTTACACCTCGTGCACCCCAATTTTTGTTTCTCGCTGACATGGACCCCCTGCGAATCAAAATCGATCCCTGAGGGTCCATATAGATCACTTTGGGAATCACTGTTTTAAACGATTCAAACGATTTAGAAGTGTGTCGTATTGCTAGAATCGTTATTTCCTCCCGAGTGTCATAGGGTATATGCCGCGACCCCTTAGTCTCATATAAGGAGAAAGCAGCGTCTTTAATTAATATAAATCGCCTTGTTTCGCGGTTCGTATTGACATTCATCATTTGACAGTTGAGTTTTATTCGTTCTTCCTCTTCGTGGACGCCAGGAATAGATCCGTTAGACCTAGTAACGAAAAGAAATATATTTGGAATAATAATTTAGCAAAATAAATTGTACAGTGTTTAATTATTACACACCTCAAAATATTACCGATTTTTAAATAACCGTTTTTGATTCTTACGAATTTATTCCAATGCAACATTTTGGAAAATTATAAAACTAGGCAATTTTACTGGGAAAATCCAGTATGTTTTAATGATGAAACGATGATTTTTTATTCCACCATAACTGCTAAACGCTTGAACAGATTTAGAAATATGTGTTATTTTTTGGAATCGTTATGTCATCCCGAGTGTCATAGGGTACCGTAACTTTTCAAATATCAACAGTTGTTTAAATATTCGAATCTCCAAATGTGAATATTTTTATTATCACATAAATATATGGTGTTTAGTGTCAAATGAAAGACATGGTGAGTACATCCCGAAAATACATATGTATCTTTATGGTTTAATACATAAATCATATATATTTAATCTAAAACCGTTATAGAAATAATTATAAATACAATAGTTCATTTTCTGTAACGGCAGTCCTGCTTTTTATTCATTTTAATATATATTCTTGTTAGCCGTTTTAACTATTATTATATATATTCTTACATATATTCTAAATGTAGACAACAGAGAATAAAAGGGAAACGGCAAATATATAAAATAGCGATATGAGTCATTCTGGCTCCCAGTTAGAGCCCATTCCAAAGTCCATAACATTACCAACGAGCAAATCCGAACGAGATTTGTTTGTTTATTTCTACTATTTATTGTGAAATTTCACAATACGCGGGTTTAATATCATAAGACAATCTCTTACAACCAACCCTACTATTAAGTGTGTTTGTCTTGTTAATGCATTCGCTCGAAAGGATTGAAATGCAATTCCGTTAATTTTCTCCTAACGGAAAACGGTTCACCAGCCGGGAATCGAACCCGGAACTTACCAATGAGAGATCAGGCGACCTAACCACTAAGCCATCGGGCCTTAACAGTAGATAGTACTTCGAAATTTAACACGACTAATCATACCATTCCAAGGAGCTGGCTCATTTTCTGCCTCTAGTCATTCTATCAGCGGAACCGGGTACTTACAAAATATGTCATTTCGGATCACTCACTGCTCTTTGCGAGTTGTTCGCCAGCGCTCTCTCTTGCTCACTATTTTTTTTATTATGATCCCTTATCTATCTCTCTATTTCTTATTTATTGTTATTATTAATAATAATAATATTGAAAGGCTTATTTTATTGAATCAAATTAGTTAACTTTATGCGCTGTATTCACAGTATTCCATTATTCACAGTAATCTAAACCATATTTTCTTATATTTTATGGCGATTTTTCAAGGCTACGTTTTATCAAATATAATAATAATCTATTGGACACATTTAATTCTTGATCGTTTTATGCATCCAGCTAGGAATAGTTCGGCTCTGGGGCATCTAATCAGCTCAGAAACTGAGAAATTCTTCTATGAAGAAAGGGTTCGACATGATATAAAATTTGGAAGCCTTACTCACAGCTATACAGGTCATCGTTTGAGATTTTACTTTAATAAAAGCTTCTGTCATATAGCAACCGCTGATTATGTTTGGTGAGAAGTTATACGTAGTAAGTAAAAAAATATAACCGAAGAAAACAGTTATAGTCCCCTTAATCGTGATCCGAAAAGTGATTTAATCGGGTAGCAGGATTTAACAATATTACATAATCGAATTTACATTGCGAAGAAGTTACACTTACGCAAAAAATGATACATACTCGGTTTGCCATTATTATAACTGGTTACTGGCGCAATGTAACTCAGCGCCCGATTATTAATTCGTGTTTACGATTTGGGCGACATTCGTGTGGTTATGGTATTAATCTGATTCGCTCTCTGTAATCGCCCTCATCTTATAATCAATTATTTTAACAAAAAAAAAGCTATGTTTAAAATAAACTAAATGTTTATTTATATTATTTTTAATATGACAAGACTTTCGACTGAGCAACGCAGGTTTAATGGGGCTCCTTTATCGCCGACAAACGATCACCTTTCACCCGTATATCTCAAAAATCAAGCTTGTCCTTTTGCAAAACAAAATGCCTTCAATATAATAATAATAATAATAAACTCTTTATTTTAAATAAAAAGGCGAGCTTATTGCCTTGCAGCAATATCTATCAGCTAACCTATAGCTTAAGTTTATAACAAATTTAGAAAGTTGGCTACGCAAAAGAACAATAAAATCACAAACGATAAAAAGAAACAAACAGAAACTAGAAAGAGACAGATAATAAAAAAAGTAAAACAAATGACTAAAATTACATAAGGGCGCAAAGGAAAGGAAGGAGAGAAAGGAAGGAAAGGGAAGGGCAAAGGAGGGGGGAGAGGTGGATTGGTTAATTTATGGATTTTAGGGTTATATGCTCCTTGAGCCTGGCGTTGAACGAGGAGATGCTGGGGGCTGTTCTAACATCATTTGGTAAAACATTCCAGAGTCGTGCAGCTTCCATGGAGAAGGAGTATAAAAAAAATCACTGCTATGACCAGGGATGGATAACAGGTTATTGCCCTCTATCGGCAAGATAAAGCGGCACGCCATCCGCGAGGATTCTATATAAGAGGCAGAGAGTTCTAACCTGTCTCGTCTCCCTGGTGGTAAGCCACTGCAGTCTGCTACGATATTCCGTAATATGGTCATATTTTCTGAGGCTAAAAATGAAGCGGATACAGACGTTCTGTAGCCTTTCCACCTTGGTGGCCAGCTCTTCTGTCAGATCGAGGAAGGCGGCGTCGCCATAATGAAGAAGTGAAAGAAGCAAAGATTGACAGATTGTCTTTTTACTTTTCTCCGGGAGAAAATTTTGGAGCTTCTTCAGCGAATGACATCTGTTGAAGATCTTTCCTCTCATCTCACTAATATGGTGCAGCCAGGACAGATTCTGGTCAAAATGGACACCAAGGTTCTTCACCTGCATGCTATAAGGAATCTCCCCCGTCTCAATAAATATATACACGAAATGAAGCGAAAAACAAAAGAAATAATTATACTGATCAACTCGACAAAGGCCGTTTCATACATGTAGGATAACATAACGAAATATTTAAAATTTTCGAATATAATAAAATTGTTGACTTCCTGGCGATAAACCGGTCGTTACTAAATAATTGGGAGTGCGAACTGTCTTAGTGCTTTTGCTCTATTCTTGCCCTCGTCGTCCGATATCGTCACCCCTGCCGTGACGCCACCGCCGTTTAGATTAAATATAATGTCCAATTGTGTGGAACAAAACGCAGCGTCCTCAAATTGATCCTCTGAATTATGGATGACTGTCGGCTGTCGCATAATCGCATAAATTTGTTAGTCGTCTCTTGGAGATTGCATGCGAAATTAATGTCATCCTTTTGCACTGCGTTTGCGAATGTCCCAAGGTGAAGATTAAATAAACGGAATATTTATTTCACCTAATCTGACCGCGTGGTAACAGCAATTTTCAGCGGGAAATAATTTAACCCTTTACTGGGAACATGATTTTAAACTACGTAATAGGAAACATCGGTCTGTGGGACCTCTATTTTAAATTATTGATAATAAAACACACTTCTAACTCACAACATCTTATTTAGGTACCAATATCAAAAGCCTGATATGTTATGAACTAGAAAGAGTTAGGGATGACAGTTATATGTATTGTCTGTTTTATTATAAGTAACACTTATGTCGTACTCGGAGCACATGTTTGCAGACCTTCATAGAACACTCTACACATATAGGATCCGAGAACCGAGTATTTGATGCATTTATAGCCTGTCTTGCGCTTCCTGGTGTATGGACAGAATTTGCAAGTTTTCTTTTTTCAAGTTTGTCCATGACCATCGGTACCTCTGCGGAAGGTCTCAAAGACCGGAACTAATAATTAAAACTTTTTTAAACGGCACTAAAACAATGAAAAAGACGCTCCTATAGACACAGTCGCCACCGAGTAAATAATAGGAGACCACTGGGAGCGTTGGGTCGCTGAAGGGTGGGGGAAGGGGGACGGTCTGGAACCGTTTCTAAGAAACCTTAGCGGTCTGTGAGACCGATATTCCTGGTAAAGGGTTAATGATCGCAAAGCTATGTGTATATTTTAATTGTTTCAAGTTTATAGGCTATTTTAGTTTATAATGTCATGGGATAATCGTTCCGTGTCTTCGGTCTGTAATCTTTATTTTAGCCGAGAGAGTTGTTTGTCTAAAACAGTGATTATAAATTTTAACCCTCAAACCCTACCGTTATTCTTACATCCCCTATTACACACACACCAACGAGTACACACACAACCAAATTGATGGTAATGTGTTATTATTGTATTTTTTTGTGGTTTGTAATGTGGGTTGGGCGTGTAAAGTTATAGCAAATAGTAAAATTTTCTAGGACCTAAGAGAGGTTGTGTACTGTGTATGTATGTACAGCCTGGCTTGTGAGTTGTCTACACATTCATATTAATGTCACACCTACAGATCTGTCATTAGGAAATCGGTAATTAAGCGTGCAATTTTTTTTCTCCCTTGTCACAAAAATCCCATTCAGTATATTTGTATTGAGTGTTTTCTAAAAGCATTAATCTCACATGCAGAATCTCAAGAATTAGTGACTTTAGGCCCCTTAACTCTCTGAAGACCATAAGCTTTACGGTAGAGTATAAAAAAATGATATATGAAACTATTAAAGCCCGATGTAAATAACATATATGTAAAGTTTTGTGAAAATTGGATCAACAGATTTTTTATACATAAATTGATGACACATAAAGATACAAAGTTACAACTTTTTCTAAAATTTCATTATTTTATTATTTAACGCAGAAAACATACGTACTAAAAAATCTAATTGGAAAGTCGCCATATATATTTTATTTATTTATTTAAAATCACCAGAGTTTGTTGGTCGTTTGCGATATTTTCAGAAAAAAAATACGGTATATTTTTAGACAATACTTTTTTTGTTTATGTTAAGCTTCACATGGTTCAATAATATGGAAAACATATAATATATAAATTATTCGTATTCGATAGTTTATAAAATGATTTTTGAAGTTGTAGGGACTAAATGACAATGTATACTTCTTTGCATGGTTGCTAAGTCCCTAAACTACCCCCTTGGTATGGATTATTTTAGTTGAAAGAGTAAACTATTATTTTAGGCTTTGTATGGTTTATTAGATTTATTTTAGTTGCGCTCTATTTATACTCGTAAACCGTACGAAATATCCAATAATAGGGTTAACGTGCGTCACTAAAATATTGCTACATTTGAAAGACACGTTTGAAAGACGCGAAATAAATGTTTTTTGAATTGTATTAGTCATTACTGTGTTGACATAAAATCGTATGTTATACTAAGAATTATACATTGTAATTTATTATTCATTGCATGGTTGGTAAGTCCCTACAAAGATATGGGACACATATGTCTCATGGTTCTTAAAATAGAGTATCTCATGGCTATTCGATCTTGAAGACTTATCCGAGAGTGCCAAAACTGTCGGAGGAGGACGCGCCGAAGGCGCTTAGCAACAGCTAAGAATACGTTTTACTCGCGCAATCCCCTTGAACTTGCTCCATATAACATTCGCACACTTTCGATTGTATTCTCAACCGCGCCGATCGCTATGAATCACTAGAGTCGGCGGCTTGAGACCCGCTCCGCGCGGCGCGCCATTGTTGGCACCCGAGAGGGGGCAAAAAGAGCTTACCCCGCTCCCACGATACCGAAAATTATGTCACAACTCCAAAGAATAATTTTAATAACTAGTTAATGGCAGCCGTGTCCGACATGCATGGCGGGCACAATGAGCCCCACTTGTGCAACTGCTCCGGAAAGTGAAGCATTAGCAATGCGTGCTGCTCGTCTTTTTGCCGCCTGATTGACATCGGAAACTGCTTTGCGAAACACCACGCATGCCAAGGAAAAAGTCGCAAGCTTTCGACATGCGCACCACTCATTTGCCACTCAGACAGAGTGGCTAAACAAATTTTAATAATATTATAATTAAAAGTAGATGAGAGAGGGTTGCATCACAGAGGGAGTGAGGGATAATTTATTCCCATTTTTTTATTTCTTGCTCCTTTGGTATTTTTTTCATACTCATTTACTAACTGTCTATCATTTTTTTAATTTTTTTTATTTTATTGGAATTCTCAAACTAACCATTTCCAATAATTATAATATTAAAACAAATGGCAAAAACTTTTCTCTTTCATTCACTGACTAGTGCTGTCCAACTGGGATATACCCGTTTCAGGGCAAGCAATTTATATTTTTACATTTAAAGAGAGGGTCGATGAACCACCCAAATACAAT
This sequence comes from Micropterix aruncella, assembly GCA_944548615.1. Taxonomy (NCBI): domain Eukaryota; kingdom Metazoa; phylum Arthropoda; class Insecta; order Lepidoptera; family Micropterigidae; genus Micropterix; species Micropterix aruncella. Next base: position 27,989,005 of record OX155963.1, read on the forward strand.
AATAATAATAATAAAAAATATATATATATAATATTAATAAATATATATAAATTTAAATCTTTATTTTATTTAATTTTCCTGTTATTATTATTATTTTAGTAATATTTATACGACCGACCAACAAAAAAGGAGTGCAATGTGTTCAAGGTTCATCTGGGGATGTTTTCCGTTTCTTTATTCCACCATAATTTATAAACGCTTGAACCGAGAAGTGTGTGATATTATTAGAATCGTTATGTTATATCAAATATCAAAGGGAGCCTTAACTGTAAAATATTAAGTAAGTAGTGGCATAAATGTCTAAATGTCCAAATGATGAAAGGTCTGATTGAGTATATTCCGGAAATATACATGTATCTATAATATCTAAACCACAAATACTTTTAAAAAATCAAATATCTTATTAAATTTGCAAGTGATCGCTTAGGGCACGGGTTTGTCCCAGACAATTTTTTTCACAACTTTTCAGTTTTACCGCTACACGTCCCGTACGTACCGCTCACTAACTTCACGCTTACGCATGGCTTACCTACAGCAGCGCGTGAGCCATCGGCGAGTGCGGATGCAGCCTCTAGGTAATTCAATCCGCCTTGATAAACAGCTTTTCACGTACCTCCACATGTGAGGCGTTTCACGGACCCTCACATGTGAGGCGTCTAATAATGGATGCCTATGGCAAAATGTATACAAAATGTATATAAATTTATATAAATGTACATAAATATAAATGTAAATGTGCGCCGCTCTATAGTAATCCGCTCTATAGTAATGCTATAGCTCTATAGTAAACCCCGCTCTATGTAAATGTAAATATAAATTTATATACATTTTGCCGTAGGCAAACCCGAGCTAATTGCCAGTCATTTGAGGGGTTAGCAAAGGATCGAATATTTTGGTGGTTAAATATGTCAATATCGTTAAAGCATACATTGTATGCATGCATAACGCGCGGCAATAATGAATTGGAACCATAGTTAGTGTTGAACCTTGGTAGTAAAAAGTTAAGTGAGCGCGCGCGAGTCGGAAAGGCGCTCGTATGCTCACCCTACTCAGGAGGTATGGACTGTCCAACCCAGTATGATTTTTTTTATGTAGAAACGACATATCGGATACTACTCGACGGTCCTCTAATGTCTCTAAACCATTGATTCCTCCTCCACCTCCTTTACCTCTAATGTCTCTATTAATGTATGGATTCTTTCAAGCTTACTTTTTAAATAGGTTCTTACACATATTTATAACATTTTAAATGTCAGTCTTACAAGAGGCTATTGACAATACTGAAGTAGAACTACTGGCAAAAATAAATGCATATTATGCAATCTTATTTTTACTGCTGGGTTTTTGTGTATGGCACTTAAATTGTACATGTTAGATGCAAATTAAATGAAATTAAAAATTAAATATTCTAAAAATGTCTGAAAAGCGCAATTTATGAAATTCGCCTATATTAATAATAATAATAATAATAAACTCTTTATTTGCACTTAATAAGTATACAAAAAAGGCGAGCTTATTGCCACATGGCAATGTCTTACAGCTAACCTAAACATAGTGGTACATGCGCGCATTGTGAAAATAAAGATTATTACATAACATACAGACAAGTGGAAGAATTTAAGACTAATAATGCCCGAGGAGAGGAAATTGGGAGAGGAACAGGAGAGAAAGGGAAGAACTGGTTACTTCTTAGAAAGGTAGTAATCCTTAAGGTGAGTCTTAAACGATGGTAAAGAAGGCGAGTTTCGTATATTTGCTGGGAGATCATTCCAGAGTCTTGCACCATGGACACAGAAAGAATAGGAATAGAAATCACTATTATGACTCGGAATTTTTAATAAACTGTCAGAGGCTGACCGAAGTACGAGACCGTGGGAACTTAGTGGTTCAAAAAGCTCCTGGAGATAGGATGGTGTTAATTGGGAGAGTACACGATATAGGAGAGCCAGTATATGAACATTTCTTCTTTGGCGTATTAGCAACCACTTTAACTGTGCCCTATAGTCGGACACGTGATCATACTTACGTAGACCAAGATGAATCGTATGCATACATTTTGCAAACGTTCAAGTTTGTTGAGCAGTTCCTCTGATGAATCGAGATAAGCCACATCTGCATAGTCAAGGAGAGGCAAGAGGAGAGACAATGCAAGAGATTTTTTTGTGTCCATAGGAAGAAATCTTCTGAGTGTTTGCAGAGGGTGAAAACTAGCAAATATTTTACGACTTACCTCGTCCACGTGTGGTTGCCAGGAGAAATTTTCATTGATAATTAGACCAAGATCTTTCACTTTTTTCGTCAATGGTATGGTGATATCGTTTAGTTTTAAAAGCGGAAGGGATTTTACATTTACTCTGGAGAGCAATTTACGACCTCCAATGAGTATAGCCTGGGATTTCAAAGGGTTGATTAGTAGACCCATCAGCGCACACCATTCACAAATGGCCTGAAGATCAGAGTTCATGATGGCGATCGAGGCATTGATGTTTTCGGGAGAGAAATAATTATATATTTGGACATCATCTGCATACAGATGAGTATGTCCACGAACTTGGTTGGAGATAGGATATATTCACGCCAAAGGCGAAATGTTCATATACTTGCTCTCCTCTATCGTGTACTCCCCTAATCAACAGCATCATATCTCCACGAGATTTTCGAACCATTAAGTTCTCACGGTCTCATATTCAGATCTCATATGACATCAGCATCTGAAAATTTACTCAAAATGTCATGTCATAATACTAATTTTTATACCTACTCTTTCTGTGTCCATGGTGCAAGGCTCTGATGCGATCAGTCGGAAAATATACGAAACTCGCCTTCTTTACAATCATTTAAGACGCACCTCAAAAATTACTACATGTTTAAGAGCCCGTTCATATATTTTTTCCAGAAAGGCAAGAAAAGTGGATTTTTGGCGTTCTAATTCCAAGAAATGAAGAGATTTCTACAAACTTTAATTACTGAATTACCTGGACCATTTCTTGATGTTGACCATAGCGGCCTTTAATTTTAGATGTAACGAATATTATTTACTTATTCAGCCCATTTTCCGAAAGTCGTTATTCGTAAAACGCTCGGAAGGCAAACTTTGAGCTCCTTAATACAGTAATATCACTACAACGAAAACCGTATACTATTTTTTCTTATGTCCGTCATGTATTCTTGATGTACTAAGGCTTTATTTTTTCGTTTTTTGACCACATATCCAAGGTATACATTACTTACAATTACACAAAATTAAAAAAAAATCTTCGTGTATCATTCTAATTTTCTCAGAAATAAAATAAGATTCTTATATAATACTTACACTATATTAAAGTTCACTCTTTTAGCAATACGACATAATATAAATTATTGTCATTAGAAAGGAGAAAACACTGCAAAAAACAATTAGAAATTGTGTATATATTTGCTTGCGCAAGAGAAGAGCGCTCAGTGCCGCGGTTTTTCTCCCAGGGTTGAATAGTTATTTATTTATTTATTTATTTATTTATCCTATCTTTTATAGTTACATCCAAAAAAAATGCGTTCATTTTTTCAATTCATTTTAAAAGAATACCTACGCTATTTTGTAATACGGCTCTTAAGAAGTTGGCAGTTTTTCCCTTTCTTTCTTCCTCCTCAATCAATTCCCCCTCTTCGGGCTTTCTTAGATTTGAATACAGTAGTCTGTATTTTATGCAGACGAAATTAGTAGGTAATATTTATTTCCACTATGCGCGTATGTACAGCTGTGATTTGGAAGCTAATGGGCCGTTGCTGAGTTGGCCACGAAGACCCATTCTGTTCAGGGTTGGTCACACTCACGGGTCAATACCACGCATGAAGTGCGAGCCCGGGCAGGACTCTGGCCTTAGTGCTTGATTCCCCTAGGAATCAACCTTCTGGCGCTCCTGGACGGTCTGCGCACCGTGCGGCGTAAGCCAATCGACTGTGCACTCTGACTAACAGTCGGGGGAGTCTGGATACTGTTTCCTATAGAGCGAAAGTGGTTGCGGACCTTACGGCGACTGCTCTTGAAACGACCATCGGCTACGCGATCATAGGTGAACAGCCGGGCAAAGGATGCCGTGGTCCGCGATAGATTCGGTATACACCGTTTCACCGCTTCGTAAGGGAGAGGACCGCGCAAGCGACCTCGAACTCATAACTATTCGAGAGACCGGAGTAATCTTGTCGCAAATGGAAGTAAGGGCGTAAGTGTAAGCCCGCTGGGTAACACACCTGGTTATCTCGCGGTTAAGGCGTTGGTCTCTTACAGGCATGTGGCGGAGCTTGACGGTGGACTGTTTTGTCCAAGTCTTCTGCGTTCACTTCACGGGAGATAGAACGACTAATCGTTAAAACTTCCTGAGGTGACGGGTTTGCCCGTTGTAGTTGACAACTCTATTTGTGATTAGATTAGTTGTAAGATATCGCTTATTTATATTCTAATTTTAAAGTGTAAATATTATGTTTATTATTATTACACTTTTGCTTGCTTGGGGCGTTTTACAGTGAGTAGGTAGGTTTACTGCTGGGCTGAGAGAGGATTAAAATCTGTCAGCTCGCAAGCACGCAGCAAAAAGTGTGTATATGCTCGTATTGAATGTGGAGCAGAAGACAAAATGGCAGCGTTTTATGATTTCATAACGGCTGTGAGAACAAGGGACAGCGAAAAAACACAATGCGGAGCGATCATCGAGAGACCTTATTCTGTTACCCGCAGCGCATGGGAAAATCTGCATTTTTATTAACTAACTACACACAGAGCGCCGCGCGCGCTCTGACGAAATCGAGAGTCTCTAACGAACTATACGTTAGATTGGCCACCGCCTGGCATGTGCAGGCGCAGGCTTGTTTGCTCCACTTCTGTGCGATCGGATGTTTATGGTCTGATGTTTTTTGGATATTGTTTCCATACACGTTGTAATATGTTCACGTCTGATTCATTCATATTTCTAATTCATTAATTCATTACATATATAATAATCCAATGAACTATTTATTTACCATACATATTTGTAAGTTTGAATTGTACGCACCTGTAAATTACATAGCGAGATCACATCTATTGCTTTTTTTTTAATATACCGTACTATCGACCAAAGAATTTTATATGTAGTTTAGTGGGGGGGGGGGGGGGGTCAAAGTCCTCATTAAATCCTTACCCTTTGAGATCGACAGCTTTGCATATCTCTTTGGCAGCTAAAGAGGCAACTCACAGCTATGTCATTTTTATCTTAAATAGGTACTTTTTATGTATGTTTATATTTTGTCTTTGATAACCCTGAATAATATTTGCAACATATTATTTGCAATAAAATTTTGTAGGTAGCTGCCTTAGTAATGATATATATAAAAAAATATGATCGTTGGCATTGATCTGTCACCATATTTTAAAGTAAATTTAATACAATTTCCTCGAAAAAGCAGAAGCGGATTTTTTAACAAACAGCAGTATCGACAATGATATGCAGAACTATTATATTTTTAATTTTATAATATTTTTTCCGACAGATTTTATGAGCCCCACAAAAAAAACTGTCAAAGATAAACGTAGTTTTTTGGCTGTATTAAGTGCATTTAAAAATAAGTTGTATTAACTCCCGGTATTTATAACATTGAAGTGGTCATTAATCTTATAGCGTGTTTTTAAAAAAGATCTTTAACATGATGCCTAATTTATCTTACTGGTAATTCTGAAATTTTATGTGTAATTCTGTTGCATAAATGAATATATACTAGTAAAAAGCTTCGACTTTTTTAATAGGAACTTAAAGACTGAAACCTCATATCTATTTCTGATATTTATATTCCAAATTCAAACTTTAAAGTTTATTTTAATTCAAGAAGGGCATATAATTTATAATAAATATGTTATTTACAATTTTACTATACTAATGATATATCTGGCTACCTATGTAGTAATGATAATATCGTATCTAAAATATAATATCGTGTGTAAAATTCAGAAATCTGATTTTATAAGTAATCAAGCATAATTCAAAAACTAAATACATATATACAGAAAAAATATATTGAATATATTAGAAATATATAAGAAAGACCTTTAAAAAAAACCTTTACATATATATAAGAAATTAGAATGGAATCGGAAAAAATAAAACAATATTAGCAAATTAAAAAAAATAACCAAGACATTCTATAAATATTAAAATACAAATTATAAATTAAAACGAGATATAAAAAATATTCAAAATAGAAAAATCAAATCCACAGCTTGCTAATCCATGATATGACAATAAAAATGAATCGTATTTAAAATCTAAATGTTAAAAAGCTCTACGAATTCAACCATTAAAATTCAATCCAACCATACGAATTCAACCAAAAAATAAACAAAATCGAAATACTTACTGAGACGGTAGGTAACTGGTTTTATGGAACAGCTTTTGCAAAAATATTCTAACAAGCAACGGTGGGGATATTATTATTCTTGAAATGTTTTAGCAGTTCTCTCTAGAACTGAGTCCATTTGTCAGATAAGATCTTTGTGTACACACGCATTTAATTTTTATGTAAGCACAACGTTTTAATGTATTAAAATACTTATGTAAGGTATACTCATCCAAAACAATGTTGTGTCTGAAAAGAATTTTATCTGCTTTCTCGTAGTAATTTCTTGTTTTCTTCCGGATTTTTTTCTGACTATCCTAAGGGGCAACTAGAGATGTCAACTACAACGGGCGAACCCTTCACTCCAGGAAGTTTTATCGATATTGGATCGTTTTATCTCCCGTGAGGTGAGCGTAGAAGACTTGGTACAAAAAGAGTCCATGGTCTAGATGCGCCACTCGCCCGTAAGGGACCAACACCTTACCGCGAGATAAGCAGGGTAATCACCGAAAGCGGGCCGACACTCGCGGCCTTACTTTCAGTTGCAACCAGATTACTCCGGTCTCCCGACTGGTTACAGGTTCCAGGTCGCTTGCGCGGTCCTCTCCCTTGCGTAGGTAATACATTGTCTACTGAATCTATCCCGCACCACGGCATCTTTTGCCTGGCTGTTCACCCGGTATCGGGTTAACAACTACCCTCGCTCTATAGGAGACAGTGCTGTTTCCAGACTCCCCCGGCTGACAGTCGGAATGCACAATCGATTGGCAAGCGGCACGGACTCTAGACTCTAGCCAGGCCACAGAGCCTAGCCATTTGAACGGGTGACTTTTACCTATCGCCACATTCGCAATCGTCTCGCGATTCGCTAATTGCGGCTCGGCGGTGTTTTGAATTTTTAACCCCGACCCGCGCGCGGCTGAACCGAACAATGTATTGGCGCGGGATAAGCGCGCGTTGCGCAACCGCAGATCGACTTTTTGGCGCGAAATATGCCATTGTATGCAAAGCGGGCCGCGCGCGGTGCGTGCTGTCAGAACGATATCGCACCGCGCCGCGGCGCACCGGGGGCACGCGGCAACACCCGACGACCCGTGCGAATCGTAGCTTTATCGCGACTCCTCGTATAAGAAGTTACATAGCTTGTTTGTTCCCATGTATTACAATCTTTATTAGATCAAAATCGGACAATCGCTTATTCGAGAATACAACGAAGCCTCAGTTAGGTCCGCGGGGTCAGGATGTTTTAATTATAAATCCCATTTATATATACATTGCTTTTACAAGACGCACGAGAGCACAAATTAGCCGAAATTACTATAGTAGGGCCAAAATCAACGTGCACCTGGAGTCATAAATCATTAGGCCGGACCTCTCGCTCACACTCGCTGTCTTTCGCTCGCACTATGGGGATGCGTGTTTTAAAAATAATAATAGCAGTATCGATGGATTATCGATGTATCGATGGAATATCGATGGATTATGATGGATCGATGGTTGGATTGATATAGATGCCAAGAGATATCGATGGATATTATATAATTATGATGAAAATTTTCGATGGATTTATTTGTAATAACTGCAACATGCACTGTTAGAAATTATACTGCACCGCACTGCTCGACAGACAAACTCTAACTGACTGCCGGCAAACTACAATTGATTACAGAGCTACATTTAATTAGGTGACAATGACACAAATGCTTGAATTTGGTCGTTAAATATTTTGTAATCTCTACTTTTATCTATCAGAATATTTCAATCCATCAGTTATGTATTTCGCAAGACTGTAATGTTTTGGCTTAGTCATTATTGATTTCTCTTGAATTCCCTTTAATCCCTGAAAGCTCATTATAATGATAGTGATGAAAGCGAGATGAAGAATTTCACTTTTAATGCCATTTAAAGACCAATAACAAATCCAATAATCCAATAATGCCAAATATCAAATCAAGATACTCCACATTTTAAAAAAATGGTAAAAAAAACCCGATGTATTATTTTACGACATTCTAAATAATAAATATTTTTCATTTTGTTCAGGAGCATTATAGGGAATTCAATAATGTAAGAAGTATAAATGTAAGCAATGATACAATGTCTACGCAACTACATATAGGTTTTTAAGAGAATAAATTATTTGATTTGATTTGAGTAAATTATCGATAAGCAACGTCGACTTGTTGGACATCCTTATGCGCGTCGTCCGGCCTAATGATTTATGACTCCAGGTGCACGTTGATTTTGGCCCTACTATAGTATCGTAGCTCAGTAGGAATAGCTCAGTATTGGGATAATTGATTGGGAATTCAGAGACTAACCACAGATACTAATTCGCACCCAGCTATATGCATATAATGCAGGTACACAAGTAAAAATAAGTGACGACCGCTTCGCCCGGACTTTCCCGGTGCTTATCGACTCTACTCAACAGGAGATTTTGTATTTGAGAATACAAAAAATCCCATTTATATGTACATTGCTTTTACAAGACGCACGAGGGCACAACTTAGCTGAAATTACCAGTATCGTATCTCAGTATTGGGATAATGGATAGATATCTCTGGGGAGTCAGAAACTAACCACATATACTAATACGCACCCAGCTATATGCATTTTAGGTACGGAAGTAAAAATACGCGACGACAGCTTCGCCCGGGCTTTCCCGGTGCTTATCGACGCCACTCAACAGGTAAATTGACTGCCTTGCGGTGCAAATTGACTGTTTCACTTAGAAAGGTAGGTTCACACATTTCGCAACCTAGCCAGTGAGCATCTTTGATTTGTCGCTGTCAAATGTTTAATATGTTAAAATCGCGTAATTAATAAGTCGGCGTTATAATAATATGTCGTATATTTATTTATCTCTTCCGTCTGTCTCTTTCATGCATCTACACATCCCAAAGAGGTATGCAAGTGCTAGAAAGAGAACATTGCCAGTTGTAAAATTTGGGTAGGTGGGATACAAACTAGGTAGGTGGGTAGGTTTTATTGTGGAAAACCAATCCTCCTGGTATAAATTTTTCCTCGAATCATGTACGTAAAAATCTAATTACAGATACCGAAAGAAAACAACCAACTGGTTTGTTTTATATAGGATTGTGAAACAGCTCGAATTAAACTAATTATATGAGTATATTTTATATAAGTAGAAGTTATTTATTACCAGTCACAGTATTATATTAGTGCATATATCAATTCAAGTTATTGCCAAGCATAAAATGATATATAAATAACCAAAACATCAAAATCACACCAGGGAAATATATGAAGTAGCTAGAGACGAAGACTGTCTAAGGATATTTTAAAATGTGGTTCTTATTTCCTTCTACAGTCTATTTTTATACTAATCCACACAGTTGACATTCTCAAGGTCAGATCGTGTATTGTTGAATTTCTACAGCTCGACGAGCCACTCCACAAACATATGTTATGATGTATTATGCTCTTTTATATAGCCTAGCCGTCACGGAATACTTTGTCATTGGCATACCAATGAATGGAAATATTCGTGATGCGATTCTATCCGCCGCGTTTCAGTAAATTTTGCAGGAAATCTGGGTATTTTTCGTGAGATTAATAGCAACAATAAATGTATATACCATTTTTCTAAATTTAAGGTTTCCATTCTAAAGTTTTCTATCAGATTTGAAAATATTTTGAACACATTAAATTAAAAAGAATTAGACAGAATATCAATTTGATGTTAACAGTGGGCTCGATTACCTACGTTTCTTCGTGAATCAAAATAAGAAATTAGTTTGTGTGAACGAGACAGGGCAATACGCTAGAGCGGAATGTGAAATGAATGGTTGTCACTTTTTCGCATTAAAACTACCCACCAAAGTTAAAGCTTCTGAATATAACACTGAATGAAATGTGTTCAAATTTATTCAGTCAAGTATAAGCTCGATAGGTAGCTTTTATCGACGATCGTTCTTTTCATATTCCGCTCTAACGTATTGCTCTAACTCATTCGCTTTAACTAATTTCAGTTTTAGTTCACAAAGAAACGTAATCGGACTAAAATAAATGAACATTAAAAATCATTAAAAATATGCTTTCTGATGGAATGTTTCTAATTACAACAGGAGAAAATAAAGTAGATGTAATCACAAATTAAGTAGCTACTAAGTTAGAGTGATATCAAAATGACAGTGGTGGCGACTAAAGTCGGCTTTAGATAAATAAAAAAATAATAACCATATCAATGTCCATGTACTTGGGGATACATATAATATAAATAATTATTAGAACAATATTAAAAGTCAATGTAGTGTTACTTTATACAATAAATATAGCATGTGGTATATATAACCAAATAATACAATAAAACCTTTCAAAACAAATATTAAAAACCAAATTATTAGATGTTCGGTATGTTATGTTAAAGATTAAAATCTGCATATTTTACGTTGCTATAGAAGTCATTAGTAAAATAGCATAATGCTATTAAATTCAGCGGCGTCTTAGTTCCTAAAAGGAGTGAAAAGAGAAACACATCTCCCGAGCGAGCAATGAGTAGAAAGCATCACTGCTGGACGAGACTGCAGCATTGCTGCCAGATGACTGGCATATTTTCCAGCCATAATGCTGCTCAAAACAAAAAAAAATCGCAATTAATGAAAATTAGCAGCCTTCAAGTTGTATTTAATATTATTAATTCTAATAAACGATCTAGGAAACGTTGGTTACATGAATCATTATAACTTTATCTTTGTAACTGTCAAGACTGTGGCAGCACTCATTCCACATTCCTATTTGGTAGACAAATTAATCTTTCCACAATCCTATTTCACGTGCATGCCGGTTATAAAACACCATAACCAATAGTGATGATGATAGTATTGCTTTCAACCGATGACCCCTAAAATTTAAATTTATTTTAAGGTCTAAATCAAAAAATACATAGATTGATAATTTAAGTTTTGAGACAATATTAAATATCATCACATCTATTTTTATTATAAATATATTGTAAATTTATAAGGGAGGATTTTTTTAGTGATTATATTTAAGGACCTCTTTTTATGCTGTATGTAATTATGCTGTAATTTAATGACCAACTGAATCGTTATAATTGTTTTTAGGTAATTTTCTATAACTATATACATAAAATCAATTGGATGTTTTTATAATGTTAGTTGATCTCAAAAACTTTGATAAAAATAATTTTATAGTAATATTTTTTTATTAAGAAGTCAGTTTAACGGCACAAAGGCAATAAAATAACGTAGCATGTGGAATACACATAGAATATTATGCTCTAATAAGACATTATGTGAAGATATTGGTAGTCATTAATGAATTTGTTAAAGTATTGTTTGTAAAACTGTACGTAAAACTTGTAGTTAAATCTTCTGTATAACTACCTGTCATTTTGATTAGGCAATATGATGCTTAGGGTGGTAAGAATGTGATGTTTTGTGTGGCACCTCGCCTTAAGAGACCAGTGGACCAATCACAAATTAAGAGAACGAAACTGAGAGATCAGTTTCTTAATCAGAGTCACAGCCAAGTTTCTTATCCGAAAGCCATTTTATTAAAGTACAACTCAAATTATTCGATACAGGATGTTCCGAAATATTCACAATCTATAAACCGTGTGAGAAAATCGATTCAGATAGCTGCTTATCTGTCGGCCGTAATATATTTTTTACGCAAGTCGTTTTGAAATGGTTCTTGAATGCATTTTATAATTTTGATTGGTTTTATGCCAGATGCGTTCGTTTATGAGTTGGCATTCGGATAAGGACTTAATTAACGAAATCGTATCACTTTCTTATTATAAACGTGTGATAATATTCATAAGGTGAATGTGCAAACTTTCGATTTTGTGTTTAAAATGAAGTTTTTTTTTCTTAAAAAAAGTAACAAGTTATAAAGTCACGATTCAAGTCAGTGGATGTTATTATGAACACATTTAATCTATTTACACCATTATCTAAGAACGATAAGGTTGATGAAAATATTTATTGGTTGACACGCAAGGGCGGGGGGAAGGGAGGCCTTGTCTGCTTGCCGGGAAAGTCTTGGAGTGACACAAACAATATATTTTATTTGCTGTAATTTAATGGTATACTGAATCGTTATTACATTTATTGTTAATTTTGTCAAGCTTCCCGCACTATGAAGAATACATGCCGAAGCTCCGAAATAACACATATTATGCATTTATATAAAAAAGTGTAATTATTACATTAAAGAGCTACATACAGTCTGACCAGAAAGAGTAGATTCTACGTTTTGAAAAAAAAACATTTATATTGCAACACAGTAATTTGAGAAAAGTAAGAATAAGTAATCTAGGGACATGTCTCAGTAGCATGCCAATTATTTGAAATGTAATTAATATTAATCTGTAACTTTCGGCTACCAACCTCATCTTATATATTCATTTCATTAAAATCATTTAATTTTTTTATTATGAAATTAATAGCATGGTAAACTATGTAGATTATCATATTTAACATAACATACTCGTACATGACCTACTACATATGTATTTTTTTCTATTTCTTTTGATATTTTTTATTGTATTATGTGATTAATGGTTGTATAAATGCGAGCACATGTACAGCTGCACTGTGATTAGGTTAGTTGTAAGATATTGCCATGATGCATTAAGTTCACTTTTTTACATGAAGGCCCAACAAAAAAGGAGTGTCGTTTCTTTATTTCACCATAACTTCTAAACGCTGAAACTGATTTAGAAGTGTGTGCTATTGTTAGAATCCCTATGTAATCTTATGTGTCATAGGGTACCTCAACTGTCCAAATATGATGTGAGTAGTTGTGTAAATGTTAAAATGTAATAAATTAACTTAAATATATCGTGTTTAGTGTCAAATGAAAGGTCTGATTGAGTATATTCCGAAAATATACATATATCTATATGGATGAACGTAATAAAAATAGTTATAAATAAAAAAAAACGCTTTCTGTAACGACAGACATGATTTTTTAAAATATATATTTATTTCATATATATACCCATCTACATGGAAATAGCTCTCTTATTTTTATTCTCAATATACCTGCCGAGTAAAGCCAACGCCTAAAAGTCTTAAGTCAAAGTCTATGTCAAGTAGGTACCTAATGTGTAATGTATGCCAACTTTAATTTCTCTTGTTGTAGGTATATAGATACATTCTACTTAAAATTTGTTGTTTAATAATAATACATTTTGTTATTTAAAAAATTTTGTTTAATGTTGATTCATGATTATGTCAATATAATGTCAACAACTGACGATTTCTAATATATTATAATTATAATTAAGTGATTATTATTTTTCACCCACAAGGCATTTGCCTTTTCGTGGAACCCACCTTGTTGCGTATTGGCACCATCTTCTAAGTGGGTATTTGTAGCATTACGCAGTCAAACACTTAGGCGGACACCCATCCCAGTATTGACCGCGCCCGCCGCTGCTTAACTTCGCTCACAAAGAGGAGAACCGGTGTCAACGGGGCTACGGACGCTACAACGCTTCGCTTTGAATTGGAGGTGTTGCAAAATTTTCTGGAATGATCATCTCTAGGGTTTCTTTGGTAAAGGTACATGATTCTTTAAGAGGTATCGGCCTTATATTTCTTATAAGGGAATCAAAGCTTAGTATAGTATAAGGGGATAGAGTCTTTCTTTTTTTGCTCCGGATACTTAATTCCTCAAAAGATTTTTTAGGCCACTCTGGTTTGGGGACCGCCATGGGTAATTGAAAACTGCCTTGAAACCACTGCTCATTTTTTTTCTAAATGGGTTTTCTTTTCGCTGCACTTCTGACCACTAACTTTAAATTCCTGCTTAAGATTGGGTATTTTCGGCTTTAGTTCTTTTTTTTATCTTTGAAATAAGGTTCCCTGGTCAGTAAATAACTTTCTAAGAACTTTAGTTTTTTCTGCATATCTTCGCCACCCTTCTCTTGCATAAGATCGTAGAGATGATTTCGCGACAGTATCTTCATGCCGAAGAGTCCTGTAAACAAAAAAAAAACAAAAAAAACAATATAACAAAGAAACACATGTAGAATTACTGAAAAATCATTAATAACTTATATGTCTTGTAACTACTAAATTCGCAAAAAATCGTAGCTAAATTTTTTGGAAACAAAAGTAGAAAATACTATCATTTTTACTCATATATAAATCATAGTCCAATATTACCAAGTAGTTAAAAAAGAGAAATTTGAAAAATGTAAAATATGTGAAAACCGTGTCACGTTTTGTGATTAGAAATAAAAATAAAATTTCTTTTACATACTCACCTAAATTTTAATTAAAGTTATTAAATATCTAGTACATACCTTCGGATTGCAAGTAGCTGGAAATGGTTCACTATTGGTGTCTGCCCTTTTAAGTTCGCAATTCAATTAGTTTTTTGTCTCCAAACGAACTTCTTAGAAATCGACTTTTGGCCGACTTTTTCTTACAAATACTCCTATGTGCGTCGGTCCAATTAGCTATTTCGCAATAGGCTAATCTACAGAATGTCAAGCGCCAATCCATAGAGTTCGCGGGGCGCATTGTCTCGCGCCGTTGATTGTTGCGCGGTGAGGACGCATGGCGGAATGGGCGAAACGGTAACAAAGCTAATCGTGGGAATATTATGCGCGGACCCATATTCCTCGCACGGGCCGCTCGTACAGTAGTGGGGTGTTATGACACAGCGCTACGTGTGAACTCCACTGACGACCGACAAAGAAAGACCAATGCGAACGGACGCTTTTTGCTTAATATATCTCGAAAAAAACCGTAAGACTTCCGTTGACGAGCTCATGATTTATCATGCGTCACACCTACCTTCTCCAGACATACTTGTAGTAGGCGAATCTGGTAGGCGAATATATCCGTACTAGCAGCGAACTTCATATCCCTACTAGCAGTGCGCCAAAGGAGAAATGTTCATATACTTGCTCTCCTGCATCGTGTACTCTCCCAATAAACACCATCCTTTCTCCGCAAGCTTTTGGTATTTAAAACTTTAAGCAATGCTTAAGGTCTCTTACTTCGGTCAGCCTATGTCAATATGCTCAAAATTCCTTGTCATAATACTGATCTACCCTTACTCGTATTATGTATGTATGTATAAGGACTATGTATTCGGCGTTCATATACCAATGTTTAATGTATGCTAGACAGCACCTAACAGAAACACCAATTAATGCAGACATTCACTCGCATCATACCCGCGGTAGCTCCCTTTTATGCGTACCCCGAATACGACTGGCAAAAGTACAGAAAAGCTACTTGTACCTTAGCATTACATTCTATAATCTACTCCCTACAAAATTTAAACAGCTGGAGGACATAAAATTTAAAAAAAACATCAAGGAGATGCTGATAGGTCACCCTTTCTATAATTTGGCCGAATTTGAGGGCCATGATTTTTCAAATATTGTGCCCATTTAAATTACTTAAAAAAGTAGAGCCTTATTGTCTGATTATTTTATATGGTCTTATATCTGTACTTTTAGTTTAAAATGCATAACGTAGATTTAATTTGATTATTTAACATTTTACTGACAATTTGAATATTACGATAAATAATTTTAATACGTATCTTTTCGAATCACTAACTGCTTCAAATATTAAGCTTCTATTTTGATTATTTATATTTATAGTTTGACAATCTAGTAGTTAATTCTTGACTAACTATGTATGTATGTTCAGTAAAGAGTAGTAACGAAACTTACTACATAACCCAATTATTTTGACACGTCCAAGAGCGGTCTTTAGCCGTCAATTGGACATGACGAAAATGTAATGTAATGTAACTCTTTGTTTGTTTGTTTGAAAAGCTTTATTGCACACACAAAAGAATACAATGTGGTGGGCCTATTGCCAAGTGGCAATATCTACCGACCATACCGCCAGGGTTATTGTGACTGAAGGTTTATGTGGGCAAATTAATTTACAAGTAATAAATGAATACACTTACAAAAAGGTCATCATAGTAAACATATAATTCAGTGATTTGTAACGTATGCCAACTCGATATTGAAGGGAGGAGTGAAATATAAGGACAAGCACTCTCTTTCTGTGTCCATGATGCAAATCTATGGAAATATAGGAAATATAGGCAAATATAGGAAACTCGCCTTCATTAGAATCATTAAAGACTCACCTCAAAACTTACTCACTACCTTTCTAAGGAGTAACCAGTTCTGCCCTTTCTCTACTTCCTCTCCTAAATTCCTCTCCTCTGGTATTCTTAATTTTAAACATAGTAGAATATTAAAGATTAGAAATTTTATGCAGACAAACTTATTATTATTTATTTCCACAACCGACACATGTACCGCTACACTGTGATTGGGTTAGTTGTAAGATATTGCCACGTGGCAATAAGCTCATCTTTTTACACGACTACCCGACAAAAAATGAGTGTAATGTCTTCAGGGTTCATCTATGCATGTTTTCCGTTTATTTATTCCTTTATAACTTTAAACGATTGAACTGATTTAGAAGTGTGTAGTATTGCTATGTCAACAAGAGTGTCATAGGTACCTTACCTGTCCAAATATCAATTAAGTAGAAGTATAAATGTTCAAATGTCAATAAATTAACATAAATACACCGTATTTAGTTTTAAATGAAAAACCTGATTAAGTATATTCCGGAAATATATATGTATCTATATGGAGAAATACATCAACCACAAATATTTCATAAAAAACCGTATTAAAAATAACAATAAATTAAGTACAATAAATACAGTCGTGTTTTTTAATATTTATAACATACACTTTTCATCGGTTTAAGCTCTTAGAAGTTATGGTGGAATTAAAAATCAGAGTTTTATCTTTAATACATACCGGTTTTTTTCGCGTGCAGTTGCGTAGTTTTATAATTTACCAAATTGTTGAATTGGAATAAATTCGTAAGAACCAAAAACGGTTATTAAAAAATCGGTAATATTTTGCGGAGTGTTATAATTAATAACTTTGTATAAATTATTCTGTTAAATTAATATTCCAAATATTTCTCTTCGTTACTAGGCCTACCGGATCTATTTCTGACAGCCGCGAAGAGGATGAACGGACAAAACTAAATTGTCATTGACATTTGGCCCTTGAATTTGCATGAAAGCAGACACACTTATCATACACAACGTTGCATATGATAAGTGTGTCTGCTTTCATGCAAATTCAAGGGCCTAATGCATTGCTGCGTACATTGCATACGTGGAGCAAACGTGTCGGCAGAGTTAGGTGTCCAACACACTGGCCCTACGCAATGTCAACACGCACCGCGTAAACACGGCGATTTATATTGTTTCCTTATGTGAGACGCTGCTTCCGCCTTATATGAGAACAAGAGGCCGCGGCACGTACCCTATGACACTTGAGAGGACAACACAATTCTAACAATACGACACATGTCTAAATCGGTCAAGCGTTTATGTTGAAGTTATGGTGGAAATAAGAAACGAAAAAATGCATAGATGAATACTGAACACATAACACTCCTTTTTGGCAGTCTTGTAATAAGTCAGACTAAGTCGTTGTTTTTCATTCACTATTATTTTATAACCGAAAAGAACCTTTAGCTCTTTAATCTCAATGCGGAGAAGTCGCTTTATCACAAAAAAAGTAATTTCAGCGAAATAATTAGTATATATTTTTTTTACTTTAACGGGGTTTAGCATTGTTCCACAACGTTTTAATCGTCAAATACAATTTGACCCTTTGACCCCAAAGCAGGATGCCTTTTATAACAGCGTAGTGTTGGAAAGGGCCAATCTTAGCATTTTCTTTAAGTCGAACGTTCCACTCAGGCTCCATAGGCGTGCCTCTATGGTTCAGATGCTATAAGCAATTATTATCAGATGATTGTAATCGCACTATTTTGCGCCTCTGTTTATTATTAATTTAATGGTAAAATGGCGCAATATTTCCGTCCAAGGCTTAACTTTAATAGGGCGTTCAAAGCGAAGATTCAATTGTAAAAGAACGCAAGATTGGCGATGAGTAACCCAGACTAAAAGCATTACTTTACATTTCAATTCGCCTAGAATAAAACACAGAAAAAAACATTTATTGTGAAATATTTCGTAAAGGAGTAGTTTTCTTTTGCTTTCTCCAGCTATCTCCATTATGTGTCAGGAGTCTTGGAAAGGTTCATTTTAAGAAAAGGTCCAGGATATTCTTATTAGGAACCCGATTTTTCTGTTAGAGACTTCAACAGTATTGAATTAACTAATCTTTTATGATTATTTTTATTACAAGATATGTATTTTTTTTACTATATACATTATTATTAAACCCGACCATTTCGATACAATGACATTGATTATATTATTTAAATTTGTATTGACTATTTCTATTGCGCCATTTTTATTGTGGTAATTTTATAATTTTAATATTTCTAATTTGACTATTTTATAACTGTCTATTCTTTTTTATATTTTGATTATCTGTTTTTCATTTATACCTACTTAGGTATTTTAGCAACTCAAATAGTGTTTAAAATACTTAATATTTTTAATAAAACTTTAATTATTTATTGTTTTGATAATTTCAAAAAATATTCAATCTGTAAAAAAAATCATTATACTACATAAGGTATATCATATAATCATGTAAAATGAATGTGACTATACTAAGAGTAGATATACTACCAATAGACTCACTTCCAAAAATAACAAAGTAAAAAACTATATATATATATATATTGTTTTGGTGAGTAGATGTTCAGATTCTTGTGTTTTCGGTGCAGTTTTACCATATCTTCCTAAAGCTTAATGGAGAGTATCGCGGAAATTACAAATTATTTTTATTATATTTAACGTTTTCGGGTCTTCTAAGAGCGATGAATCCCTTTCCAGCTCAGAAACTTTCTGGGGCTTCTTCTTTGCCATATAAATGGCTTTTATTAGCGTAAAATTTTTCATAGAGCTTCATATATATATAAAGATTTCTTTTAGAAACTTATAAAATGATATCATAGATACACAAATATGTAATTGTATCATAACTTGTCCAATATATATATTACTAGCTGCGCCCCGCGGTTTCACCTGCGTGGTGATGGAAAATTGTGATAATGATGATAGAAAACTATATATCTTTATACATTATAGCCTATGCGTTATTCTGATGTGTAAGCTATATTAATGTAAAGTTTCATCAAAATCCATTCTGTAGTTTTTGCGTGAAAGAGTAACAAACATCCATACATACATTCTTACAAACTTTCGTGTTTATAATAGTAGTAGGATATCTTATCTACTTTATTACTATCAGAAATAAATTTCATGGAGATCCTGAAGTAGGACAATTATTTTAGTTGCATTATTTACTGATTCTTCATAAAATTCAAAAGGCCAAAGTTCTTCCATATCATTCTTCTAACGAGATGTTAAAGATTCATAATGAGATATCAATGCCAAAAATCGTAGGTACTCTTAAACCTAACCACTTTGCTGTTGTAGATCTTACGTGTGCCACGGAAAATGTTGAAATCGATATATTTAGAATTATATATTAATTTCCCTTTTAAACAGCTTAGGAATTCCTCACAGTGTATTACTAGAAAAAGGGTATCAGTTTGACCCCTTTTTGCACCGCAATGACCCCCTTTCAAACTCCCAGGAACGCTATCCTCGGTATCGCAAGACGCAACACAAACTATACTGTGTAATATCAGTTTTTACACTCCGTTGCTTCGATTCCGCGGCTGAATCACGATGCTAAGCAGTTATTATCTGGCGTTTGTAATCGGGCCATTTTGCGCCTGTGTCTTATTATTAATTTGCTAGCAAAAAAGGCGCAGAGTGGCGCAAGTGTTGCCATTTGCTCTCGTTTGTTTATCACTGCATTTCGCATGCTAGCGTAATCGCTCCGCGTAGATACATATATTATGCGTATGAATTGAGCTACAATATATAATCATTAGCTGCTGATATTAATAAGCATCTTTGTCGATTTGATCAGCATGTATACACATGTAGTAATAATTAATTGAAATGACAAATACAGAACAACAACGATATCAATAAAATACAATAGTGTTGGATCCTAAGGCGCCTTTGAAATATTTTTTTAAACAATTCCAAAAAGAGACTCCACAACGCCTTTAACCGCCCTACCTTTGGGTTATTAATAAACAAGTTGCTTTTTTCCCTATTCCTTATTAGATTCCTTAATAACATTTTTTTATTTATTTATTTAAAGAATTAATTACGTACTATAAAACATTGTTTATGCTTATAAAAATAACAGGAACCGAATGGAAAAACCTTAACCTTTTGCTTATTTGATTCTGTCACCCAACTGGGACTGGAACGCAGCGCGGATAAATCGAGAAATGAAGCGATGCGATAGTGCGTAGCACGCTCTTCCCAATTTATCGCATAAAGCATCAATATGTAGGTGCCATCGTAACTCATTATCGATTACGAATCCCAAGAACTTGATTGAGGATACTTGAGTTAATTCTTCGTTATTGACGGTCACATGTATTTCGGTTTTAATCACTAATTACATTCACATGTATTGCATCAATGGCTACTTATACAACATATTGCATCATCAAGTTATACAGCATGCATTGCTATGTAAAAATGCCCGTGTAATAATGTGAAAAGCCAAATTATGAAAAGGTTTTTAATTTTTTTGCCGAATTTCTTCCTACATATGACATTGCTGTATAAATTTTATACGAGTGTCTAAAATTTGTTTACATCGTAACTTAGGTCTTCAGCTACATATTTATACAGTTGGGACCGGCGATCGTAGAACACGCGTTCTTTCGTTAGCGTACATACCTACACCTATTACTGTCGAGTAGCACCGGGCGAGTGATATCACAGAACTAATGTCTGTGGTGGGGAGACCAATCGCCGGTCCCCGCACTTCAGCCACCGCTTATATTTAGCTCAGTCCCCAACTGTATTTGTAATCGAAGATCATCTCGGTGTATTACATTATACATAAATAGGATTAAACGATTTTACCAGCTGAAGTTTGTTGCACCCGACGATTTGACAATGTTGCACCCATCGACGATGTTGCACGGCAAACCGGCGTTTGCAACATCCCCGAAATATCGGGTGCTACAAACTTCAAGCCTTGGATTCGTTTTATACTATTTATAATATCCATATATAAATTTAGAGAATAATAATTTTTAATGAAGGCTAATATCTCTTGCTAATATCTATCTTTTGCCTGTCACTACGCCTTATAGTCATGTCGTGCCTCACTAGTCATGTCGTGAACAATTCCGAAAACTAGGGATATTGACCGTAAATGCGATTTTTGCTCAAGAAGCTCTTTGCAAATTTTATTGCAATAAGAGCTCGGCCATATCCCACAAGGAAGTGCATCGGCATGACACCAGGAATAAAACCCAGTATCCCAACCGTTCGTAGCACGTACTGCCAAGTTCCAGGCGACTAGTCGATACATAGGCCTCAAACTTTTTAATAAATTGCCTGACAGATTAAAAGCTATTAAAAAACATCGATATTTTTAAGAGATCCATCCGAGTTTATCTCCTTAAAATTAACATGTATGCTCATAACGACTTTTTAAAATATTGAGAAAATACATAGCATCGTATCTAACCATTTAATCTAATACTCGTTTATTGTCTTTGTGGTAAACTGTTATGATATAGTCTTTGTTTTTGTAAATTGATAAGTTTAAATTTATATTTTGTATATCATCTCTTGGCTAAATTGAGTAACTAGTTTGAGATTAATTTAATGTCATTCCTACACAATTGTTATGGTTGTATTGGAAATAAATACATTTATCTTATCTTATCTTATAAATCCATAAGCATCAAATCATGTTTTCTCTTTTCATTAAAGATTCACTTTTCAAAGTGCGTTGTAATCAGTCTACATAGAGATGAGATGGCCGGTATTTATGAAGGTAGGCTTATTAAATGCGACTGGAGCTGGCTCCACCTGGACCAGTTCTTGCTGCCGTTTATCTTCGGAGATGTCGTCTCGAGTGCGGCTTGAACTTTCATCCGGTGACAGATGCGGCGTCGCGCGACATCTAGAAAGTGAAAACCGTATCTGGAGCAGATCGCCACGCAGACCGGCCAAAAGATGGACCAACGTCTGCGCCGTTGGATGGGGTCGCTCTAAAAATTAAATTGAATTGAAACGACATACGCAATTTTATATATTTGCACAAGTGGTACACATCTTACAGTTTGTACATTTCATTAATTGAAAATATTTGATAAAAAAACCTGTTGATCAAGAAGTAAAAAAAAGCGACACTTCTTTTGGAACAATTTTAAAAACTAGGATTGGGGTTAGAAAACATGACTGTTTATGTGGGTCAAGGGTATGACGGAGCAGCAAATGAGACATGATTGAAACATTTAAAGATTTGAAACAAATTACAATTTGTTGAAATAAAAAAAAGGGCAGAGGTAAAGATCGTTGTTTTTACACGACTTCCAAAAAAATTGAGTTATGTGTTTAGGATTTATGTATGTATTTTTTCCGTTTCTTTATTCCACCATAACTCCTAAACGCTTGAACCGATTTAGAAGTGTTTATTGTTGTTAGAATTGTTATTTGATCCCCACTGTCATAAAGTGCTAGGGCACCTAAAGTACAAATGTAAAAAAAATAATTATCTATATGTCCAAATGTCAAGAAATTAGGATTATTATATCGTGTTTAGTATTAAATAAAAAGTCTGATGAAGTACATTTCGGAAATCTATATATATATATATATATATATATATATATATATATATATATATATATATATATATATATATATATATATATATATATATATATATATATATATATATATATATATATATATATATATATATATATATATATATATATATATATATATATATATATATATATATATATATATATATATATATATATATATATATATATATATATATATATATATATATATATATATATATATATATATATATATATATATATATATATATATATATATATATATATATATATATATATATATATCAATAAGGATAAATACACAAACCACAAATATTTCACTTTTTTGTATTACTTGTGCACCGATAGGCAACCGCCTAAAGTGCGACGGCGGCGCAGCGGCGAGCGATTGTTTCAAGATACCTGCCGCAGGGCGAGAACGGACATTATTCTCTTACAAAGCGTGATTTTTAGCGCGATAAATATTTTTGTAATAATTTTAAATAAAACAGTTCACTTTTTGTAAGGGCAGTCGTGTTTTTTTTTTTTAAATTGTTGTCCTTTTTTGATACTATATAGCACGTATCGCAACTAGAGTTTTGGCCCCATACCTTAGAGCCTCGGAAATGGTATAACAAGTGTATAAAACTCGCAAATTCACTATGTACTCACCTGCGCCAGACACCGCGTTTGGAAGTATATCTCCAGACGAAGAAATTCTTCCAAAACTGGTAGTTAGGGGGCGAGGATGCCGCCTGCTTACCTTTCCCGGAACCTCGCCGTAAGGCTTTGGCTTTTATCGGGCTTGTTGGCGGAGCTAGACGGTAAATTGCCTTTTCTTCTACGTTCATCCCACGGCTAAAAGAATGATCACATATCGATATACCAGACTGGGGTGACGGGTTAGCCCGTTGTAGTCGACACCGCCGTATTATGGAACTGAGCAATCTAATACATATATCAATCAAAAAAACATCGATACAATTAAATACTTAAAGGGATTTGTAATACTACTCAAAATTTGTAATACTACTCAAAAAGAAAGTAATTTTGAATTTACAAAACGGTTAGTCCAATCTCACCTTTGCCCAGCCGTACGCCGTCTCCACGCTATAGAAAGCAATTATTTATTAGTCCACATTCCGCAGAGCCAGAATCACAATCTTTACGATAACTCACTAAAAATTAACGGCTCCATAATAATTATGGTAAACATTTTTAAAGCGAGATAAAAATCGTCATGATAATTTGTCACTGATCACGCGCCATTGGAGATGAAAAAGAAAAAGAACTGATTAGGTTACTGAAGCTGATTCTTAATTCACGTGTTCTACGGGACTTTCAATCGGGAACCAGGCGAATAAGTCGCAGATAGTGGTGTCTCGAGCGGCTTGAAAAATAATTTAATTCACCTGAACAGTGTCTCGCCAAAGAGGGTAGTTTTTTCATAATATAGGAGGTGCGGCCGTAGAAAATGGGATAAATTACTTTTCTTCGTGTACTAATATCGGAAAATAGCCAATGCGAACGAGACAATATCATGCCTGTTTCCATTCTGAAATGACTTATGGTATACTGATATGGGGGAATGCCACAGACAGTTCTAGGGTTTTCATTTTACAGAAAGTACACTGAGAGCAATTGCAGGAGTATTTCGTCACACGCACTGCAAACGATACTTTATTAAGTACAAACTACTGACTTTTACGTCTGAATATGTTTTAAAATGTCTACTATGTATATGCTAAATCTAATATTAACGAACAAGGGGTAAACGGAAATATACACTCCCACAACACACGCATACGTGATGATGTTATCCTGCCTAAAGTACGCCTTACGCAGACACAAAAGTCCTTTAGATATTTGAGATATAAGCTCTTTAACCAGCTACCACTCTCCACAAGAAAGATGGAAACAAAGGCGTTTAAAAGATGTATTAAACAATAGCTGCAATCCACACATGCGTTCCATAAGCTGGGTGATTATTTTGAGCATGCCAATTATTTCAAATGGGAATAACATTAATATGTTACTTTTAGGTACCTCATTTTAGTTTTTATTGTTCAATAATAATATTATGAATTTAATATTTAATATGTAGATTACAATGTTTAATGTAACATAACTTACCATAACAACATACGTTGTTTTTTTTTGCAATTTTGTATTGATGCTTTCTATTGTGATTATTTTTTGTATAGAGTTCCTAAGATGACTATTAATATTCTTATAATAATTATTTATTTTATATGTATACTCATGTAGGTACATGGATTCAGCTCTATTTTTTAAAATTTTATTTGTCTGCCGTGTCAAGCCGACCTTAGTCAACGCTATTTTTTTTTAATTATTTATTTTTTTATGTTATTTCTGGAAATATTCAGCGCATACAATATACATATGTGTGCATAAACATAATGTAAAAAAAGAAAAACATTACGCCGATAATCGTTTCCTACGAAAGTAAAATATCAAACAGATTTCCGCATATTACACATTTGGATTTCAGCATATTACACTTAAAAATTAATTACAAAATAAACTAAGTTCATATTAAATATAAAAATCAATATAGAAACCGATGGGAGAGGTAGGGAATTGAAAGTGATTGGGAAGAAAGAGTTAGACGATGGTATGTTTATATGTATATAGATATAAATAAAGATATAGATAGGTCGTATAGTGGATACATAGATACAGATATTTATTGATGTTTATAGATATTTATAGATATATAATAAATATTTATAGATATTAGAAATATTTGTAGTAGCTACTGATATGTTGTATGGAAAATATTAAAAAGTACGATAGATATTAACAAGCTCGTTAGGTGCAATTCGTTTGAATAATTCTTTAACGAACGTCGGTTGGTTGAGGTTGCAAATGTCGATGGTGGAGAAACGAGAGTCGTACGTGCACATCAGCCTATAAGCGATGGAATATTTTAAGTAGTTGGTATTGGCACGAGAGACCTCAAACATGCGTGAATTGCGAATTAATCGCAGAGGAACGAAAAATCGTAAGTTTTCAACAAGGTATGGACTATCTATGGTATTGTGGATAACTTTGTGTAAAAGTACCATATCAGCCACAGTGCGTCGGTCTTCTAGAGCTTGAATACTGAAGTGGTCCAGTCTGCTCTCGTACGTAGGAAGACGAACCGTCCGCGATAATTAATGTGTTTAAAAAAACGCCTTTGGATACATTCTATCCTGCTTCAGTAGACCTTAGTATTACCATTATGTCACTTGGGCCAATCTGATTCTGGTGGCATCAAATAATATAATACATATATAATAATCTCAATTGATAATGAACGTTTTATTCGAAGAGGTGCGATTTGGCTCGATGCAAAGTCGATTTTAATGAAATCCTGCTATCCCTGAGTTTATCCGTCACGTCTTTCTATACGTTGCACTGCCGAAACGCGTCCATTCGTCTGTCGGTACCTACCGAATATTCAACAATTTGTTGGCTCCATTATAGCGGCGGACGCACACAACAATGGTAGCGTAGCCGCAGCCAATTTGTCAAGCGTTTCACTTCCACTTGGGTTTTTCGCTTGCGAGCAGCCTCCGATCTGCCAAAAAAAAAAATGCAAAAACGTGCACCACTTTGAAATCGCATCGATTCTTCTATGGATTATGTACGCTAGGGCTTAGGGAGGAGTACAACTCGAAACATCATATGTTCGTATCTCACTATTCTTATTTTTTTATCCCACTATTCGTATAACATTTGTAATGATGTTATAACTTTTATTTTGATTATTCAATGTGGTGTTTCGGATGGTACTCCTCCTTAGGCCCTAGTGTTCATAATGTACGTTACCCTAGTGTTCATGGCCCTAGTGTTCATAATGTACGTTACTCAAATCGAAGCCCCTGTTTCGACTAAGAAGAGAATACTAAGGTCATTAGCCTAATTTTTCGATAGAAAGATTCTCACGGGCGGTTGTCGAGTATCAACAGTATTCTTATTAATATAATAATTTTATATTGGTAGTGACAGTGCTTCAGAAAATATCGAAAATGTTCGTTGATCAAAAAATATTCGCATGTGGTCGTACATGATAGATTATGTGGACTGATTATGACTAGCAAAATAAATTTATAAACAATTTAAAAATTAGTTTTGTCAATTGTCAAAATCCAGGCATGTAAGAACCGAATTTATTAAGAATTATTTCAGTATAATGGACGCTTAGATTTTGGTTAGAATTTGTCGATTGGGACAAACGTTAAAAATAACAAATTCTTTCCTACTTATTAGTATGGAACTATAGAAAGACAATAATTTCAAAAGCAGCTCTAAGCTTTGAAACTTTTTCTAAAACGAACTCTCAAAAATAACTCTGAGCTTATCTTTCAAAACTATTAAATAAACACCATTCCTGAAACTACTCCAAAAATGTTAGCGGTTCCAGTATAGTTTCATCGGTTGTAAGAATAGAGTTTATCCATAGACTCTATCCGTCAACTCTAACATGACGTAATCCAAGTCCTAAATACACTTGACTAAATTGATACACTTGACTAAATTAAATAGTTCCTATGGTTTTCGAAGTGGATTGTAGTCTTAAATTTGGAATCTTAAATCGACGATTCAGCAAACGAACATGGAAAAGGGGAATTTTATTAAAATTTTGCGGAATAAAGGTAGGTAAATAAAAAAGTTTGAAAGCGATTTAAAGTAAAACCAAACAAACTAAACTGACCTAAAGAGTTTCTAGTGGCACAGGCAGGGTTAAAGACATTAGCGGCAATGAGGCGCTTTCCACTCATATAATACCTATGCGAGAATTTTTGAAAAAAAATCTTTTGGGAAAGAATAAATTTGATGCTATGAATATTGGTATCAGTTCAAACTGGAATGCCGTATATAAGAGGCGGTTCATTCGTCAACTTGTCGAACCAATTTAGAACATATCTTTCCAAAAATATGCTGCCTGGATGGCCTTGTCCTTTGCCTCTTGTAGATCCTGGTGTGTGATGGAGGTTGACAGTTGTGGGCAGGATCTGAGGTGGTCTTCATCCTGCAGCGTTCAACAACTAGAGCTATCAACTACAACGGGCGAACCTGTCACCTCAGGAAGTTTCAACGAAATTTATCGTTCTGCCTCCCGTGAGGTGAGCGCAGAAGACTTGGGACGAAGAACAATCCACAGTCTAGCTACGCCACCTGCCCATCAGATGCCAACGCCTTACGACGAGGCACCGGGAAAAGCGCCCAGCGGGCAGCCTCGCCCCCTGTCTACCAGTTTGGAAGGATATCTCCATCTGGAATTAACATTCAGGATACCTCCTACCTCCTGACTGGTTACAGGATGGAGGTCGCTTGCGCAGACCTCTCCCTTATGAAGCGGTGAAACGGTGTCAACCGAATCTATTCCGGATCACGGCATCCTTTGCCCGGCTTATTCACCCGGGATCGGGTGGCCGAATGGTTCTTTCAAAAGCACTTGCTATAAGGTTAACAACCACCCCCACGCTATAGGAAACATTGCTGTTCCCGGACTCCCCCGGCTGTTAGGTTAGGTTAGGTTAGGGGAGACTGGCCCGCGGGCCAGCTTCCTACCCTGGCTCTCACTTCTGCGTGAAGGCCGCCGGATGGGTGTTGACCCGTGAGTGTAACCGACCCTGAACGAATGGGTCTTCGTGGACAACTCCAACAGGGCCCATTAACTCCCAAGCGTTCCACAGATTCATATTGGGTTCTCAGTGAACCCCCTTGCGAACAAGATTAGCTCGGATCTTCTCACATGCATCCACCCTCAGTTTGTTATGACTGCGTCAGGTGGTGAAGGGAAGATGGGACCCCGAAGCTATCCTTGCCAAGTCAAGCCGTCCGTTGAGTTTTGCAATTCGATGATTGACTGATAAGTGGCGGTAAACACATAATACGAACGGGGCGCGGAGCGCGTCCAATGTCGCGATAAGCCGTTCCTTACAGCACCATCTGTCGACCCCGTCCAGAACTACTTAGTAAATATCTTAGGATACAACAGGAAACAAAGTAGGAAACATATATCACATTGGCAGCAAACATATATTATATTATTATAGCTTTCCGTAAGGTAATAGAATTAAAATCATTATTATTTTAAATAAAGTAAGCGTAGGTAAAATTTTAATTTTTAATAGATGACATTGTAGAAGATAGCTAATTTTACATATTTTTATTTATACTAATATTATAAAGAGGTAAAGTTTGTGAGGTTGTAGGAAGTAATCTCTGGGTCTACTGAATCGATTTTGAAAATTCTGTTACCACGTTATTTGTGAGTACCATAGGCTCTATATTATCCAAAAAAAAAGACTTTTTCGTGGTAGTCGGATTTGCAAAGAAAGTCGGAGAAAAAACGGTCGAACGAAAAGGTTTCTAACTAACGCTGCCTTAACGATGAGATGTATATGATTAAGTTCTAGAGAAAAGTTGTTGAGCTTGATAATGTCTGCAAAAAAGTCAACGACAGTATATGTCTAACTTTTATATTTAAATCACAAAAGTAGTATTTTATATTTAAAAAATAATTTAAATCGTTAGGTCATGTTTATTGGTCATATTATCAACAATTATGAATTCATATAAAAATAAATAAATTTATCTCAAGTGTTTAAAACAAAAGACTTTTCCCTTTTACTGCATATATTTTCCCGTTTACTGTAAAAATGGTTAAAGAGATAAGACACTCACAAATAAGACACTCACAAGAAGACACTCACAAATAAGACACTCACAAGAAGACACTCACAAATAAGACACTCACAAGAAGACACTCACAAATAACGGTAATATAGTCAAATTGGGATGCAACTTCATACATACATATGCAGTAAAAATATAACCCTTCTTTTGGAAGTCAGGAAATAAATCATAGCACTCAGTACTTACCGAACCATAATTTCATCACAAGTAAAAATTTTTACCGCCCAACGAGGTGGGCTCGGGTCAGCTAGTATTAACTAATAACGCAGAGTAAACAAGAAACGCTTCACAAACTACGAAAGCTTTTTTCTCCGTGCTGCCCTATATATCGCAGCAGTAAGAAAGTGCATGAAACTCTCGAAAACTTTAACAACGGCATTCATGTCAAGAATAGCGGAATGCTGAGACGTCACGCGTCGGTGCAATTTAACACATCGTCGTACAAAATATATAGTTTGGACGTGACGAAAACTCTTATCTTCGCGCCAGTCCCCCGAACAAAGAGGCGGTCAGATGAAGGCCGACATGCAAACGCCGTGAGATTCCGCGACATTAACTGTTGTTACACTTAACGTGTTAACAGGCAATTTACATGTAATAATTACTCTAAGAATGTTGATGATCGATAAGTAAACTTTAACTTAGTAGCTGCTTTATGAAATCGAAAACTATCGCGGTTGTTTGACATTATAAACAGGATAAAAAGAAATTACCGCGTGAAATATGTAGCACTCGAAGTTTCCTTCAATCTACCCTGGACAACCGCCGTTGTCCAGGGTAGATTGAAGTACTCTCAATAGTCATCTTAAAATTACACATTTTTATACATATTTTACGGGGCCGCTACACAACCATTAATTGGGGACTCGGTCCTCTAAAATGTTTTCGTCCTCCCGGCTCGCAAAAGAAAAACGTCATACGATCCCTTCATGTTGCAACCGGAAGCCGTATGAAAGAAAATGATTGATTGGAATGATCATGATGGAATCAAAAAGATGAAACAATGATGGAATCAAAATGATGGAATCAAAAAGATGAATGAATTGGAAACAATCTAACGAAAATCTATTTTGACAGAAGAATTAAATTCCTTATTTGATGCCATAAAATCAAAATAATTTTTTTCTTCTTTATGCACGTTTCTATTAATTATTTATAATTTAATAATGAATTCATGATATTATATTATGTTTATTGCAACGCTGTTATATTCCTAAAGGTTTGGGAAAAGATTTTATAAACAGCGAACTCTCAGATATATTTTCAGGTTAGGAATTTCGTTTTGAAAGAAACCTTATCATTATGTCCGAAAACTAACGGAATAATCATGAAAACTGAAAAAAATATACAAATAACGTGTAAAATGCACAAAAAGATGATGTTTGTTACATTAGTCGACACCCCAACTTTTATAAAATCAGTATTCAAGATTATGCAAAACTTATTTCACTATTATTGAAGTATTTGTTTTTAATGTAGAAAAATTAACCTTATTTCTTATAGTACCAGCTTATTAAACAGATGGCGACATATTGCGGCACCATACAATTGAACCGACGCGACACGGCGACCAATATTCCGAATGTGTTATCCCGTTTCTTTCAAGTCCTGACTTCACCCGTAATGGTAGATACTTTGTTTAGAAAAAATATCACTGCTGGTGGGTCTTACGTTTGTTTGGGATATACATAATGGGCCCGATTGCGTTTCTTTGTGAACTAAAACTAAAATTAGTCCAAGCGAACGAGACAGAGCAATACGTTAGAGCGGAATATGAAACGAACGATCGTCGATAAATACTACCTGTTGAACTTATACTCGTCCGAATAAATTGAAGCATATTTCGTGCGGTGTAAGATTTGACCTTGGCGCGCAGATTTAATGCGAACAAGTGACAACCGGTCATCTCACAATCCGCTCTGGCGTATTGCCCTGTCTCGTCCACAAGGACTAATTTCCGATTTTAGTTCACGTAGAAACGCAATCGAGCCCTATGTCTCCTCAAAATTGTGGTACCTTACTAGTGCAAAGATCAAAGAAAATAACACTAAAATAAAATAAGGAAGCAGGTGCTCGATAAGAACTTGAAGTGCACTGGAAGAACACGACATGTATAATGAGGAAATTTATATAATAGGATGAACGAGTAATTTCGCCAGTACCATAGAAAGTAGTTCAATTGGAAAGTGGTCTGGTCCAGTACCCCGGCCCTTTACGTCGTGTCACATCGGGTCGGTCCCTTCAATGCGGACAAGTCCGATTTATATAGTTCGAGAGCTCATTACGGCTACAAGGCACCCTTACACTTTTTGCAGAGTCTATCGAAAGTTTCTGTTTGGATAAATAATGGCTAGCTGTCAATTCTGAACTTTCCTGCAATGGCTTTCAATCTATCTAGTTGATCGATCGTTAATTTGTTGATAGGTACATCAGGGAGTGAGACGTACTCATCTCTTCGAGAGTTGAAAACAGGTGTACCGTAGGGATCCATGCTATGACATATCTGTTGTACACATCGGATGTAGCGATGAATCTTCAGTAATGCTCATAGGATTTGTATGCAGACGATACCCAGTTGTTGCATATAATAAATCCTAATCGGTCTAGCTCTGCTGAGAGTCATATTGATTAAGATCTAGAAATATTATACAATTGATCAAATCGACATGGATCAATAATCAATCTTATCGAGTCTTGATTTCCAATCGTTGGTACCTACTAAGCCAGGCAGAAGAAAAGTCACAACGAACGGATCCATTAGAATAACGGCGAATTTTTCAGATATACCTACATATGATAACTATGTAACTAAATTGTTTCAAAAAACATGTCAGTAAAACGATTGGTTGAGGCCTCGCTCCACTAAATGCTCTCTATAGGAAACGGTGATAGCTCAGCGTCAACGTCAGATAGATATATATTCAATATATTGAAATTACAACAAAAATCCTTTAATCAAAATATTCAGAAATTAATAAAAAGTTTTTAAAAAATCAACGAAAATAACAATAAATCTAAATATAAATAATCTAAACGATAAACATGTGGTCCAAAATTATCTGAAATAATTATGAGTGATACACATTAAATTCAGTAATAAGAAACAAAAAACTTTCAATAAGGCCATTCAGTGCATAAGGATTTAGTTTTACCCATGAAAACATTTATATTCACTGAGTTCTTGAACTGCTCAAAAAGTAGATTGTATAAATTTAGCATTATGTACAGATTAGTCTTCTAATATTTGCACGTTCGGAGTTGGCTCACCAAAATTAAGCCGCGATTAGGCCGAAATTAGATCGCATGCTACAATATGGCCTAGAAGAAGTTGCCACTGGGGTATAACTGGCGACAAGTTGGGCCGGGCCATTGCAGCCAACAAGGTATTTAGAATTTCAAAATATCTTATTCAATTAATAGAGTTACAGCATTGATTATATATGGTTTTAGATTGATAAACTCCATAGTAGGATTTGGCAACTCCATCACGCTGGCTTAATCCAGGCGGAGAATTGACGGCGAAACTAATTGCAATTTATTTAACCATTTATAATAGCATTAACATTTTTTTTTTATATAGGGTTGATTAATTATAAAAAACACAATAATTTAACCTATACCACCTAATAACATTTAGTTATTAGTGCCATATATCGCATTTATAAATAGGCTGATTACATCATAGAAATAATAATGAGAGATAGAATACCATATATTAGTCTATCTAAACGAGTGCGTAATTATTACTATATTACCAAATTACAAATTTACATCTTTATGTGAATAATACTAAAATATTAAGAGCTATGATTTCATCATTCGTTTGTTATTATATTATTATTTTATACCGGATAGGCGTGATTAGATCGCCATCTAAAATGCCATACCGTTATTTATTTATTTATTTATTTATTTATTTAATTTACAATTCATTTACAATGTATGGGTCTCACTAACAATCATATCAATAAAAAAATATAGTATTAAAATTGAACATGGCCGATATGAGCATTAGCAGGTATGTACTGCTGCTGCCCAACTAAGTGCCAGGACTTGTTCCAGGGCAGCGAGCTCTCTAGTTTTTAGTTCACATATATTCGGCGATTTGAAAAAAAAAATTAAAATGAAAAGAAATATGTTTATTACCGTCACCATTTCAAATTATAACTAATAATGACTAAATAATGATCACAACAGAAAATATTTAAAATAAAACACAGAAAATAAATAATCGTGTTAGTAAAATAAAAATAAAATAAAATAAATTGTCAAATAATATCAAACAATAGTCACCAAAATTAATGAATAAATAATAGTAATAAATAAAACGTCAGCAAAAATAATACTAATAAGAATTGTCAATGATAGGATTTAATGATGGGAACTGTCTTGGTATATTAATTTGTGAATATTTTGCCGGGCGTCATGTTTTAGCCAGGAATCAATCTTGGCTTTAAATCAATCAATCTTGGCGTTATACCACGAACGCCTCTATATTGAACCTATTAAGAGAAAATTCATTATTATAGGAATTATGATTGCCATCTACACGTTGCGTTTTGTCGAAAAGTCCCAGTTGCCAAATCGCAGCGACGCTGGGCAATTTAATACGCTATATATCAATGGTTATAATTAGGCCTCGCATAAACCGACCCATCTAAGGAAAGTTTTACAAAATAAGGTAGTGAGCTGCACGACTACCATGTTGACGCCTGTCGGTCGACGTCGTCGGACCTCCAAGGCGCCGACAGTACAATAGCCGGCGGTCGACTCGATCAAGTGAATCGATGTCAGCAAGGGCAAAAAGGTGAGAAATTAACCGAGAGACAATCGAGTGCGACGACACCGCAATCGACAGGGAGATGCGCTTAATCGAATCCACTCGATGGCCGATGGACAGCGGATATTTGCCATGTCGCCTGCTCACAAACTATGTAGGTCAGAGATGACAAGTGGGACAAGCGAAGATTTCCACTTCTTCTTCTTTGAGTACAATTGACGGGCGCTTTGACCAAACGATTGACGCAACTTCCATGAGCAGAATATGTATATCTGATTCTCGATTTATAGGTATGCATGTCTGGCCTGGTAGCGATGTACATTTTTTATTTATTATTAAATAATGTTACATAAGAAATAATATAATCATGATCAAAAAGTAGTTCGAAATTAGTTGTTTTTTTTTACATTTGTCCATTTATTTGTAGGATTATTACTTTGCTTCGAACATTTCAAGCTCAAATTTGTTCAAATAGGAATGATCTATATTCTCGAGTTAAAATAGATTAAAAAATATATTTATTTTGTTTTTAGGCATGTTGTTTAGGAACGCGAGACGAAAGAAAAGACGATATTTTAAGAGTCAATTAAGTAAAGAGGAATTTAAACACTGTTTATTTTACAAAATTTTACAGCCATCCAATAAATATGATAAGGAAATTTCTAACGTCCGTGGCCACGTTGAAACACTGGTTTCTATTAGATCTCCGAAGTTTAATTGCGTCGGGCGTGGTCAGTATTTAGATGGGTGACCGTTAAGTACTGCCACGTGATGTTATAAAAAGACGGCCACCTGTGAGATAATTGTCGTCAGACAGACAGATTAAGGTGGATCGTTACCGAATAGGGTATGAAACATTAAAATTAAATAAAAAATGTTGGATAGCATATAAATATTTCATAAAAAAAAATAATTATAACAAATCTCACATGCCATACTAGGTGGAGTTTGACATACCCCAATAATAAAATGAAAAAAAAATAAACAAATTATTACTTTATGACAGTTATTAATAGAACATTTATTTATATAACTAATAATGAATAGGTTTAATAAAACACATATTCATTTATACATTTTTAAAGAATTTTATTAAAATAGACAAAACGTAACTTTTATACAATACAATACAATACAATACAATACAATCAACTACTCCAGTAGATAGGCATTCCTACACTTGGATGCGTCACAAAATTAAATGCTAAAAATTTAATTATCAAAAACATAACTATCGTGATAGTTGTCATCGCTGTAATATTATATTCAATATTACCTATATACAAATAATCAAAATATACTAATGTGATTTAAGAGTCAAGGAGAATAATATATTAAAATAGAAATGCAAATTCTATGTAGAATAATCAAAAAATATATATTTTATTGTCAATCCAGCAATAATGCTTTCGTATTTTTTTTTAAAATGAATAGATGTTTAATAAATTATATGAGAATTAGAATGTCAGCTATCATAATACCGTTATGTTTAAAACTTTACGCATTTCATTAATCATCAACATGGAAAATAGACTCAGAATTTTCAAACTCCCTTATACCATAAATTGTGTTTCTTACCAAATTATTTATGATTATCTTTTTAAATTGGACCTCTCCGAGGCTTTTCATTTGCTCTGGAATCTTATTATAGAACGACAAATTTTGATGAATAAAACTGTATCGCACTTTGCTAAGTCGCAGTCGGTTTATGTGGAGATTGGATTTATTCCTCGTTTTCTTCATGTTATATTCTATAAAGTCTTTTCTTAGCATCTCATACATTTAAATCAACAAAAAAAATTATTGTAGATTTTCGTAGACAATGTCATTCCAGGAAAGAAAAAGAGAAAAGAATAGGAAAGAGAAGAAAGCACATTTATTGAAATAAATATTAGCTTACTAATAACTCTTATTGAGTATGAGTAAATCAAAGTATTTTCTAGGCCAACATATTTTTTTACGAAGCAGTTAATTTAGCTAACTTTTAAATATGTTTGAGGGTAAGTCAAATCAAAATATGCGCAGTAGAAGATTTTCCTGAAAGAGAAATTTGAATTTCTGCATTCCGAAATCAACATGCTTTCAACAGTATCTAGATATAATTAGGAATACTTGGTTAAATTCAACCCCTTTTATCTATCGTGGTATTTGTTTGGCTTTCCTATTCAGCAGTAACGGTAAATATCCCGATAGAATGCTGGCAGTTAACTGGTAGGCGCCAGTTACTCGAACACTGTTACCGTTGTTCTCGGCCCAGTCCTTTGCGGCCAGAGTGAAACTGGTCCAACTGCCCGCATTGTTTCCTACCATTTGTGCATTACGCAAGCGGACGGCCTATCTCCGAAGAGTCCATGTAGGTACCGAGTACAGGGTGGGTTATATTAAGGAGGAAATATATTGAGAGCATCCTAACCGTAAGAACTTAATAATTTAAATACCGATACTTTAACACATGCTATAAGGTTTTGTTGTTATATATTTAATTATTTTTTCTACATTATAATTTTTTAAAAATCACCTGAGACGAACAACCATCTGGATGTCGTGATTTTAGTTTTGATGCAGTCCGTTTGTCTGCCTTATAATTTCATCGAGTATTGTTGTTGTCTGTTTGTCTCAAGGCTTCTTTAAGATTTAGATGTGCTGCGCAAGGATTAAGAACGATCGATTGTGACGAGATCCATCGCTGGCACCAAATACGTTCGGGGATGGGGGGGGGGGGGACATGGAACGCGTCCCTCCAACCCGATATTTTTTGAGTAAAAAGTAGTCGATAAAAAAATGAGAATTAGGGAGAATCTGCGACGTATGTACCTAGTGGCAGGCACGTATCTAGAGGAGGGAGGGGGGGGGGGGTAGTTGGGATTAATTCCCTGAAATCAGGCGAATTTCCATTTCATTGTACGGGCGAATTCAAGTTTGATGGGTGCCGCGCGCGTTGCTTTAATAAATGCCCCCCCCCCTCCCCCGAAACTGAAGTCTGTAAACATCCCAGGCTGACACTGGGTCATTAGGACACCTTGCTATGATGGTACTGTACAGAGTTATAATTAACCGAAACAGTACCCCAACAAAGAGGGTAGTTTTATTTATAACGTAGAACTGCCATAAGTCTTAAGATCATATGCAGGCACTCGTGCATACATTTTAGGTCAAATAAACGCGATGCGATTTAAAATCAAACTAATTATTCTACTTTTGAGTAGTATTTACTTATAACTAATTTTTTTTGTACAAATTAGTTAATGTTTACCTATTTATCCTACGACTAGGTTAGATTACAGGTTTATTGTTTGTTTTGTTTCTTCTTAAATTTATTGTTTTTTTTTTCTTTTACTGAATTTAAATGTTAGAATTGCCTTTATGAATCTATTTGATTAGTTTATCTTATTTTTAATGCACAACATGTTGTTCCACTAGGTTAAGGCTAGCTGGAAGATATTGTTTTTAGGCAATAAGCTCGCCTTTTTGATTAAGCAAATAAAGCGTTTTATTATCATTATTATTATTATTAATTTTGGCACCTATACTAAAATCTACTGCTCATTGCAACTTAAGGCTGTGTAAATATATAGCTATTTCTTCTGCCTTATCTAATATCTTATTTTTGCGATGGGCTGTACATATGGAGATAAAGTAATAGACATAACTAATTTTAACAACCCAGAGATTTCGATGATCGCTCATAAACAATAAAGACAAAATTTCATCATTACGACTTGGATTTCATTATTAAGATGGAGACAAAACTCTATCATTTAAGATTCACCTCAAAGATTACTACCTTTCTAAAAGGTAACCAGTTCTTCCCTTTCTCTCCTATACTAGTCTGTATTGTAGGTATGCAGACAACTAGAGTTGTCAAATACAACGGGCGAGCCCGTCACCTCAGGAAGTTTTAACGATTAGTCGTTCTATCTTCCTGAAGTGAGAGCAGAAGACTTGGACAAAACAGTCCACCGTCAAGCTCCGCCAGAAACCCGTAAGAGGCCAACGCCTTAACCGCGAGATAGCCAGGAGTTTTACCCAGCGGGCTTACACTCACGCTCTTACTTCCAATTGCGACCAGATTACTCCAGTCTCTCGATTGGTTACGAGTTCGAGGTCGCTTGCGCGGTCCGAAACGGTGAAACGGTGTATACCGAATCTATCGCGGACCACGGCATCCTTTGCCCGGCTGTTCACCCAGGATCGGGTAGCCGATGGTCGTTTCAAGAGCAGTCACCGTAAGGTCCGCAACCACCCCGGCTCTATAGGAAACAGTACTGCTTCCAGACTCCCCCGACTGTTAGTCAGAGTGCGCAATCGATTGGCTTATGCCGCACGGAGCGCAGACCGTCCAGGAGCGCCAAAAGTTCGATTCCTAGGGGAAACTAACCCTAAGGCCAGAGTCCTAACCAGGCTCGCACTTCATGCGTGGAGGAAGTCGGATGGATGTTGACCCGTGAGTGTGACTAACCCTGAACAGAATGGGTCTTCGTGGCCAACTCAGCAAGGGCCCCTTAGCTCCCTAATTGTATGCAGACAATTTAATAACCTTTATTTCCACAATGCGCGCATGTATCACTGTGATTAGGTTAGTTGTGAGATATTACTATGTAGCAATAAGCTCGCCTGTCTGTATTGTCATTAAGTGCATATGAAGAGTATAATATTATTAAACTTACTAAGAAAAAAATGTATTTAATTTTATATGTTTAAAAACCTAATGATTTATTATTTTTTTTATTTAAAATACTTTAAAAATGTCTGTTACCATTTGGACCAAAAAAACTCTTGAAAGAATTAAGGGAATCCTTACAATATAATATTTTTTGACACATCCATTACTACGGCGCAACCACAAAGTAATTAGCAACCACCGCGTTCGTAAATATCGACTGGCGTTAGTCCGAGCGACCTGGGCAGTTACTGCCTACTTTACTAAAATATTCTCTCCTTCTTGGTATAATAGTCGCATATCTTACAGACTTTGCGGCCTAAGCTACTCGCTTCTCTCACTAGCGCCAATAGTCGTAAAATTGACAAGCGAAAAATATTGCACTTTGCATATAGCCGATCGTTGATGTCTCTATGACTACATGGCTTATTTACGCCGGTCGTGGCAGCAGCACATATTTGATAAAAGTGATTTTTAAAGTTTTTTGTTTTTTTTTTCAGGATTACACTATTCTGCATTACCAAACTACGTTACCAGACAAAATTGCGGGCGGTGCGCTTTATATAGGTAAGAAATTAATCAATATTTAAAGAAAGGTTGAGTACGCCGTGATATTTTTATAAAATACTTATTATAAATATTGATAAAAACATGAATCCAATGTGTGATTTTGTAATTTATTGCTTATTTAGGTAAATCAACAAACGGTTGAATTTTTAGTGTAATATTTGTCATTTTTTACAAGAAGGCATTACCTAACTTTATTACCTATGTATAAATTTATTTGTATATGCATGTTTATAAGTGGGTATATGTGTATGTATATTTATGCCCACATATTAAGTTGCTGAGATAAGCTGTTTAGTTAGTTATTTTTTTTTATTATTACAATGGTGGGGTGTAAGAAATCGTGAAAAGATAAGCACGCCACTTGTTCTAATTAAAACTAGAATTTAAGTTTTCTTATCATTGTTAGTATTTCGGCACAAAAAATTAATCGTTTCTTTTCTATATGGACATGGCATATGTTAGTATGTATTACAATAATTATTCTTATTCATATATTATATTAACTGTTTGATTTAAATTAAAGAAATTTTCGTTTATTGTTATTATTCAACTTCATAATATTAGTCCAAATTAAAAACTAACAATTTTTGGTGCATTTATATTTTTAATTTGCATTGGTGGCATTATGTCGTAAAATTTAGTTAATATAAGACCTGGGAACGACCATATCTGAAGAATGTTAGTTTTATGAGTTTTTTGAAAAATATAAGCAATATTTAAAAAAAATCTAAGTGAATCCCTTGAAAAGAAATCAATTTAAAATTTGGACTTAAAAATGTTGCTCATTGCCTTAGACATTAAGGCTTCAAACTGACTTCGAAAACTTTCAGGCGCGTTTACTCCTACAATGTAAGCGGTCAGTGTGTTTATTATATTTTCATAATATTGACCTAGAGAATTCTCTAGGGCAGCACTTAGCCACATTTTTTAAGTAAGCCCTAAATTAACTACAATTAATTAAAACGTGAGAGCGCTCTGAGAGTTACGCTAAATATGCTTTGCCATTAACACCCTTATACCACCACTGCGTAAAGATAGTTATTCTGTGCTGGCGCTGCGATTGACCATTTAGTATGCGTAGTAGCCGGCGCGAGCGGACATAGAATCTGCGCTTGACGCTTAGTCAACGCTGGATTTTTATTGGTCAGTAAAATTGACTCCGCTTATTTTTTCGCGTGTACGGACATTTCAGATATTTTTCTGAGGTCTCATGTCGCCTTAATAGATATTTCTAATTGTCATCGAATAGTAAAGTTACAACTTTCGTTTACTGACATCGCAAGCGATTGATATAATTTATTTTTAAATGGCAAAGAGAGTCTAGGGCTAGTGAAAGCCACATTGTATTATTTAACTTCTCTAGTTAGGTTAGCCTTACTAGACGGTTAGGCAGCTGGAGAATCGTAACTTGTTTCTTTACGTTTATCTATAGATTCTAGAAAATTAAACACCGTAACTCAATCGGATGGCTATCTATTACCACGAATCATCACGATCTTGGATAGAATGAGCCGTTCTACATATATTCGGCCATACTGTATTTGTATCCGATTTTAGTGCAAATTTATTCTAACGACTGGCTTTTCAAGGAATCGCTCATTTTTAAAACGCCATAAAGTCAAGTTTTGTACAGCATCGCTTTTCTTCGGATTTGCGTAAAATAAACCATCACGCCGACGTTTCCAATAGAAAACAGCATAAAACTAGGGTCATTAAAGGTACAAACATTATGTCAATTTACGAGTCATTTCGATAACACCACAGTGATTACGAGATTTAGAAATGTAGTTTCAATTTATCATTTCGTCAAAAACTAACCTAACATAATCTACGCTGTAATCGAAATATCAAAGTTCATAAAAAAGTAAACAAGAAAATTTACCATTTTATTTTCTTTATAGGAATATGTGGATTTCGATTTTATGAATTCATTTCGGAAACAACCTATAATAAGGACCAGTTAAGGCATTTTTTTCATAAACAACATAGTCAACATTTATTTTTTTCCTTGGAAAGCATTGCAATTTTGGCTGTTTTCATGATGTAAATCTTTTCTAAAATATAATAATGCATTTAACTTTAAAAAATAATACAAATAGTTGTAATGTTTTAGGAAATCAAGTTTTTTATCTGTCCTGTAAAATTCACTTTTTGGTAATTATATTTGTTTTTGAAATGACCAATTTAGTTACTGGCCATTGTCCCCTTGTGTGGATTTGAAAGGTGAATTTAAGGCGTTTCCGCTCAGACAAGCGTCCGCGTAAGTGAATTGTTATCTCAGTGGCGAAGTGGCGGCGTCCGCGCGGCAGATTTAAGTCTCGCCATTACGGAGATATTGAGATAGTTAAACGGTCGGTCGCTCTAAACCCGGTTTAGCTGAACGGGGATCGGGTTAACCGAGGTTTATTGCGGTGACGAGTCACGACTGCGCTGTCCGTTGTCCGCAGCCGCCTTCTTTGTCGACCGATCCAGCGACTGCGATGGCGGAAGCTTGCTCCAAACGCATTTCGGCCACAGCGTCTGGTTGATTCTTACCGATGTTCCTTGGCAACTAGAACTGTCGACTACAACGAGCGAACCATTCACCTCAGGAAGTTTTAACGATATTGATCGTACTGTCTCCCATGATGTGAGCGCAGAAGACTTAGGACAAAACAGTCCAGTTCCCTATGGCAAGTTCTTATGTGCAAGTTCCCCCCACATGCCCGTAAGAAGCCAACGCCTTATTGCGACATAGCCAGGTTAGTCACCCAACGAGCTAGATTACTCCAATCTCCCGTCTAGTTACGGGTTCGAGGTCGCTTGCGCGGTCCTCTCCCTCTCGGAATCTATCGCGGACCACGTCATCCTTTATCCGGATTTCACCCTGAATCGGGTAGCGGATTA
Source organism: Micropterix aruncella (assembly GCA_944548615.1). Lineage (NCBI taxonomy): Eukaryota > Metazoa > Arthropoda > Insecta > Lepidoptera > Micropterigidae > Micropterix > Micropterix aruncella. The sequence goes on from OX155963.1 coordinate 28,031,642, forward strand.
GTCGTTTCAAAAGTAGTCCCCGTAAGGTGAACAACTACCCCCGCTCTATAGGAGACAGTAATGTTTCCAGACTCCACCGACTGTCAGTCAGAATGCACTTGTACAATCGATTGGCTGACGCCGCACGGTGCGCAAACCGTTCAGGAGCGCCATAAGATTGACTGCTGGGGAAAACTGGCCCGTAGGCCAGAGTTTTATCCGGGCTCGCACTTAAAACGTGGAGGCCGCCGGATGGGTGTTGACCCGTGAGTTTGACCGACCTTGAATATATAGGTCTTAGTGGCCAATTGCAACAGGGCCTATTAGCTCCCAAAAAGCTAATGGGAATAACAGTATGACGACGTGCTTTATATGGAGCTCTAAACACACCTATTGTGTTATCCTATCTCGAAATAAAAAATGATATAATAACAAACGAATTTTGATATCATGACATTTATTATTTATTATTATTATTGACATACGTCGATTTTTTATATGGTATACATGTTGCATTAAGTAATAATTACGCACGTTATTCTCAGTTAGACTAATAGATAGCATTCTATCTCTTCGTATTATTTATCTGATGTAATCACCCTATACAAAAATGACATAAATGGCATTAATAATTCAATGTTATTATTGTTATCGTTAGTTAAATCATTGGGGTTTTATAACCAATCAGTCCTTTATAAAAACCACTCAATATCAATAGATGCCCAAATAAATTGCGATAACTTTCTCGGTCAATGCTATCAGCGCCACCTACATTTCGCCGGCGCAGAAGGTTTGCCAAAATGTACTATGGAGTTAAGCAATATAATATAATCATCTGCAATACCTAAATGTCTTGCATACCGCCAAATTTAAATAATCAAAAATCTTGTTTTTAGCATTAAATGCAAATCTTGTTGCTGAGATTATGTGTCCTCTCAAGCCTATACAAATCCGCCTGCGGGCTTTACTAATAAAAGCTCGCGTACGCGTCATAAGCGCCTCTGTTTTGACAACACGCCTCGGTGGGCAATTGTCTATCGTAACACACTCGCTATGTGAAATTAATAGGTGTAATAGAAAGGCGCGGCGGGCTTGCACGACCCGCGCTATCTGCGGTTATTCATCCAAGAGCCGATCCTAGATCACTCTACTCCACAAGCACATGGATGGAAAGAGCTGTAAAACTAGCTAGCTGATTGAATAAATTAAGTATAGATATTTTGTTTGTTTGTTTCTACTCTTTATTGTGAAATTTTACAATAAGCGCATTTATTATCATACGACAATCTCTTACAACCAACCCAACTATGAAGTGTGTTATAGGTATATGTGCCTGTAGCATGTGTGGGAAAGTGTGTCTTGTCTGTGTATGTGGCTTGCATTCGATCGATAGTAATAAAATCACAATTCAGTTAATATTATCATAGCGGAAAATGGTCATTTAATTTTGAACCCGAATAGAACCCGGAAACTTACAAAGTAAGATCAGGCAACCTAGCCACTATGCCGCTGGACTGTATTGTACCAACAGTAATAGGACTCTTTTACATCCAAACTCATTTTTAGGTATGTCTTTGTCTGCTGAGCAAAAATTAAAAATAAAATCTTCCAGTTTATTTCATTTTATTTTTAAGAATTTATAAATCTTTATACTCATAAATTTGACGATTATTGTAGTCATATTTTCTACAGTAGTGAAGGCAAGGGAATACCATGTAAGAACAGCTTCTGGTTGTATGAAATCGAAGACTATCGTGATTGTTTGACATTATTAATAGGTTAAACGAATTTACAGCGTGAAGTTAGTAGCACCCGATGTTTCTGCGACGTTGCAGCCGCCGTTGTCTTATACCCTAGATAACGGCGGCTCCAACGTCGCCAAAACGTCGGATGCTACAAACTTCACGCGGTAAATTCGTTTTATCTTATTTATAGCTTCTAGTTGGTCGTTATAAAATAGATACCAGTAGGCATTATTTTTCCCCTGGGCTGAAGAAGGGGTCTTATCAATGCTAGAAGACGAAAAACGTCTCTAATTAGCCGTCCATTTATGTATTTTCCTGATATCTTCATTCCTACAATTGGTATTCGTAAAAATCGCAGAGAAATGCGATTTACATTGCTTTAAAATATATATATAGTTTCTCTACGTACCTACCCTAAGAGTTAACTGACATAACAATGTTTTCCTCTCAATTCAATATTCCGTAAATGGTTTTTTTATTTTGCGAGAATTTCTCTGACAATGGTTTTTATTGCATTATTTTGCTTTAAATTTAGCTCAACGATTTGTTACAATATAGAAACATGTGACGTTCCCTCAGGCTGCGTTTAAACTAAATACTTTGTTATACATTAGATCGGTTTAATTGTTTGTTTGTTTATTTATTAATAGTCTTTATTGTAAAATCACAATAATCAGAGATCTTAATAATCAGGAGGATTTTAATATCATAAGATAACCTCTTACACCAACCCTACTATGAAATATTTATATGCATGACTGCGTTTAATGCATTTGATCGACAGAATTTAGAAGCAATTCCGGTAATTTAATCACAAGGGAAAATGATGACCCAGTTTCGAATCGAACCTAAAACCTTGTAAGATCAGGCGACCTAACCACTATAATTTGTAGCACCCGACGTTTCGGTGACGTTGCAGCCGGTAGCTACAAGTGCTACAAATTTTACGCGGCAAATTGGTTTTCTATCCTATTTATAATGTCCGCGATAGTCTTAGATTTTATATTATAGACCTGGCCACTATGCCACCGAGCCGAGATAACCGATCAATCAGGATCAATTGGATTAATCCAAATGCCTCATGACGTAGGCTAAACTACGTGAGGTCCCCGGACAATATGCTAAGTCAGCGCGCCCGCGTATATAGCCGCTTCAACTGGGCACGCGCTATATGCGCGTTATCACGCCGGAGTGAGTTTGGCGCGTGCCACGCGCATACAAGCGCTGGGATACTAACACAAGCGCGAAATGCGGGGCACACGGACAGGGCGGGCGCGCGCAGAATTGCGCGGATCGCCAATACGGCTTGGACCCGGGTCTATAATTTCAAGTGGTTCTCAAACTGTCGATCGAAGAAAAATATATTAGGTTACAAATTGTATGAAATACACTAGTATTTCATATAATACTAATACATGCGAGTTGATGATGATAAGTATGTAATGTTTATTATATAATTATGAAAAGTAGTCCTTATAGCCTACGTTTTTTTTAAATTTGTTGTGTGGGGCTTTTCTAAGGTTTTTATGACCCTTGTAACACTGCGAACATTGCTGATCTATTGTGTTCGCCACCTATTATAGTTCTGCGCTAAGCCTCGTGTCATTTAAGAACCGCAACAGGCTTTTGGCGCCAGATTGTTTTACCTCCTCAGGTTGGAGGTAATTACCCCTCAAGTGGGTGTACGCATCGGCGACTTTTACGCATCGGCTGGCCACACTCGCACATGGGGTGCAGGGAGTTTCCTCGGCCCCTTGGCAGAACCTGCACATTTTTGTGTCTCTGAGCTTGAGGTTGTACATGTGTTCAACCTCAAGCTTACATACAAAATTTTCTACATACAAAATCCTCACAAAACATGCACACAAACGAGGAGCATCACTACTCACAAACACATGTCCCAGAACACTAGCAACGTTTGCGCAAGCAAATTACACATTTATAGCGCCTAAGATTTAAGTTGAAGACAACCATCAATGTGAACAAGTAAATATATTAAAAGGAATAAAAAATTGCAATTACAAAAAGTAAACTACTATATTTATAATACTTTTTTTTGTTAAGAAATAATTGTGGCTTATGTATTTATTCATAGAGATACATATATATGTTAAGAATTTACTTAATCAGACCTTTCATTTGACACTAAACACGTTATATTTATTGACAATTGGGGATTTGGACATTTAGACAACTATTTACTGATTATTTGTCAGTTAAAGTACCCTATGACATTCGGTTCTAACAATACTACATACTTCTAAATCGCTTTTAGCATTTAGAAGTAATAGTGGAATAGAGAAACAGAAAACAAACATAGGTGAACCCTGAACACATTACACTCCTTTTTTGCTAGGCAGTCATGTAAAAAGCAAGTAAACAAATTAGTCCATTACTTATAGAATTCGGCAGATATGAAATTGAGGTAGTAATCGCTTTCATTCTCTAATAAACACCCCCTCATATTTAATCTGGCTATTAAATATTTTTATTTATTGCTTTTAGGATTAGTATTACCTATTTTCTCTACTATTTATTGACTATAAACCTGACTATTTCAATCTGATAATGTAATCGCTTTTTTATGCCCTAGGATTTTTTTCTTTATTATTTACTGACTATCTACTATTTTTTATTGCATATTTTATGTGATAATTATTATTTTGTCTCACTCGATTATGAAGTATGAGGTATCATTACACGTTATTCAGTTATCTAGATTTAAGAACAACACACTGCTTATTGATTAGAGCTATTACATACATTTTCCCTACTCTTAGTTATTATTTTGATAAGTGTGCGTACAATTCACAATTTATAACTAACATTTTCTTGGTACGAGCTTCGGCCTAGTTATGCAGACTTTGTATATTACAAATTCAAGATTTTTTTTTAATTTTTTTACCCACAAGGCATTTGTTTTTTTGTGGAACCCAACTTGTTGCCTATTGGCACCATCAGGTGGGCATTTGTAGCATCACGCAGTCAAACACTCAGGCGGTCAAGCATCCCAGTATTGACCTCTACCGCCGCTACTTAACTTCGGTAACAACGAGGAGAACCGGTGTCAACGGGGTTACGGACGCTACAATTATTTGACATATAAAATTATTCTTATTCTTTTATTATATTATTTCAAAAGGTTTAATAATAAAAATTGCAAAATAATATCGACAATTTTAAACTTTTCCATTATTGCATACACGAAAATGCCGGAGCAATAAAAGACGCGAGATAAAACCAATGAATACCTGGTTTTGAAAAAGGTGGAATTCCAACTCAAACCGATGTTATCAAAATTCAAAATTGTCAGTGTAAAAAAAAACAATTATAGAGGTAAGAACCTATGTACTATTATAAATAGGATAGAAAACGAATTTACCGCGTGAAATTTGTAGCACCCGACGTTTCGGTGACGTTGCAGCCGCCTTTGTCCAGGGTAGACAACGCCGTTGTCGTGTCTACCCTGGACAACGGCGGCTGCAACGTCACCGAAACGTCGGGTGCTACAAATTTCACGCGGTAAATTCGTTTTCTATCCTATTTATAATGTCAAACAACCGCGATAGTCTTCGATTCTCTGTACTATTATTGCATTACTGATTTTTATCCTAAAAATAGTATAAAATCAGCGTATTACCAATATCATAAAAAACATTATAAACAATAAACCAAAACTAAACCCGTCACGCTCCTTTTAAAGTCGAGGTATTGCAAAATATTAAATATTTCATGATAATACTGCGGTTTGGCTGTCCGGCCATGGATGCTCGCTGGTGTTAGTCACCTCAATTAGTGTAATCAATGTTCTGCATCACTGATATTTTTGCTATTTTCTTGTTTGCCCGCTCAGATTTCCACATCATTATAGCATAATTGTTTTGACAGAGTCGATTTTAATGACCAGCGGATGGTACTGCGGCTGCGCATAGGGCATTATTATATTATTGTATTATTTTATTTATGGTACATATTTTAGAGCGCATTGTGATTGCGGAGATTTTGTTATGATGACAACCTAGTTGTCTTAACGCTTTAAAGTCAGAGAAACATTTTATTTTCCAGATCAGAAACCTCATTCACTTCTTTATGGAGCTCGTATGCTGGGTCGTAGGTGGATAAGACCACTGATTCTTTTTCTTCTTTATTCCGTAGCTGGCGATTGTGGAGGGGGTCGCCCTCGCAGCCAATACGCTGCTGTCGGTGCCGCTGGATCTCGTACTCCATTCATGATTCCTTTCCATTCTTGACGATTTTTGGCGACGTCTCGAACCTCGATAGCCGATAATCGTTGATTCTTTAAGTCGTCTTCGATATTATCCAGCCATGTATTCTTTTAAGCAGACCGCTAAATTCTCCATCTGTCGGACGGTCTCGCCAAAGAAGTTTACGTGGCAAGGGATTATAGTTCATTCGGCAAACATGGCCGAACCATCGTAGTCGATGTTTTTGTATTTCCTCTTCGATCGGCTTTTATTAGACCATTTAATATATATGGTATTAAATTGCTCAACTCCATAGCAGAATTTGGCAACCATTCTAAAACGGCAAAACGCAGGTGGCGCTGATAGCATTGACGGCTAAACAAATAGCAATTTCTTTGGCCTTCTAATGTAATATTGATAATGAATGTTTTTTATAAAGGACTGCTTGATTATTAAAACGGAGTCCTTTCCGGGTTTGACCATCTTCCAGGAGGCTACCTGATAGAAGTTTATTTATTTATTTATTTATTTATTTATTTCGGGAAACATACAGCGCTTCATTAATTATTACTAATTATCCTAATACACAGTTTCGCTGGCCGATTAATTGTTTCCTACATTATTTTCTTATACGGTAGATCAAAAAATTGCATTGCACTAAATTAAATTAAATTAAATTGCAATTGAACTATTGTAAGGATAGGAAAGGAGAGGGATGGGATATATGTAGGATAGGATATAGATATTCAAATTATATTCACTGTGTAATCACTTCCTAGACGCCTAGTGAGCTAAGGACAGCTTCGCTGAATTTAGGTTGATTCAGGTATAAAATGTCGATATCTTCGAATCGTCTATTATATGTGGTCATCAAGCGGTGCATAACAGAGTTTTGGGCGTAACTTTGGGTTAAACCGTAAGTTGATTCTACCCGGGAAAACAAGCAGTTCTTAGTGGCGCAACTGCACGAGAACCATTAGGTGACATTAGAGCATTAGAGCAATTTCAAATTTGCGCCCAACGATATCTCGGAGACCTCGTCTCCTTTCGGGCGATTGAAGCTCGGCGTGGTATCTTCTTCTTCCGCGTAGTGGGCATAACCCGTTACACTTTCACAAATTGTCATAACCTTTTCAGCTAATTTAGCGGCTTGTTTGAATCCTGTGTTTCACGCAATAGTAGTTTTATCCATATTTCACAGGTTTAAACCAGTCTGGTTCACCGGTGGCTTATGCGGCCGGGTGTGATATTTCAGGTCACCTGGCGGCATGAGCATGACCTATCGATGGGTCAACAATAGTGTTAGCATATATATAAGCGATACACAGTAGAGCTTTGGTAATCTTAACACCGAAAATGTTTACCCTGTTCGGATTCAAATAGATCGCTTCGTATAGGGGTGGGGATCTTTAATATGATTTTTCTTAATAATAGGACAAAGACATTGCAAAATTAGATACGTATTTCAAAAAGAACATCTTCATCTTTCTCCGCCTGGTTTGGTCCACTCCTGGACGTAGGCCTCTTCCTTCTTCCTCCATGTCTCTCTTTTATCTGCTGCCCTCAGCCAGTTGGTCCCTGCTGCTTTCCTGATGTCGTCCAGCCATCGTAATTGTGGTTTTTAGTCTTCACTGGACAAGCATCTTCGGCTACCTTGCATCATCCTGCCTTTCGACGTCTCCTGCCCAGTCCCCCTTCAGCCAGGCGATGCGTTTCATGACGTCTGTCACCCCCGGTCGCCTTCGTATTTCTTCATTGCTCACTCTGTCGTGGAGACTAGTGCCCAGCATTGCTCTCTCCATGTCCCTTTGGCATATGCTAAGGCGGTTGGCACTGCTCTGCGTTAGAGGCACTGTTTCTAGGCCATATGTTGCTACTGGCAGTACGCATGTCTCATACACTTTACACTTTAGGTTGATGGGCGTCGCTGGGTCCCTCAGGATGTACGTAAGGTTTCCGAAGGCCGCCCAAGTTAATCCTACGCGTCTGATAGCTTCTGCACGTTGTTTGTATTTGCTTAGAGTGTCTTTGCCCGGTTGAAAAAATGCATAACAATATTACATCAGAAACGTAGCTATTGCACTGATATTATATTTTTTAATAAAAAATCGAAAATCATCATTTACCGGGAGGTATTAAGCGACATATAAAATTATATGCATTTGATTTCAATGCAGGGAAGGGCGTTCGGATTATAGAGGTGTTCGAATTAGTTTCTGTTCGGATTATCAAGGGCCTGCTGTATAGCGACTTCCAAATTAAAATCAGAATGCTAAAATCGATCAATTTTATTAGAACGAAATAAGCCAGCTCACGATACCTTTGACTATTTTATATTAGAGCCATCTACCAATATGATATAAAATATGGCTCCGTGGTGAATATATTAATACTAAAGGTGAAAATTTCAGTCATCATCTCTCATTTCTATTAAGTTTTTGTTTAGTATATATATATATCAAGGCGCCGCAGCAGCGTCAATGAAACTGCTTTTATTAGCAGCAGTTTATGACTGTGGGTTTTATTGCTAAGTGATCAATTACTGAGGGAATGTTCTTTCACTGAAGGAAAAGGGTAGTTAAAGAGAAATTAATAAATATGTATTTATATATTTGATATAGAGATATTGCAACTTTTATTATTTATGTGGTGACCACTGCAAACTGTATTATGATTATGCATTAACTGTATCGAGAGAGTCAAAAAAATATTTATAAAGCCCCTATGCTTTAGAAACCTGGACAGACCTGAGATACTCAGTAAATTAACTTCATATGTCCCTTCACGCCCAACTCGTCATTTGAAGTCATTCAACATTCCTAAGCTTATTTTAAATCAAGCCGGGAACTTAACCCTTCATCCTTTCACGACTCCTTCAAATGCTACCTTGGGAACACTTATATCATCGGGAATCTACTAGTTTAGAATGTACTACTACCGCAAATCAAAGGGCACGTGAATAACGATCATTAATTAGCCAATATAGATAGGCAACAATGACAGTTAGAAACTGACTACTAGAGCTTCAATGCCACCCTAAGTTAACACTCTGCTTTATAACAGTATGCTGATACGATTTCCTATTCCGAAATAAAAATTAAAAAGTCTTGATTGCCGATAATCATAACTTAACGTTGGTTTAGCTGCTACTGAATCCATTCAAAATTATGTCGATGCAGTTCTAACTTATGAACCAGTAAATATATTTAAAAGAATAAAAAACTTTATTGTATTTATAATTATTTTTAATACTGTTTTTTTTTAAACATTTGTGGTTTATGTATGTATTCATATATATACATGTACATTTCCGGAATGTAGTCAATCAGACCTTTCATTTAATACTAAACACGGTATATTTATGATAATTTATTGACATCTAGAAATTTAGACAACTATTTAATTGATATTTGGACAGTTAATGCGTAAGTTAAAGCGATTCTAAAAATACCACACACTTTGAATCGGTTCAAGCGTTTAAAGGTTATGGTGGAATAAAAAAACGGAAAACACACATATATGAACCCTGAAGACATAACACTCCTTTTTTGTTGGGCAGTCGTGTAAAAAAAGAGATATAATAATATCTCTTAAGATTTCACTAACTGCCATCTTAGTGTATTGTATTATATAACTATTATATTATACCATACTATTATGTAATATCATATCATTTATTATAAATATTAATATCCTATTATTCATATTTCTATTTTTTGCTTTATATAACCCTTTCTAGAACTTACCTTATTAACAACTTACTTTATTATTACTTTTCTTACCCTAATATTAGTCTTATTACTTTTTCCACTATCGACGTGTTCATGTTATTTCTATATTAATTTGTAATGCAAGCATTGTAAACTAGTCATAGGATAGTAAATTTGTTTTGTTTTAAAATGTTTTAAAAATAGTTGTATGTATTTACTATCTGTAAGCTTACTATAAAATAAAAATAAGTATAAAAAATTAATCAGTTATGAAAATGCTATATTTTTTTTGAGTTAGATTGTTGTTGATAATTTAAAATGGAATGCACACATACTGAAAGAAATTTGTCAACACATTAGCGTCATCCCTTGTTACTATAAAAGTGACGTTTTGACGAGGAACAAGCAGCAAATTGGTTTATAATACTCTTGTTTCCACGAAGAATTATCCTATGGAATATTACTGTGGAAACACGCCCCTGACATTCACCATGTATTTTAGTTAGAACAACGAGCTATCAGGGCAATTCACGTGGCACCATATTTATATAAGGGAAAATATTACCTTTAGCCTCAGAACAAATATTACAATGCCTGATTTATTGAGAAGCTAATATATACATAACCACAATACAAAGTTTAAAAATTATATAATACTGCCGAAAGTACATCTAACAAAATACCAGAAAACGTATTTGTATAATAGTTTAAATTGGTGAAGACTTTGCGATCCCCATTAAGAACTCCTGAGGATGCCCATTAAAAAAAAGTAATAAAAAATTGTCCTTTATATATTAAATGAATTTTATAGCTTAAACAGATATTAAATATAAAGTGATTATTTTAAATGTCTGTTTATTTAAACGTTTTTTGAATTGTTTTGTATTTTATTCCTATTTTAATTTATCCAGAAATGCTCTTTATATATTAAATTAACTTTATAGAATACACAGTTTTGAAATATGAAATGATTTTTTAAAAATTTATAATTATTTTAATGTTATTTTAATTGCTTTGTTCCCTAGTTATTTGATTAGGTATAATGTGTATGTATATCATAATTATACATTCGCTCTCAGTAAAATCTATTACTGGCTATATCTCAGAATACATCAACTTTCATGTCCAGATCTTTCGCAGTGCAGGCAGACTGACTCTGAAATTCCGTGCCTTTGCCCATACGACAATTTGAAAGCCTCAGCCGGTTTAAAAAATCACTTAAGAGACATTTATTCAACTCATGAATACCCCTCCTTTACCCTCCCGTCTCCTTTGCTTGTCCTTATACTCCATTCCTCCCTTTGATATCGAGTTGACATACGTGTTATTTTCTTAATGATTATTTTTTTTTAGTGTATTCATTTATGACTTCCACAAAAAATTTAAAATTACTTCTTTTACAAGCAAATTTGCCCACATAAACCTTTAGTCACAATAATACTGGCGGTATGGCCGGAAGATATTGCCATTTGGCAAAAAAAAGGTCCACCGTGTTGTACTCAATAAGTTTTGTGTGTGCAATAAAGTTTATGCAATAAAGTTTTTACAAACAAACATTCAGTTCACACATTTTCATTCACTAGTTTTATTTAACCATAAATCTTTCTATAGTATTGATTCATTTTTAGATCGTAGAGCTTATACGTACGTATTTAAGTGTGATTCTCGCGCTTTGTTTTAAAATGGTATCGGCGTAAGCGCGGATAACGCGCCTGCACCGGTGTATAAACTGGCTTCGGCGAGCGCAGCACGCGCAGAGACACTCTCGCCACTGGAAATGGGTTTACTTTCGCGTTTCTGCGATTTTTACTGATCTATATACGCGCGAACGGCGGCCATTAGAGCAGCGGTCCGCTCTGATATAGTTATCGTAGAAAGCTGCGCGCGCCTCGCAGATAGGCAGGATAGCGGATGGCCTGCGCAGCCGAGCTGAAGATCTAGATACATACTATAACGGACAGCTTCCGCGCACTGCTATCGATGATATTCCCATGACGAACTATGCATATTTAAATATAAGTGGTTTTCATATAAAAAGTACACACTAGCGGAAGTTTTACCTTTATTTTTGAGTCTTCATTCGACTATAAATAGATAATAATATTATTATCTGCATAGATAACCATATTTTGGTTAAATATTTTATTAACTTAGAGCAGTATTCAGAACTTGCACCCCATAGTATTTTTGAAATCCCGTCACCTTTCTTGCAGCAATAGCTGGGCGTGATATTTTCTAGTTCCGAGAAGTGGGGTTTCATATAAAGAGTAGATACAGCGGAAGTTTTTAATTTTGTTTTTAAGTCTTTATTCGACTACAAATAGATTATATTATTAGTATCTATATGTATAATCATATTCTGGTTTAATATTATATTCCCTTGCTCTTGAAGAATAACTTAATATACGTTCTCAAATTTCGAATTCATAAATCTACAAACGAGGCGTCACTGTTATCGGTATTTTTTTAACACGATTATAACAAAATTTGATTCAACAAACTAGTAAACTACTAAACATATTGACAAATGAGTTACAACAAGTTAGAGGTAGTATTCTCAGAATAACTACGCATTTGTTTTTCAATATAGCTTTATTAATAGCGGTCTTATGACAAAATGAATTTTCAGATTACAACATTTTGAATTCCAAATCCGCTGAATTATGTCGAAAGTGACGAACGCAAGTGTTGTAATTAATATGCTTACAATTGTAAAATCATTTATCTATTTTTGTAAGACCAGCATTAACGGATATAGATTATATAAAATTTTGAAAACGCCGCCGTTTTAAACAAGACGGCGAATATTTGTCATCAGCTTTTAAAACATCTGTATTATGATGATTCAGTTTTTACGTCATTTGGTTCTAATTGGTAGTGTAGTTTCTCAGGTACAGTATGTACAGACACACACACACAAACAGACATACACCCACAGGCAGATATTTTCGAGAAATCACGTTTTTGGACATCCGGTGCTCTCGAAATCAAAATTTGGATCGAAAATAAGGCTTTCCCAATTTACATACTTTATGTAAAATGATGTTTTTTGGTAAAGTGAAAACGGGTTCCCAGACTACATGTACTACTTCATGTAGTCTGGGAACCCGTTTCAGACTACATGAAGTTGCATTTTCTCTAAGATTTATATATATATATACAGTTTCTGAGTTCCAGGTGCGAACTAACTCGTCATATAAAAGAGAAATTTATCAGTTTACATATATATTTTTTTGACTTTGTTATTTTTTGACTTGTTCATTTAATTTACTTGATTATTAGCATATTTTAAATATTTTTTAATTCACTCGCACACTCACAATTACGTTCGCGATATATACGCCATGTATGAGTGAAACTTTACAGTTTCACTCGGGTTGATTTACAATCGGGAACTCGGGTTGATTTACATCAACCTGAGTTCTTTTCCATCTCTCACTCTCCCTATAGTGAGAGACAAAGTAGAAAGGGTAAGGTGTTCAAAAATTTGATTTCCAAACGCTTCAATCCGATTATCCCCAGCGGTCGGTATCCCAATTCACTAAATTAATGACGGTTTATCTCGCACGTCACTTCGTACTGCAATGAGACATCATAAAGCGTCTGAATGAGGGTATTATCAAGAGATTCGATTCAACACGGTGGCCGGTAACGCTCTTGCGTCTTATTACGTCATGTTAAATGTCAAGAGCATACAAATAACAAGCATCTGCTGTATTTATCGATCCTCGGACCGGTTTTCAACTTAAATACCACACAACTAGATGAGAAAAGTATTGTCGAGGGAATACATAATTATTGTTGTAACAGAATCTTGATTGCAATTTAGAGATTTATGGAACTAAAACGATAAACAATAAATTAGTTAATATGAATATAACCTGAAGCCTAAGGTCACGTTTGGGTCTGAAGTCACTGACAAATCCATTGTACCTATTCAAAGTCTTTAATTCAGGTTATAACAAAAATACTTTTAATAAATGATATTGGGAGATTGGGAATCCTCGAGTAGGTTTTTGATCTGATCACAGAATTGAGCAGGATCATGTTAGGGTATTAGAAGTAATATTTGGATAGGTTAGGTTAGGTTTCCATTTATCTGGAAATATTCCCTCTTTTAGAGATTTACAAAATATCATAAACAATGGAAAAGCTAGCTCGTTGGCAAGGTTACATATGAATTTAGGCGGTATCATATCTGGTCCTGCGCCTTTGTTAGTGTTATTTTTTTTTCAAACGTGACTTTACATCATCCAAGCTGACTGTTATCGTCGGTACTGTAGTTCCATGGTCACGTGGTATAGAATTAACAGTAGATGCAGGCCCAGGGTTGTAAATGGGCTGACTGGGCTATAGCCCAGGGCGGCCCTCTCTAGGGGGCGGCAAAATATGTATTTTTTTTTAAAAGGTGGGCATTTTTACCGAAAAAAAAATATTTTTCCTCCTTGGTAATAAATTAATTTATTTGTTGGCGAATGAAGCAGAAGATTCCATTGTTTTTAGTTTTTGCATGTGACTGCACTGCCCCGCCGGGCGCCGCCCCGCCGCCCCCCGCTCCCAGGTATGTAAGCCTGGGGCCAGTAACCGTGGGCCATCACACAGATGCGTCGTTGGGTCGAAACCACATTGTGAAGTTTTTTTTGGAATATCTCTCATACAAGCGACACAAATATTTTTTAAATTCCGCCATTTAAAAAAAAAATTTTTTTTTATTTTTTTTATTTTATTTTATTTTATTTGATTAACAAACAGCATTTACACATAACAAATATAAAATATAACAATAAAACTATGACTAATTATATGTTAACACTATTTATACTTAATGTGTACAGTACATATCTCAGTTATTCAAGCAGTACGGATATTATCCATTTTTGTATCCGACTGCATTTATCACAGGCATGGTTGGCTATAATTCTCTCTGTCTCAGAAGAGAAATGCTGACCATTTCCTATGTTTTCAATCTAATTCGTGGTAAAACTGATAACCCTAGCTTACTAGCCAAGGTGGATCTATTCATACCAAATAATTATCTCCGTGCTCGATCGCACCATCTTTTCGCGGAGCTGTTCTCGCGCACTAACCTTACGAGGTGGAACTTGTTGGCGCGTGCTTTGCGGCGCTTAAATGAAATTCACTCGATGGCACCAGATTTTGATATTTTTACCGCCAACCCTCACTTGTTTAAATTGCAAGCTATTAATTATTTATTCTTACATGATAGCTAGTATTATAAGTGTCATTCTATTTGTATAGTTATGGTAATACCTATCTTTATTAATTTTACTTCTCAATGCCTTGGTTTTACTGTTATGTTGATTAGTAATAAGTGAATAAAAACAAAAAAAAAAAAAAATATACCTGATTTATATATAATTTTTTTAGCAGTGATTTAATATTATAGAAAAAAAAAGAAAGAACAAAAAACAAATAAAAATGAAATTTTACGTTGAACAATATTAATAATTTTGTACCAAAGATATATTTAAAGATATACCAAAGATATATTAGTCATTTAAATACCACGGAAATACTACAAATACAATAAATTTACGATCATAATCACGACACAATAATTATAGGGGAGGGGGGGGGGGGGTTGTGGGCGGTAATTGGGAGGTGGGTTGTGGCATGGGAATGGGTGCTTGTCTGCTTGCCGAGAAAGTCTTGGGGTGACACAACCGATTTTTTTATTTATAAGTTACATACCCATTAAAATACAAGAGCACGAAAGAAAAATATTTTACAATCTAGAAATTATCGTTATATTCTTATAAATATAGGTATACATCTATCTGAGCCCAGCTTAAACAGCGCGTAAGTTCAATGCAAATGTTTCTTTTTCTAATGTGCCAACTAAAGTGCAACCGAGCACAGGCGGGCTCAGTTGCGCTTTAATTGGCACATTAGCAAGGCTGTTAGGCACTTCTGTGATAAGGCGAGCTCACTTCCTGAATCTTGTTAGAGTGCCACAGCTGTCTCAGAGAGAAAAGAAACAAATTATATTATATATGTTAACAAAATATTTGAACCACAGATCATATCGTACAAATGCGATTTCGCCCTTTTGCCGTATTGGTGGGCATCGCGTCGCATTTTTTCGATTATATTACACAGTTGAAGCATGCAATAACCTGATCAAAAAGAAACATTAAGAAACCATGCCACCAACGATGCGTGCAGACTCCTAGACACATAACGACATGACAGTGATAAAATTAAACCAAACGACTCAATTACTCAGAGATAAGATAAGAAGGATACCAGAATGAAAAAATAACGACATCGAAGTCATTGTCATTTTGATACATTGGATATAGTAGCATGTAGAAAGAGATGAATATTTCTGAATATAATTAATTAGCGACAGGAAGTAACAATGTTTTAAAATAGATAAAGAATAGCTGGTTCCTGCTCTTAATAATGATGCGATTGAGGAAGTCGCTCAGTCGCGTGGTAATACTTGGACTAAAATAGAATCTATAAGTGCAGTTACATTAATAGGCGATATTGGACATTCATCCTGTTGATTATTGGCAATTACTAGATTCGATCTCATGGACTTATCCAGACTATAGATGTGACAAAACAACTGGGGATGTTTAACACAACCAGGGAAGTTGTTACCTCAGGGAGTTTTAATAGCATTTGGCCGTTCTATCTGCCATGGAGTGTAAGTTAAAGACTTTAAAGGACAAAGAACACTCACTACACTGTTTAACTCTACTAACGAACCTGTAAGAGCCAAACGCGAGGCACTAAGAAGGGGACCTATCGGGCCCATCTCGCTTCCATACAACCAGATTTGAACGGAATTCTCCATCCTTAAATCTGGTAACAGATTCGAAGTAGCTTGCGCGGCCTCTACTTGATGTTACGGACAATTCAGCTCGAGTTTATCGCGGACTGTGGCGCCCTTTGCCCGTCGAGCTCACATGAATTCGGGTGGTCAATGGGAGCTAATGGGGCCCTGTTCCAGTTTGACCATTAAGACCAGTTGTATAGGGTCGGTCAAACGCACTGGTCAACACTCATCCGGCGGCCTCCACGCAGAAGTGCGAGTCAAGGTAGAACAATCGCCTGCCGGCCAGTCTCCCCTAGAAGTCAACCTTCGGGCGCTTCTGGACGTTTTGCGCACCGTGCGGCCTCAGTCAATCGATTGTGCATTCCGACTAACAGCCGGGGAAGTCCGGAAACAGTAATATTTCCTATAAAGCGTGGGTAGTTGCTTAGACGATAACTGCTCTTGATACGACCATTCGTTCACCCGGTCCCGGGTGAAGAGCCGACAAAGGATTCCGTGGTCCGCGATAGATTCGGTAGACACCGTATCACCGCTACATAAGGGAGAGGACCGCGCAAGTTTGTTTGTTTGTTTGTTTGTCTGGAAACAGTAATATTTCCTATAAGGCGTGGGTAGTTGTTAACCTTACGACAACTATTGATACGACCATTCGTCTACCCGATCCCGGGTGAAGAGCCGGCAAAGGATTCCATGGTCCGCGATAGATTCGGTAGATACCGTATCACCGCTACATAGGGGAGAGGACCGAGCAAGTGATCTCGATCCTGTAACCAGTGGTGAACGGTTTCGTGCAGCATGTGCCACAAGATCCATTTTGTTCTCGGATCGGCTCAACTCACGATTCAGCTCCTATTCAGAAGTCTTCTCGAGTGGAAGGCTACCCCGGGTAATCGGCTTCTACGCTCATCCCACGGTTGAAAGAGCGATCCTATATCGTTATACCAGCCTGGGATGCCGGGTTCGCCTGTTCTAGTCGACACCGCCCTAGTGTAACCAGTTAGGAGGCAGGAGGTATCCTGAAGGTTAATTCTAGACATATGTATCCTTCCAAACTGGTAGTCAGGGGGCGGGGCTGCCCGCTGGGTACCTCGCCGTAAGGCGTTAGCCTCTGACGGAGAGGTGGCGTAACTAGACAGTAGATTGTTTGTCGTCCCAAGTCTTCTGCGCTCACCTCACGGGAGACAAAACGATCTAATATCGTTAAAACTTCCTGAGGCGACGGGTTCGCCCGTTGTAGTTGACAGCTTTAGTTGGCCAACGAATCGATTCAAAGGTAGCTGGCATCAAGTCAACAACCAACCCCAATGCTAAGGAAGCGTACGTTTCCAGATCATCTCTGCTAATTGCCAGATTTTACACAGTCGATTGGCAAACGACGCACGATGTGTAAACAACCCAGTATCGACCGAGGCGTTCCCCCGGATTGGAACAACTGATCCCACCTAACCACGACAGGGTTCACAGAGTCCTTACCAGGTCAGTCCCTCTTCGAAGAGGCTACCGCATGGGAGCTAAACCATGAGTTAAGACGACCTAGTTAACAAACAGGTCATCAGGCCTAAGCCAAACGGAACAGTTAGATACTATACAATGATGGCACAACATTGCGGTAATCTAGAACTAATTTCGGGATGAATCTACTAAAAATTTTATGGTCGGGATCACCAATGTGGCTCATTCAAATAGACATGCCAATATATCTGCCTCTCTGTATATTTCCATATAAGTAAAATGCATACCTATTTATGAGACTTCCAACTAAGATTTAATTCACGTCTCAGGTCCATGAATCGCGATGCTGTGGAGAGTGCATTTCTCCGTGGCCTGCCTCAATGGCATCTCGTTACAGTTTCCGCACGCGAGAGAAGCCGCTGCGGCACAGAATAAACATACGCGGTCGTCCGCTTATCTAGAAGCGACACGAGAATAAATTATATCGTAGGAGTTCCAATTTGACGATTGTGGCCATTTTGTTCGGTAAATATGACCATGGTAATAGTGAATAATTTAGTTATTGTAAGGATACTGAAAGAACATCGGAAAACATCAAAATACTAAAATATTTTCGAAACTGTTCTATACTATCCAAAAGGAGATTTTTATACACAGTGCCCAAAAAAAAATATTGTGCACTTTATAAGAAGCACATATTTGCATTCAATAATAACATTTTATCAAGACGAGAGCAGTAGCGGTACTGTTATAAAAGGCTAAAAACCTGGTTTGCCTAAGCCTTGGAAGAGCTAAAGTATAATAACAAATAAAAGCATCAAATTCTTAATACCCTGCCGTGCTTCGAAATCTCGCTGTTATTCAAAAACCGCTCCCGCCCCACAAGAGAGTCGCATAGCCGAAGCTAAGACGCGATGCGGGAGAGCAGTCAGAACCCTTGCTTTTCTAATTTTCTCTCAAAGGGTTGGAGTCGCAAATTCCCTCTTTATCTATTGCACGATACTCACTGCACTTTACGTTACGAGAGCACTCTATCGCCACGTTCGAGTACTCGCCTACCTTACTCTCGTTGATTTTCATGAACAGATTAGTTCTGTTGGCAGAAATAACAGGAGTTATATAACATGATCCACGGTCTGATGAACAATTCCTTTAGTTCTGAAACTAGAATGACCTATCTTAGTCGCTATATCTGGAAAGAAGCTGTGAACCGGTCCTACAGGCGTTCCATCTCTGCTGCATGCAACCGAGTCGATGCTGACAGCAAAAAACATTTACCATGCGATTCCTACGAAGCCACAATATCCCTGCACTCTCAAAGACCTCGAAGTCCGCCTTGAAGACTGGCGAGTAATAGAGTAGTAGCTACAAATCGTAATCAATGAGACCAGCCGGCCAGGTAGAAGCGCTGATTTTCTCGTTGCCGAAAGACTTTGCAGCCCACTTAAGAGACTCTTAAGTTAACTTTGGAACGGAGAGACCCTTCTATTGTAGTATGGTCAGTATTATCAGGAAATTAATTCCCCGACACAAAGCGACGATCAAGGCTTTTTAGAGAGCAAGAAAGTATTTTTTTAGCATGCTAAGTGCATATGTCGAATGCATATACGGCTGACTCGAAGAGGAAGACAAGATAGCGACCAATACTACTAAGATGGAAAATATCCTGTTTTTCTGTTCCAGAAGAGCTGTCTTTTTTAGGAAATATTGTTCGTTTCCTTTCTATGCTACTCTATAAAAGGAGTTCTTTGTCCTGCTCGCAGATCGCATAGGACTACCAGCTCGATCTCTGCGTACGGTGTAATACTGATGAAAGGAGACCCAGCAGGTCGTCGAACAAGACTTCTCAGAGCATGGGGCTAAGTCTTAATATCACAATGGTCACACAGTCACCAGTACAACCCAAAGCGTGTAGTTAAGAGTAGTTAAATGTATTAGTTGAGTAGTTAAAATGTTTTAGTGACTTGGAATTTATAATATGACTACATGCGAGGCATCGCTGCTCAGTGCATAGGCTATGGATTTCTTGGAGTTTGTGGGGTGTCGTCGTTGACTCAAGGCAGGCGTGCGTGCAGCAGGAGTCGTAGGAGTGCAAAACGATCCGTCACACTCCCCAACGATTGCCTGCCTGCTACGCGCCTAGTTTCCTGAAAATTACTATTAGTAACATAATTTCTATATTATATTAGTAGAACCTCAGGATCTCAGCACCGCTCTGATTCGAAGAAGGCTATGGAATGCACAATGAATGGATCCTTGTCGCTTCTGGTCTGGAGAGGTTGCTACTCTGTGCGTTCTCGGGCGCGCGGGGTGTGTGGTGCCGGCGGGGTTTGCCGATAATGTAACAGTGTCCATCGGCGAGCGTGATACAGTTTTACCCGCCAAACCAGTTCTGACCGCAGTGCAAGTACTGCCAGGAGACGGAGCGGTCACTTTCTAGCGACGTCGCTGCCTCGATGCGCCGCCGATTGTCGATAAACCCGCACCAATTAGCCACACATTTCAGAAATCGCCTACGATCAGAGTCGAGCTGCAAGGGTGTCTAAACATTGTACGCTCAAGTGCACGTCCTGCACTAGGCTAGATTGCAATGAAGGGATTATACACTGTACAGCATGGTTTCTCCAAATGGAGTTCATGGATTCTTTGGGTGTCCATAGGATTCGAGCTAGAGGTTTCAAAACGGGCGAACCCGTCCCCCCAGGGAGTTTAAATGGCATCAGGCTATTTTATCGCCTGCTACTTATCACGTGGCTGAAAGCTTGTCGTGTATAGGCGTATCGTGTTTGGGTGAGACAGAGTAAGCACTGTCTAAAAGCGCGTAACACGGGTAAATGAGCTCGTCCCTCGCTGGAGCCGCTCTCGCTTCAGCTGTCTTTTCATGGGCCGGTTTTGAAATCAGTTGCACTGCGGTTGCATGAAGTGATGGCAATTTTAAACTAAAACAGTGTTTTTAAAAGCATGGACAATTAAAAGAATAGAAAAAACACAGTATACTCTTAGCCTCCACGTGTTTTCATATTATTAGAAATCTGTCCAAAATAGCATAATACCTCGGTAATATGGTATAATCAAATGATTAAAAATAGGAAATATTGCAATCGGCGCAAATAAACTAATCTTATTGGTAATACTAACGCCAGTTGATAATTCATAGCTAAATTCCTAGTGAGGTGGTAGACCATTATTATGACAAAGTCAGTCAGTCAGAAAAAATGTTTTGTATTAGAATAAGGATTTTTGTTTTTATCTTGTATATTGAATAAGAATAAATAAATAAATATGAGAGATATAATGTGATTGAGATCGTTTTATCTAATCTATTGAAAGATCGTAACTCGATAAGATAGTACAGAGATGCCCCTTCCTATGTGAGCTAACCATTTTTGGTTAGACGCTTTCCGCGCTGTGCTTGCTAACTGTAATATTTATTCATTATTATCTTAATTGTTTTACGAGATTATGTTGTAACGTTATAATATTTCAAATTTCAATGCGATCATTTTGCAGTTATTCTTTTTACGATCCGTATTGTAGTTTAAAAGTTATGCGCAAAACTATCCCGGGCAGAAATTTTTACCCCGCCATAGCGCCATAGGAGGGGTTAATATAAGTATTTATTTATTTAATAAATACTTAGCATAAAACATTGATTTTGCTTACAGAAATGAAAGAAACCGAATGTCAAAGATTAACCTTATGCTTATTTGATTTTGTAACCCAACTGGGACTAGCCCGTTCTAGGGCAGACAGGGATCGTGATAGATAAGGTGGGATTAGAAAGGACGTTATGTGGAAGAGATAATTTATGTTAATCTATATTTTCACGAATCCTCAGCCATTGCAGTTTACTATAATATTTTACAGTTTAACATGCGTAGGCCGAATGACTATTCAATTAACTGCATTCCTTTAAGAAGCAGTAGGAGGATTAATGATAAGCGATAGTATCTTTTTATTTTTAAGTGAACGTGATCTCAATTGATTGTAAATTATTATTTAGTGAAAGTATAATACGAATGGAACATTTATTTCGTAAAAATCCATCAATATTAATTATATGAACATAATCTAAAATGTTCCACTTTAGCTATCATTCAATATATACATATTTAGAAACTCTAAAAGCTTTGTAAATTCTTTGGAGGACCAATCCTTTTTATTGCAGTGATGTAACCTATTATGAAAAGTTATGAAGTGGCACGGTTTCGCTTGTCACTATACATTTATCTGCATCAACGCATCCAAAGATTTTAAGTCAAGTTTGTGAAAAAAGAGCCCATCCAAACGTTGCAATCCCTAGAGATACAATACAATACTATACCATATTTCAAAAGGTGCTTCAACTTTACTGATCATTTTCATTAGCTGTCGATTACCGTATTATAGATATGATAGTTTTTTACTTTCCTGACAAGGAAAGTATTGTGGACGCACTTCAGTGTGTCTGTGTGTGTGGGTCTATGTGTATGTATGTATTCCTCCATGATAGCGTCGAAATATTTCATCCGATTTCGCTGAAGTTTGGAATGCAGGCATCGTTTGGTCATGGAAAGTTTGAAAAGATTATAGTTGAAATCCGTCCACCAAAAGGCGCGCTAGTAATACTTCAATCACAAAAAAAATGCAATTAGAGACTTAAAATTCGGTACACAGATGCCTAGTTGGACCAAATTCACGTCGTGAATTCATTTTGGTTGGAATATATCTTACACGAGCGACGCGAACAAAACCCTATCTCTATAAAGAAACTGCTACAAAACATTGATTGGCTTAAAAAATAAACAGGAACCGAATAACAAAACCTTAACCTTTTGCTAATTTGTTTCTCTCACCCAACTGGGACTAGCCCTTTCTAGGGTGGACAGGACTCTAATATTACAATCAAGTTTGCTTGATCGCTTGATTGCTTACAAATGTACACGTTTTAGTAAAAAGCTAATAACACTAAATTGCCCTAAAATGTGGTCTTCAAAATAAAAAATCAATAAAACAATAATAATAGTAATAAAATATGTTAAAAGATAATATAATAAATAAAATGCAATTCCATTATATAATCGGCAATAAATATAATATAAAATTCGATTAAATAATATAAATAAAGTTATATGTGAGAAAAGAAAGAAACACTCATTAATATTTAATATATGTTAAGTAATATAAGATTTAATATAAAAAACTTAAAATACATAGTCAAAAATACCATTTTAATACCACGGAAATACTCCAAAAACATGCGACGCTCCAATGATAGGTACCTACATTTGAATGGTATGTATTTTTTCCCAGGTATTGCGCAATTCCTTTTTCGTTTCGGACGAAAATATTCTCCTTTTTCCGATATTCTTCTTCTTCCGTGGATTTCTATCCCTCCTTATCTAAAGTGCTTTAACTTCAAGGAAGATGGATCAAAGTAATCAGCCAGACCAAAATATATCGACAGCCCTGATTCCGCATCGCCTGCGCATCTCTCTCCGGAAAAGGGCCTTGCATGTTTTGAGCGCGTTGAATGAGTTGAATGGAGACGAAGGCAACTTTCTTTGCAATAAGAGCAAACGCCGGACGATAGCCTACTATGCAGATCGTAAATGCATTAATAATAACCGATGTACCGCGGCGCCACTCTATTTTAATGATCACATTTTGCTGGTGGTCTTCTTCACGCCCATACACAGCGCGCTAAAATAATAAAATCATTTTAATATATTTTTTTTAAACCAAAAGAAAATCACATTACAGTCAAAATTTCACTCATTTATCTGTATAGGTACACATTAATGTAAAAACTATTCAAATTTATATAACAACTATTTACCTACCGATCAATTGCATTGAACTTGGCTAACCGAAATGTGGTATTTAAAATATAGCTAGCAAAAAATTACTACGCAATAGAATACTCGAATACATTGTCACTAATCAATCATTTTTCAGTAAGATTAGAAAAATTTGACACTTCTAACAGCAAATATTTACAAAAAAAAATGAAACCTAAACTACTAAGCAACTTACATAATGAATAATCGAGGCAAGCATATATAATATCATTGTGAAAATAGATCAAACGTAAAAAATCTATTAGACTTAATAAAGCATTAGTATATATATATTATGTAGAAGGACAAGCATTAGCATAATTATTATGTAAGTACATTTTTTTTGTCAATTAAGCTAGTTAATATAGGTAAAATATACATACAAAATATTGCTGGTTATAAATCGAAAAGTCACTAGTTTTGAGAGAATCAGCTATATTTCATTTGTATTTTTGTATAAATCAAGATATGTAAAAGAAAAGTATGACGCAAACTTTTGTTTCATTGAACAATGGTTGAGTAAAACAATAAAATGTATAGGGCAATTTTTGGTTTTCATTCGGGGTTCCTTCTATTTTAATAAAACTCGTTTGAAAGAAAAATATATATACATCACAAAAAAATTAGCAAACTCATGAATAGTATCTTCATGATCAATAATCTTCATATCGAAAATGAAAATCGTAATGGTCTGTAAGTTCACAGAGTACAAGAAGAACTCAAAATTTGGCCATAGTATAGATTTTTTTTATAAATAATTCATTGAAGTCAAACAATATGATTCAACATGAATTCTACATGTTCCATTGAGACTGTTTGAGTATATATCAGTTTATATCACCAATTTCTGCGCTTTATTTTTCCACATTATTTTCTGTTATCAACCTTTAAATTGATAATTTATACAGAGAATTTTCATTTGTTCTTAAATTATAAACATTAAACTATCAATTCCGGTTACTTTTAATAGCATAGACCTAATTTAATACAGATCTAGATGCATATTTCTAGAAGAGGAAATAGAATGTAGTCTATGTTGTATTTTCCAGTTTATTTATATTTCTAAACCCATTATCAAGTCGTAAACGCTTTTTGTTCACACATTTTATTATCAATTCAATTAAAACGACTGTTGATATTAACGATTATCCATAAATATGTCTTGATTGTTTCTTGTGCTCGTAATTTATTTATATCTGGCGCTAGGAGCATTCTTTTATACTTATATAGAAATGACTTTATTTTTTATTAATTTAATGTCAATTATATGATTTCACTTATGAATATATACTATTAGAGTTACTTTGAAACCCTCATTTTAAAATTCACTGAATAGACTAAAAGTTAATCTGGTGTCGGCTCGGTGCCAGCACACTGGTGCTAACCTGGTGCCAGTATTCTGGAGCCAGCCTGGTAGCGGTGTTCTGGAACAAACTGGTGTTAGCATCCGGGTGGGGACTAATACCGACATCCTGGTGTGAGCCCGGTGCCAGCATCCTGGTGCTAATCTGTTACTAGCATCCTGGAGCCAGCCTGGTAACATCATTTTAGAGGTAAACTAGTGCCAGCATCCTGGTGGAACACCGGTGACAGCATCCTGGTACTAACTTGGTGACCTCTTACTGATGCTAGCATCCCGGTGTGAGCACTATGACGCCACCAGGATGCTGGTACCAGGAAGAGGTCACCACCAACACCAGGGTGTTAGCATGGTACCGAAATCCTGGAGCTAGCCTGATGTCAGCACACTGTTGAAAGCCTGGTGCCAGTATCGTGATGCCCGCCGAAAATCCCCCTAGTATTTCCTGATGACCCCCCCCCCCCCTCCTCCTCCCCCCCTTCAATTATTAGTCCGAATTCGACCTATTACATTTATATCGCATTTTGTATGAAGAAACGGATCATTATCGATAATTTTGTACACAATCGGTTTGATCTACCGGTTTCGGTTGAATATTGAAACGCAAATTGTATTGTGTGATATATTGAGCAAACTGATAGTTTTACCTAAACCGACAAAATAGGTATCGGTCCCTTTTAGATACTGTATTTTGCTTTTATAGATTTACTGCTTGAGTCCTGGTGTCTCTAGCCAGTGACCATTGCATTACTCTCACACATGGATCACTAAGCTCCAATTAAGTAACATCGGTTGCGTATGCAGTATACAACAAATTGCAGGCGCAGTCTTGCCGCTAATTAAAATGGCACTTAAAAGGTAAATGGCATGATTTAAATGTGGGCAGACGAACTGCAAATAAATGCGCTACTAATTGACGCTACTCGTATTTACTTGTATCGTATTTCGTAAATTAGTTTGATGTCTTATATACACTTGCTAAATGGATCAAATTTGATTTAATAGGTTAAAAATATGAATTTTATTTTAAATTATATGCATCTCGTCAGAGACATATTAAATTACCACATTTCTTCATCTTGTTTTTACAAGCATTGCTCAATATTGGAAGTCGTTAAAAAACAAATACCACACATACAAATTTATATTTTATTATATAATAGATTTTTCATTATTATTTTTTTTTTCATTTTATTGTTAGCTTGTCGTGATTTTGGTAATTTTATTCTGGATGTTTTGTATTCTCATTTTAGTTTTAACTTACATTTTAATATTTTAATAACGAAATGGTTGTTTCTTTGACTTTCTTGAACACTTGATTATTAATGCATTTTTCAGATTTCATTGTAATTTTCTATGCATTAAAGTTTTTATAGACCTTTAATCCTATTTTATTTTTTCATATTCCATACATTTTTAAACTATGCAGCCTGATTTAAGATGTTATTATAATTCGGAATTTTACAGTTTTTGTTGTGATAATGATAATTAGTGCATGCGTAGTTAGATATATCAATCTAATATTATTACAATAATGTAGTGAAGTGAAGTGTAATGTAATGTAATGCACTTCATTGTAAGTTTTATATTATACACCTTTGTGGGGTTTTTAAATTAAATAAATTTTAATTTCGACTTATACAACCCCACTAGCCTGTATGCACGTACGACTTATACAACACAACATATCTTGCCTGTATTGGGATGGTAATTGATTTATTGCTAAACTTAAATTACAATTACAATAAAATAAAATAATTAAAATTGATCTCTTTGTAATTTTGAAGTTTTAAGATTTTTGTCAACTTGTCATATTACTTTCTAGATTTATTATGAAGTTGCCGTATCACTAATCTTTTAAATACAGGAAAGTTAAAAGATCGTTTTTCATAAGTCGTGTTTAGTTTGGGCAAGGTTTATCGGATGCGCTGTCGCGATCCGTTAAAATGTTTGCTTGGTGCACTATAGTCTATCATGTCGTTCCCATAGTATTAAATTAGGATTGTCCGTATATATAATTGTCGCATGTCAAGCATTTGAAAGTCCTCAAAGAGACGTTCAGAAGGGAGGAAGTATTGTTACTTGTTGATCACTCTGATTAGGGCCTTTTGAGTCATTATTAGCGGATCAAGATTAGTTGTTGCCGCAACGCCACAGCTAATCTCTCTGTAACTGATGACAGACGTTGTCGATTTTAGCATAGTGGGGTTCAATATTATCATGTATATTCTTGGTTAAAATAAATAAATTTTCATAGTCTGATTGCACTGGATTCCTTTATGGCATCGTAAAAGTTGCCCATTTAAATTCCTAAATATGTTATGCATGAAGTTAGTTCTATTGGCTCAGTTATTGCCCCCGTGGTAGTGTATTTTCAGTCCTTTGTCCAGTTTTGAATAAGTTCGCCCATCTATGCTAGTCGGAAATTTAGTTTTACCTTTATTTAAAGTCAATAAGTGATGCAGGTTTTTGATTTTGATTATTTTTGCTATAATTTTGTCATTTATTGTAATCTATGAAATTCTGTATATTTAGATTAAAAAACAGAAATGTATTAAAAAACTAAATTTAAAAAAAAATCCTATTGTTTAAAGTTATATATGCAAACTTTACACCTTCTGCAATTTATCTATTTATTTTATCCAAAGTAATTGTTGAAAAAATCATGTAGACAAAAAGACGTAATTAATAGGTATTTTAATGTTTTCTTAGCTCATGGATATTTTGTTGGCCTATACGTTGTTCATCATTTATGTCATCACCATCATCATTATCATTATCAGCTGGTAGACGTCCACTGTCAGACGTATACTCTTCCATAGAATGCTATGATGAATAGTGTTGAGCCGCTTCAATCCACGTACTTTCTGCCGCTGTGGCAATGTCATCGGTCCATCTTGAGGAGGGCATCCCCCACTGCTTCATCCGGTTCGTGGTAGCCTTTCGAGTTATTTTCCCTTAACGGTTGTCGGTTCAGCGATCCATATGGCCTGCCCATTGCCTTTTCAAGTTCCTAATTTCACCAAGTATGTAAGTGACCTTGGTAGTTCAGTGGATTTTTCCATTTCGGATCCTATCACGCAGTGAATATACAAGCATAGCTCCACCCTTGGCTCGTTGCGCGACTGTGAGCTTGTGTACGAGGCCAATTGTTAGCGACCACGTTTCTGTGCCGTATGTTGTCACTGACAACACGCTCTGATTATAGATTTTCATGATATCAAGATCTTGCTTCTACAATGACAGCATGTCATTATATACCTAAGGTTATAGTCAGTTACGTGAATTATGTTGAAGCTACCTAATACCGTTATTTTCTTATTACCTGTACGAAGCATGGTGAAACATATAATCGAGTAATAGAGTTTCAACAAAACTCCTTGTAATTCAACAAAATTATGATTGGAAAATCATTATTCGGAATAAAACAAAATGGTAATGTAACATCATTATTCTGTATAAAACAAAATGGTAATGTAAAAAGAAATCCAATATTTTTCTCAGTGTAGAAGATAATATAATCTGTTATAGTAATATGAAACTACAAAGCGTGAGGTGAGAGCGCCCACTCAGTCCTCTAAATCCATCTATGAAGCATTACCGTACCACAAACTGTTAATTACTATGCATTCGATTATCAGATTTTACGTATATTGTACGTATGTTAAAGTACTACATATATTTATCGTAACCGAGAAAGGAGCAGGGCGCTTAATTCTCGTCCGGTAATAATTTTATTACCGGCGTCAAATGGTCGCGTGCCGACGGTAACGGTAATAAAATATACCACTTACCGAAGACACGACTTACCACGATTTGCGATACCACCTATGAGATTAACATCTGACGCTCGCCTGTATCTGGGAAGCTGCTGCTGCAGCGGGCGCTGCGACGTTTCTGCTCGAGGCTGCAGGCGAAATGATACGGTCGGAGAGCTCTCTGCAGATATTTTAATTACGGTCCTGATTATCCTTTCATCGCTTTATGAGACAACTACCGTCAATGCTTGGGACTGAAAACGTAAAAAAAAGACTAAATCACATTAATATTGCTTCTTTGGAGAACAGCCGTACAACTGCTGATGGTACTATTACACAAAATTTTCCACAATAACTGATTATCCTGATTCCCTGGACTACTTCAATATTGCTTCATTGGAGAACCGCAGTACCACTGCTGATAGTACGAGTACTATTACACAAAAGTATCCACAACAACGTGGAAAACCCGTATTTTACACAGAACCTATCATTTTACGAACCAGCAAGGATGGTTAGCTCTCCTCGTAAGTTTGTAATCCCTCGCGTCTGTACCAGCTATGTCCAAAATTCCATAATATACCGCTAAATGTCTACTTACTATAATCGATTTCAGAATATCGTCTTATTCAACATGAAGGAGACTAAGTTTAAGGAGAGCATCTAATAAACTTAATCGACAATGCGACATGGATATTTACTAGGGATGTTTCCAAAGTTCTGGGAATTTAGCCATATTTTTATTATTTTGTTAATTTTCGTCAATATTACAATGTAGTTTTGCAACATAATCCCCACTTAACTGAATACATTTATCCCAACGATAAACTTATTTTTTTTTAGCCGTCCTCAAAGAACTTTTTCGGTGGCTCCTCAATCCACCTATTTATGGCACGTTTTACGTCAGTTAAACTTTCAAATCGAACACCCCGTAAGGGTTTTTTCAAATCTGGAAACAGGTGATAATCACTGGGTGCAAGATCCAGGGAATAAGGTGGGTGTGGAAGCAATTCCCATCGTAAATCGTTCAAAACATCCTTCGTTTTTCTTGAAGTGTGTCGTCTTGCATTATCCTGTTGCAATAACGGACGCTTATGCAACTTTCCAGGCCGTTTTTAAACAAGTGCCTGTTGCAGTGCTCCGGATAATAAATTCGAATAATATTCTGCGTTAATTGTAGTACCTTTCGCCAGATAATCCTTAAAAATAATTCCTTAGCAATCCCAGAATACAGTAAGAATTACCTTTCCAACAGACGGAACTGCACGCGCCTCAAGTGGAGGCCCTTCTTCAGGTTTGCGCCATTCTTTGGATTGACTTTTGGTCTCAGGATTGAAATAAGGAATCCACGTTTCGTCAGTGGTTATTATTCGTTGCCAAAATTTATCACCGTAACGGGCTAACAGCTCTTGAAGTTGACGACAAGTATCAGACCTATTGAGTTTCTGGTCTGCTCCCAACAGCCTTGGCACCCAGCGAGCCGAAACCATGCTAACGCCCAAACAATCATGCAAGATGTTATGAACTTGTCGTGTACCTATCCCTAGGCACACACTAATTTAACGAATAGTCATTCGCCTGTCCACTTTCAGTAGGTCTTCGACGGCAGTAATGTTTCTTTCATTTACCGACGTGCTTGGGCGCCCACTGCGTGGATCGTCTTCTAGTGATGTTCTACCGGGTTTAAAACGATCGATCCACCGATAAACAGCACTTTGGGATTCTGCAGACTCATCAAATACTCCTTGCAGACGCTGAATAATTTCTGATGTTTTCACACCTTCTTTCCACAAAAAAAAAAATATTGCCCTTTGAGATTTTGCTGCGTCTTCCATGGTTACAAAAACAGTGTTTAGAAAACGCATCTATAACAGTCGAACACCTAAATCAGACTGAACAATGTTGCACTAGATAGTTGCATAAACATGTCAAGACTTGTCTGGCACCAATAACATTGCCTATAAGTGCTGCGTAATTTAATTATAGTACAATTCCCAGAACTTTGGAAACATCCCTCGTATGTTTTAGAGGACTATTTGTTTCTTAATTTAAATTTAACATTTTTATGTATATTTACTAATATTTTACATATTTTAACATATTTTTTGAAGTTAACATTTTCTCAATAATTTTTTACGCGATTTAAAAATTTTCATTTTATTAGTTTTTTTTAAATTATTATTAAATTATTTAAAAGATTTTTTTGTTACAGCACCCATCCCTTCCTTTTCCTTCTCCCATCACCTACTCGGCCAATACACCTCGTCGTGCCTCGCTTTTGCCGACGACCTAACTTTCATCACCAGAAGCCCCAAGCAGCTTTCCCTGCTATTACAGAAAGTGGAGCTTTTCTGCGACTGGTCAGGCTGTATAAAAGTGAAGCCCTCCAAATGTTTTTGCCTTGGACTCGCCCGCATGGGCACAAAATTTACATCCTATGACCCCAAATTGGTCTATAAGGGCTCTAATATCTCCCTTATAGACCCAAACAATCATTTCAAATTCCTCGGCAGAAAAATCACCCATCAGGGAAAAGACGTCTCGGGCGATCATGTTATAGAGCATTTCAAAAGTTGCCTGGCGAAAATAGATGCCTTGCTAATTTCTGGCCCTCGTAAGGCCTGGATCTATGACAATTATCTAACGTCACATTTGTCATGGCCCTTTCTTATTTACGATTTTACCAAAACCCAACTGTCCCGTCTAGATGCACTGGTGACAGCTAGTTTAAAATCCTGGCTGTCCTTAGCCAAACCAGCTGACCCCTCGACTCTCTTCAGGTCCAAACAAAATTTTGGGCTAGCGCTTAAACTGCCCTCTCTGCTCTACGCCAACTCCAGAATAACCAAAAATTCGATTCTGTGCAATTCCAAAGATCCGGCAATATCGAAGCACGTAATAAGTGGCTGTAGTGATTCAAATGAACTACAAGCCCGCGTAGACTTCCACAAAAGGTTCCTTACTGGAATCAGCCAGAATGGCACTGGTCTGGGGTATGGCAGTACAACCACGAGCGACGTGGACTTGAAGAAGTCTCTTTTGCGGGGAGATTACGACAGCAAGAGTATGGCTCATGCTATTGGCCTTCAATGCCAGAATGACTGGACAACAATTGGTGACTTTTGCATTCCGCCTCCAATGCACTGGAAGGTAATGCTCTATGACTGGACGCCAGAGATGCTGAAATTTTATTTGAATGCCTTTCAGCATACACTTCCAGACCCCAGTAACCTCGCTCGTTGGAGCTTTGCCGAGGATAGTTCTTGTCCCCTCTGTAGCAATACCCCTTGCACAGCTAGACACATTCTAGCTGGCTGCAAGGTGGCCTTAGATCAAGGACGGTACACTTACCGCCATGACAAAGTTCTCGCTGTTATTCGCGAGGTAATTAGTCTCTCAGTGGCTCGTGCCAACAAGGGTTTGACAGTATCCTCCAAACCCCCAATACAGTTTGTGCGGGATGGCTCTAAAGGCAAAAAACATTTAACTACAAAACCTTTCTCAATAATCGAGAAAGCTACAGATTGGACTCTGGAGGTTGATTCGGTCTCTAAGCAGTATAAATTCCCTGAAAGTCTCGGATGCACAGCCCTCCGTCCAGATATAACTCTTTACTCTCTATCTCGGAAGGTGGCTCTTATTGTAGAATTAACTGTTCCATGGGAATCAAATATCCCAAAAGACCACGAGTACAAATTAAATAAATACCATGATCTTGCAAATGCCGTAACCCGGAACGGCTTCACTGTTCACCTTCACGCGGTGGAAGTTGGCGCTCGTGGCCTGCCAGCTAAATCTCTATTTCACCTCTTTAAAGATCTTGGCCTTTCCAGAAAAATAATCAACTCTTTCTTAGAAAAATTATCTAAAACTGCGATTTGCGCATCTCAAATTCTATGGCTTCGAAGGGGGAGTGAATGGGTGGCAAGGTGAACGCTCACATGTGGCAAGACAGCTGTCCTAAACCTACCACAGCTGGTTCGTAAGTCCGGAATCCACTGCTCACCCCCCAGAAGTGTAAAAAATAGTATTATGATGGGCCCGACTCCGGTCGGTGAATTCCATGGCAGCTCCGTTTGTATTTATTTATATACTATGCGTATTCGGGATAATCTATCTATTGTTGAAAACATGTCATCTTCCAGAAATAAAATATAATATAATATAATAATAGAATTTAATAACTTATGGTCTTAAAAATGATACAACATTTCATAGTGAAGATTCCATTCGATTTAAAAACTATTTATGCATAAATTTCCGACTTAGCTCTATCACTATAGCGATATCTTATAGTCAAGCATTCGATAAATTGTTTTTTAATGGTGATCGCAAAGTACACACATAGTCAAAAACTTATATATGTCAATAACTTATGTTAAGCACACACACATATATATGGCAATAACTTATGTTAAGGTTACAATATACCACTTTTTACTATTTTTGCCCAGGAAAGGATAAAGGAGTGGATAAGGTGAGTTGTTTGGTTAGTGGCTGTGCAAATGTTTCAACAACCTTTTGAAAGTGAGCAACGGAGGTGCGTGCCTAACAGATTGTTGGAGGTGATTCTGTAAACGAGCAGAATGACCGTAAAAAAGTATTTGTAAACAGAAGAGTGTATAACGGAACGGCGAGTGTGTAATTTAGAAATGTATTTATTTAATGTCAGTCTAATATTTTTTATAGCCCTGTATGTTTTTGTTAATAAATAAAAAAATATATAATTTACTCAGGTGATGATACTGAGCGGGTTCGTTGAGTATGACAGCGCATCGTTAATCTAGTTAGACGCTCTCAGTTCTCGGTATTATAGAAAACAGTAACAGTTGTCGCGTCTGTCCGTTCAATCGCGTGCAACTAATTTTTTCCGGGTTTATTTGCGTCTAGCTGTAGGCAATGCGAGAGAGCATGGGACTGTAATCGACGCATTTCTTCAGAGGCGGTCCTCTCATATGTGATGTATGCGATAGAATAGGAAACACCAACACATTTACCTTTATTGAGAAGCATTAAAAAAATGAGTAAAATTATTATTCATCAATATTGTATTATTATGAACTTTTCCTCCCCTTTCCTATTTAATACAGTATTCGAAAGAATCGTACCAACCATGCGAAGACTGCAAGCTAATGCCATGGCAAACCCGGGCACCTATCGTAGCGAAAGATGGGGTATGGTGATATTCTAACAAGGCTAAAGTGGTACCTTAAATTTCG
This sequence comes from Micropterix aruncella, assembly GCA_944548615.1. Classification (NCBI taxonomy): domain Eukaryota; kingdom Metazoa; phylum Arthropoda; class Insecta; order Lepidoptera; family Micropterigidae; genus Micropterix; species Micropterix aruncella. The sequence goes on from OX155963.1 coordinate 28,065,697, forward strand.
CAGACATACAGTAGTTCTAGGAGGCCTTCTTTCCCTATCTGGGGTACCCCAGGGTTCTCATCTATGTAGGTTCGCTGCTGTTCAATGTATATTATATTCATGACATCCCAAGCAGTTTCCTGAGCTCGCATTTTATTCTTTACGCCGTTAACCTCAATGTGTATCCTGCCTTCGAAAATATGTCTTGACTGCAGCCGATTACAGGAGGACTATTTGTAGTGTTAATAAACTAATATTGTAGTCCCAATATTGTAGTATTAATAAACTTTTTTTAAATGTTGATAAATGCAACAAGGTATCATCCACGCAATATTCTTTTAGTGACGATTCTACAACTACGTTATTTATATCCAAGGGACACCAACGAACGGACAAGCTTAAAGTGGACTTTTAAAAAATTAAGTTTTTAATTTAAGCAAACGTATTACATGCTCTGTTTTCAGTAAAAGAAACTATTATCCCGCAGCTTACGAAGGTGAATGAGAGTAGGGATTATATAGGGTTTGCATATAGTAATTGCATAACAATGTCGTGTATCCATTCAAGTAGATTAAACATCTAGTATTCAGTATTCAGTATTCAATTTATTTATTCAGAATATACAATAAAAGCATGAATTATGAATTAAAGCTAATTATCGCATATTAGAATTCGTCAGTTTAAATGTAGATATAAAACGATTAAAGCATAAATATTAATTCGACAATAGCGTTGACTAAAGTCGGCTTTACACGGCAGACAAATAAAAAAAAAAAAAAAATAGAGCTGAATCCATGTACATGAGTATACATATAAAATAGATTATTATAAGAATATTAATGGTCATCAAGCACTTTATACAAAAAATAATCACACAATAGGAAGTATCAAAACAAAATTGGAAAAAACAACGTATGTATATGATCAGGTATGTTACATTACACATTGTAATCTATATATTAAATATTAAATTCATAATATTATTATTAAACAATAAGAACTAAAATGAGGTACCTGAAAGTTACATATTAATGTTATTCCCATTTGAAGGAATTGGCATGCTCAAAAAAATCACCCAGCTTATAGAAAGCATGTGTGGATTGTAGGTTTTGTTTAATAAATCTTTTAAACGCCTTTGTTTCCATCTTTCTTGTGGAGAGTGGTAGCTGGTTAAAGAGCTTATAGCTCAAATAGCCAAAGGACTTTTGTGTCTGCGTAAGGCGTACTTTAGGCAGGATAACGTCATCACGTCTGCGTGTATTGTGGGAGTGCATATTCCCGTTTACCTCTTGTTCGTTAATATTTGATTTAGCATAGAGTAGACATTGTAAAATATATTGAGACGTAAAAGTCAGTATTTTGTACTTAAGAAAATATGGTTCGCAGTGCGTGTCACGGGATACTCCTGCAATTGCTCTTAGTGCACTTTTCTGTAAAATGAAAATCCTAGAACTGTCTGTGGCATTCCCCCATATCAGTATACCATCAGTCATTTTAGAATGGAAACAGGCATGGTACGCAGTTAATGCAGCGATTTCACCAGCTAAGAATTTAATCATTTTTATCGCATATATTGCCGAAGAAAGCGCACTACACAGTTCATTAATATGGATGTTCCAGCTAAGATGATGATCGATCATGATACCTAGGAACTTTGTCGATTTGCTTAATTCTAGAGTACTGTTGTCTAGAGTTATATTAAATGGTATAGCAGACGATTTATATTTTGAGGAGAAGTGCATAGTTACGGTTTTTTTTGCATTAAGCAAGAGATTATTCTCTGTGAACCATGAACTTGCTAGGTTTAACGCATGATTGGCATTGGTCATTAGGTCATTAAGATTGTTATCGTGAAACAGGAAACTTGTATCATCCGCATAGAGTAACGTTTTGGTGTAGGCTGGCAAGCAATTGCCTATATCATTAATAAAAAATAAAAATAATAATGGACCAAGAATCGATCCCTGGGGAACTCCGCAGGATATCGGTTGCGGTGTAGATCTACATCCATCTATTTCTACTACCTGTTACCGGCCTGTTAAGTAGGACTTCATCATATTATTGGCTTTGCCCCGAATCCCATAACTGTTTAATTTATTGAGCAGTATTTCGTGGTCAACCGAATCAAACGCTTTGGATAGGTCACAAAAAACTGCCACGGGTTGGGAAGAATTTTCAAAAGTGTCGATAATGAAATTTACCATCTCCGAAATCGCCGAGGTGGTGGACATATTTTTCCTAAAACCATATTGATATTTATTTAGTATATCGAATTTATTTGCGAATAGATATAGCCTGTTATATAAAATTTTTTCGAAAATTTTAGAGAAAGCTGGAAGCAGTGAAATTGGCCTGTAATTTTCAGGATCAGTTTTGTTCCCTTTTTTAAAAACTGGTACTATCTTTGCTATTTTCATTAGATTTGGGAACACACCTTGTTTCATACAATTATTAAAAATAGACCTCAAGGTGTTGGAAATCGTTGGTGCTATATTCTTTATTAATTTAATCGAGTGTGCCCAGATATCCATTGATGTTTTTGTTTTGATGCCATTCAAGGCCTTATCAAATTCAATGGAAGTTATAGGATGCAACAGTATTGATGCTGGTATCTCACCTACAATTGTTGAAGAGGATAAACTAGGAGAATTTGTCATGCGTTTAACAGCGTTTATAAAATATTCATTGAGTATATTTGCCGTTTTTGTAGGATCAGAGACTTTAGAACCATTGTGAAGTAATTGAATAGGTTCATTTGCCTTACTTGAAATATTTCTCCCCTCTCTATTGATGATACTCCACATAGTTTTGGTTTTGTTATTCGACTGCTTAATCTCTTCTTCTATAGTATTTTTCTTAGCCGCTACTACTGCTTTGTCATATTTTTGTTTACAGTTCGTATAATAGTCCTTAAGTAATGAATTTGTGTTCTGATTTAAATTATCCTGCAGAATTTGAAGTTTTCCTAGATCGTTTCTAAGCTCATTATCAATCCAAGAAGGCGTACCGCCTTTTGTTGACACTAGTCTGTATTTCGAGGGAAAGCAAGCTTCAAAATGACGATTAAAAACTTTTATAAAATTGTCATAGTCAGAATTTGGGTCTAATGAATCAGTAGTAAAGCATTCTTTGGTTAATAGTCTAATAAATGAGTTAATAGCGTTAAAGCCGAATTGTCTTTTCCACACATGCTTACTGTTTGGGTTCGTCAAATTTGATTCTAAGTGGATCATCTGAGCATTATGGTCAGAAAAGGGTATAATTACATTATCAATATAGCAAAAATTTGGCGTTCTATAAAATATGTTATCGATGCAGGTCGCACTGAGTCCATTAATCCTGGTTGGAGTATTAAATGCCATTGTAAAGCCACATGATGTAAAAGAGTCTCTTAGCTTATTGCTATTGCCTGAGTTTTCTAGGATATTAACGTTAAAATCACCACACACCACAATCTGCTTGGAGGAGTTTGAGAGTTTGTCCATAATCGATTCGAGGCGAGACATGAACACGTTAAAGTCACTGTTCGGTACCCTATAAATCCAAACAATGACACATTTCTGTTGTGTAATTTCTACACAGGATATTTCCGTGTTTCGTTCTACGGATAATGATGTTATATCATCCCTGGTTTTGACATTTATCTCATTTTTGACCATGATACAGCTACCGCCTCTTATGTGATCTTTTCGACAAAAATAGCTTGCAAGTTTGAAATGGTTAATATGTAGTAAATTGATGTTATTTGTCTGCATCCAATGCTCTGTTAGGCAGGCCACGTGAATATGGTATTTTTCAAGGACGATCTCTATGCTTAGATGTTTTTTATTTATTCCTTGTATATTCAAATGCATGATTCCAAGCTGCTTTTTACTGTTTAATTCCTTATCATCTGCTTGCATCGTAAAATGTTCATTTTCTTTGACCCCTTGATTTTCGCTAAAAGTTTTGTGTCGTGTTTGGCATATCGTCATTTCTATACTATCCTTGTTTATGTTCTCCTCCACCGAGGAGTTAATATAGAAAGGGCTTTCTGGTTTTACTGTTTGTGATCTCATATGTTATACACTCAGAAAATTTATTTTTTCCTGTAGAGTTGAGCACTGAGCCATTTTTAGAATAGTCGTTTTCATCCAAGCAGTCAGTTAGCCATACTAGCTTGGCATGTGTAAATTTAGCAATCTGCTCGGCCATCATTATGTTCAATTTATATATATCTTCGTTTGCCCTCGTGTTGTCAAGTCTATATGGTATTGATGTTATTATTACATTAGTGTGTATCGTAGCATTTAGTATGCTTAACAGATTTCTCTTTGTTGACTGTATCAATAATAATGGCTTTGTTTTGTGAAAGTAGGAATGGTGAATACCTCCGAATACAATATAAAAATCTTTTTTGACAAGATTTTTTGCAAGGATGTCAGTTTCTTCACCGAGACAAAATTGTGGAGCATGTGTTTTTACAATCCCACTTACATTCGTATCTTTCAGGCTGTATTTAAGTTTGCTTGCGCAACCTTTGCCGTTCTCATCTGTAATTAAAATCACTTTCGGCTTCTTCTCGGTTTCATTTCTAACAACTTGCATTTTCTTCCCTCCTGTCCTTATTTGTGTTTTTATCGACGTTTTCGTTATTTTGTGCGCATTATCAGGTTTTTGTGCTTTGGAGATCTTACTTTTTTTTGTAGATTGTTTTTGAATACTTGATTGGCTTTGCACTTTGCTATTGTCATTTTTCCTCTTACTAGATGTTTTTGTTGATTGGTTCAGGTTACTGTCCGTATTTTTATGCTGTATTTCCTCGTTTGCTAATAGTAGTTTTTGTTTTAAAATGCCATTTTCAGCCAGAAGTGAGGTGATTTGATCTCTGAGGGGTTTTAGTACCGTATCATTTTCTTTTATAATTTCAGTAAGTTTCGGCACCTCCGATTCTAATTCAAGATTTTTTTCTTTTGCGGTATCGCGTGCGTGTTTCAGAGTATTAAGCTTCTTCTTCAATTTATTCGATTCCTCACAGATTTTATCGAACTCTTCGGAATTATCGTCTATTTCTTTTTGAAGCTGTCTATTTAACGTACGTTCTGTGTTTACTTCTTTTCGTAATTTTTTTATTTCAGTATCCCAATCCAGATTCGATGTCAAATCTAGGTCTATAGAAAACAGATCAGTATCCATCTGCGATCGAGTCTTTCGAGGACTCATTTTAATATTATTATATTTTTTTTCTCTTTATGTACGAATTTTTTTTTACTTACGTATATTTTCTGTATAATTAATACGTAACGGAATACAGTTTGCAATCGTTGGTGTAATAACGGTTTTACTTTAGAATACCAGAAACAATTTTTCTCATCCGTTCGTCCGTTCCGCATACGATATATAATGTGGGTAGTCTAATATTAGTTGAGAAAAATGACCGTCGCGTTGTTTAGATGCTAGTCGCTGTTTATGTATTATAAACAAATAATGTTAAATCGTCTCCAAATTATAGAGAACCGCTATTTGCGAGTTACCAGTGGTTTGGGAAAAAAGATAAATGTTGTGAAATGTAGTGTGATGTGAAATCTTTCGTTTTTCTTCGGTCGCCGTTGACAGATGACATAGAGCTGTGCAGTTCTTTGTTTACGAATTGTTTTGTTCCGTAATATCGGAAAAAATATCAAGTTCGTGATTATTTGTGCCAAAAGATCCGGTTCGATTTCAAATCTCTTCCGTTATGAATAGTTATCAATAATTTGAAGTGCAATCTAATACGAGGAGTATTTTTGTAAATACACTGGGTTTCAAGAACTAGAAATAAATAATTTATAAAGTAACATTTTTTAGCAAATGTTTACCCGCCATTACATTATAAAACTACTGGCTAAGGTTACCAGTAAAAAATATTGTGTCTCCCCAGCCTAATATATTCTTTAACTGCAGAAGCCTCGTTATTGGAATAAAAAGGTGTCTAAATTTCTGTTCGAACTCATTTTATACGTAGTCGTATTAATAGCTACGGATATATTTCCCCATTAACCCTAGAAAAGTGACAAATTATATTGTGTCAAAGCGGAATTTTATTTTAGCATTATACGAATATATGGCAAACTGCTGCTCTTCGATCTATACATTCCATTCCTTTTTAGTGGCTAATTCAGGTTCAAAAATGCGCTAAAACGGAGCCTAATATTTAACTAACGTTTTGGTATCCTCCTTCATGGATTCTAAATAGAACCCTCTTAACAGTTTCGCAAAATAATGTTAGGCACAGCTTAGGCAGCTTAGGCTAAACTGGGGCGTTTGGCACGTAACATTTTGGAAGCCAGTCATTCCAGGAAAAAATCTCGAAGTCCTCGAAAATTTGTGTGTAGAAGGTGTATGCAAGTATACTAATATGTACCGGTGGCTTATTCAATGGCATGCTTTACCGCAGTGGACCGGGGAAATAGAGCCGATAATTGCATAAATACGAATAGTACGAAAAACGCCGATCAGCGGGCGTAGCCACCCAGAGGTTAAATAAAAACTGTCGAGAAACGGCCAGTCTAAACTGTCAGGCTTATATTTCGACGGTTTTAAGACGTTTGCTTTGTGAACTTTCTCTTTATTATAAAATATTTAATTAACATTATTAGGATAAATATATTAAATAAGCGCTATAACACTAGTTTCTATTACATCACATTGCATTTTCGTCGTGTCCAATTGACAGCTAAAAACCGCTTGAAGTGGTCATAATATTTGTGATAGTGAGCCTCGTTACTACTTTTTCCTCAACATTTAGTAGAAGAATGTGAAAAATTTAACTACGGATATTAAATCGTCAATAAATAATATCTAAGAAAAATACATTAATCCAGTCTACCCTGGACAACAGCGGTTGCAACGTCGCTGAAACGTTGGGTGTTACAAACTTCACGCGCTAAATTCGTTTTATCTTATTTATAATCTCAAACAACCGCGATAGTCTTCGATTTCTTAAATACATTAATAATTAAAATACTAAAGTATTTGAACCATTATAATTTTATTCAATTCAATTCAATTCAATTCAATTCTTTATTGAGAAATCACACAGTATTACAGGAATAATATTTTTTTAAATGTATGCAGATTTACAACAAATAAAACCGGTTACGGATTTCAATAAAATTACATAAATTACGTTTTTTTAACTACTTAATAAAACTAACGTACCTTCAATTTAGTTTTTTTCAATTTTAGAAGTACATAAGAGTCGAGTATGCAGGGTGTGTGTATGTGTTTGTGGGAGTGTGTTGAGCGTGTAAGTGTGGAGTGTGAGCGGGTATGATATTAGAAATGGCGTATTTAAAATATAATAATAATAATAATCAATAAAAATAGCTAAAAACCAAGTCAGCTTATTGTATCGGTTAGGGTTTGATTTACGGAGTATTTGTAAGTGATTATGGAATTATTAAACATATCAATACCATTTAAATGGTATTCACACATATTGATCCATATTCAGTATCGTCTCAGCAACTTAATCGTGTTTGTTCGAGTTTGAAAATGCACTGACATGGATATAACAATGGCACAGATATAATTATTGCATAGGGAAGTACCTAGATATAAAATAAACACACCACCATTTTAGTGTTAACTGGCCCATCCATCGAAATTTGTCCGTCGCTGTTTTAGCTCTTGATAAAAGATGATCCCATTAGGCCTACCATTATTCGTCTGCCGGTTATTTTACGAGCGTGATAGCACTTAAAACGTTATACGCTACTTTTCACCGAACGACATTACTTTGCTATTAGCTACGAGACTAACACGAATCGAAGCGTGTTCAGATTAACATATCGCTTCATCGAATATAATATTAGTGCCTGTGTTTAGGCTTCTAGTGGGTGGATAAGTATCTATTATATTGAAGATACGACAGGCACACATTTAGCGTACACGAGTTGAAGATGTCTCGGTTTTGTTATGTTCTTTTTTACTATGCCGTATCCGGTCTGTTATTATTAACACCATTTAAAAATTGAAAAATACACATACTTTCATGTGTCTAAAGTTTCTCTGTTGTTTGTACACGGTGAGATTCTAATTAGTGACATCCTTGTAGTAGGTAAATCAATACGACAAAATAAGCAACTTTTGACAAAACAATTGGGAAAAAAACAAAAAAAAATATTTTTTTTGGTAAATTTGTAAATCTTATTTATTGAAGAAAAGTTTGAGAAGCGTTGAGCACACTGCACCATCTAGCGGTAGGTAAAATATTGCTTATAAACTATATTAGCGATATTTTACATACTACTAGATAGCGCATTGCGCAAATTTTTTGAAAAAAAAAATATTTCTATATACCTAACGTTGATTTTTGCTAATATGAAACAAATGGCGAAAGCATTACTCCGTGCTTCGGTACTTGATTCTGTCACTCCAATGGTAATAACCTATTTATGGGTTCTCTATTTTGGATTTAAAAATGTAAAAAAATATTTATGTAATTTGCTATTCGAATTGAAATGACTTATGTATTTACAAAAATCGCCAAAATTGGTCCTATTTAAATTCATTCATTGAGGAAATAAAAATTTATTGAAAAAAATTTATCTATTATTTGTTTTTATATATGAGGGATATTATTCAGAATGTTACATTCATTATTTCACGTATAACAAACTTTAACAAACTTATCTGATTAATGTTTAAAACGGTTTAAAACGAACCATATTTGTAGCCATGAATTTTGCCTTAAAATATGTTAAAACAGTTAACAACATCAATATTAGCATGGATTCCAATACAGTTCAGGTTGTTAACACCGCCAAATTTGTGGGTATTACAATAGATCAGAAATTAAACTGGAGTCCACATATCGAGAAGCTATCTAAGGAACTGTCTTCGGCTATAAAAAATCAAATTTCTAGCCGGAGAACAAGCCGCAATGAGCACATATTATGCGTGCTTTCATTAGAAGACGGCTTATTGTATTTTGACCTGGGGTAATGCACCAGATAGTAATCGTATTTTGATTCTGCAAAAACATGCACTCAGAACGATATGTGGGTTAAAAAGAGGAGATCACTGTGCTCAGATCTATAAAAAAAAAATATTGACTGTGAAATGTGAATTTATTTACCAGTGTTTGGTTTATGCGAGAGCAAATTTGGAAGGCCACGAAAAATACTCGTATTTTCACGAACATAACACACGCAACAAGAATAACATCGTGATTCCAAAAGTCCGGTTGGGTTTATACCAGAGATCTTTTTTATCTTTGGGCTTTAAGTTTTTCAATCTGCTGCCAACAGAAATTAAAAAACTCAAAGAGGTGGCATTCAAAAAGTGCATAAAAAGAATCCTAGATAACTAGGCTCTCTATAACTTATATGAATTTAACAAGGTTGTGGTTGAGTTTAAAATGTAATTATATAAATGTAATCTATTTGTTTATTGCTGAATAAACTTTTATTAATAAATAATTATGTGATATTATGATATAAATTATTTCTATTTCATTCAAATTTACAGAATTTTATTAAAATTTTCTTTTAGAGTAATTTCGTGTTTATATTTTGTTATCTTAGTAGTACCTACTCTAGTGCTGATTATTCTTGAAAAACCTTTTGATATATTTTTTTTGATATTGATTTTGTTATGTTATTTGTGATCTTTTTTTATTATTGAATCATACGTACCTTTATATAAAGTATAATATGTACATGTAATGAAGATATTAATAATTGTACAACAATGAAAAATGACGCATTCCACAGTATGTACTTTTTGGATTTAATAAACTATGACTATGACTATGACTTTTATTTTTGTTTAATTTAAAATATGTCAAATGTTAAATTATTGCTAATATTCAAATAAAATTAATATAAAATGAAAAACCAAAGTGTTTCAAAGTTTTTTTTATTCAGTAATGAAATTTTGCTTTTCTTTAGAACATTTATTTGCTCAAAACTGCCAACGTGCCAGTATCATCAAGATGAGAAACAAATTCAGCTCTTCATTCATCATCGCAAGAAAAACACACTAAGCCCATAATTGAATTAACAAACTGACGCTCACAAATCACCTAATATCACCACCGATTACCATGCTAACGACGCATAAAGTGGTATAAGCAACCGGTTTAATTCATACATTCATTCATCTGCCTCATAATCTATGTCATTTTTTGAGTTAATATTCAAATATACGTCAATAACGACGTTTCCAAAATGAATTATTGTGTGAGTCGCTCGATAAGCGATTATAAGAAGTCATTCTAGATTGTGTGATAGACACACGAGTAGAGGCCTATCGAATTATTTGCGGATCTAATTCGGGTTGCGATTACAATAGAAATCCTGAGAAAAGTAAGATATAGGCTATAAGGACACTTGCATCTTTGCTATTGCTACATTTGCATTTTATTTTTAATGTTTTTTTCATCCACTATTTCTTTTTTTTTGAGTTACAATATTTTACCAGTTAACCCTTCAAATGAAAGGCGTCCTTTTGGGGATGCAAGTTTTAATACACTGAAATGAAGGGCGTCCATTTGGGGACGCGATGGGGGCCGTTTGCGAAAAAATCCATTTAAAAATAGAACGGGCTTCTTTATTTTATCGTATGATGCCAGAAAATAGCCAAAGATTCGTTACTATTAAATTCTACGATAGTATCATGCGATAAAAGCTGTATGAGATATTGCAACACTCCAAACGTCGTGGAACTTTCCACTGTTGACAGCGACACAAAGCGCCGAACGAGTGCTACGCGGCGCGCTACAATTATTGTGATTTTAAGTGTTTTTAGTTGGATTTTACCCGTAAAAGTGAGTTATATGCATTCTAAAATTGTGTAGGAATGATAATTACCGATTGGAGCAGGCCATTTCCTTTTTTTCACTTAGTTTTTAGTAAATTTGTGAAGTGACGTATCGCATTCTCGATGGCGTCGCAGCGAAAATATTTTCGAAACGAATGATATCAGGCGAATGTAGTAATAATATTGGTTTATTTCGCTTATAAAATCGTTATTATTCAATATAGGAGGTATATACTCAAGGAATTAGATGTATTTTGATATTTACACGTCGTTTACAAATGCAACCACGTTTTCATAGTTTATATCTTGGCGGCAAAAACCGAGATTTTTCAATGTTTGTAGAGAAGGCTTGGATTTCTATCGATATGAAACAACAAAAAAATACGGAAAAAAATTTTTTTTTTTCGATATATTTATTTTTGAGAAATTTGGTTATTTGAATATCGGGTTTTATAGGAAAACTAAAATGCAGCTTAAAATAACATACAACTTTTTTTCAATTTGGGCTTATTTACTGAGGAAATCTAGACTGTGTCTCACCATGCGGTGTAAGATCGTTATACCAGCCTGGGGTGACGGGTTCGCCCGTTGTAGTCGACAACCCAAGTTGTTAGTCAGAGTGCACAGTCGATTGGCTTATGCCGCACGGTGCGCAGACCGTCCAGGAGCGCCAGAAGTTTGATTCCTAGGGGAAACTGACCATAAGGCCAGAGTCCTACCCGGGCTCGCATTTCATGCGTGGAGGCCGTCGGATAGGTGTCGACCCGTGAGTGTGACCAACCCTGAACAGAATGGGTCTTCGTGGCTACCTCAGCGAGGGCCCATTAACTTTCTCAACGGTCAACAGCACAGACACGATTGGGTTACTAACTATTTTGTTTTTTTTTTGAAAAATGTATTTTTGTTTTTTAGATGTCTTTTAATCGAGATCCGGATCGGACGCCGCCCCAGGCGTTCCTAGATCTCCTGGAGGAGTCGGGGTCCAATTCGGATGAAATAGATGAGGGTGCAGCGCCGGCGTTCTGGGATGATGACGTTGGATATGACGATGACGACGCAGATATCGTGAAAATGTCGATCGATTTTCAAAGCCCCGGCGGAACTCTGGGTAATTAGTAAGTATATAAAGAATTCCATGTTATTTTCAGAATTTATCGTCAATTTATTGTATTTTTGTCTTTCAATAGTGAGTGGCCGCTGTCATCATCCCGGTTGTCGGCTGCGCCGCTGCCTCCACCACGCGGGCCGGTTGCAGCCCTTGGCCAGCGCGGGCACAGCGGCGCCCGAGCCGCGTCCAGCAGCGCGGGCGACTGCCCGTTCCGGCCCAGCATCCGCCACCCGCCACCGCCTAGAACCCAGCGCTCGCCCGCCGGGCCGCCCACCCGACGCCTATTTTTCGCCCAACTACAGAGAGGTATAAAATACAAATATTTATTTATTTTCCAAAACTTTTCGGTACGAGTACTTTACCTTCCTAATAACTCACATGAATACTCAATATCATTAAAACCATAGATTTAAGTAGCAAAATTGCGTTTAAAAGTATCCGAAGACGACTCTATTCGACCATTCGGCTACCCGATACCAGGAGATAGCCGGACAAAGGATGCCATGGTCCGCGATAGATTCGGTACACACCGATCACCGCAAGACAAGGGAGAGGATCACTCGAGCGACTTCGAACCTGTAACCAGTTTCGAATCGCTAATCGCTAGTTTAGGTAGGTTTAGGACAGCTGCCTTGCCGCATGTGAACGTTTACCGTACCGCCCATTCGCTCCCCCTTCGAAGCCGAAGAATGTGAGATGCGGAAATTGCGGTTTTAGATAATTTTTCCAGGAAGGAGTTTGAAATTTTCCCGGAGAGACCGAGATATTTATAGAGTCACCCGTTCTCTCAATCTCGGTCTTCGGCGGGTACAAATACACCAATTCTTCTAAGGACGGTCAGATTATCGACGATCCTACTAAGCAGTATTTTGTTACTTTTCAGACATCGCCGCTGCGTACGCGCTCTGCTTCCCCTGTCTGCCTTTCGCCGCCTAGCACTCTAAGGTCTGTATTTATTCATTTTTCTGGAAGTCTCTAACTATAGAACACCTTTGATAATCCACTATATATAGATAATCCACTATATACATTGATCTGGAAGTCTCTAACTATAGAACACCTTTGATAATCCACTATATAGGAATTGTGTCATAGTACATCAAAAATCAATAATATTCACCGAGACGAGATTTTAAAAGTGTATGTTACCAGCCGATTCTAACTTATAAACCTCAAATTGATTCAAACTAGCTAAAACCAAGTGCATAAGGACCTAACAAATGGGTCTAGACACATAGAATACTCATTATTATTCTTCTTCTTCTTTTGGAGAATACATTTTAGTCAGGATAGGAGAATTTCATATATGAAGGAGCTCTCGTACAAGTGAAAACAGGGCAATCATCATCCGATATTGGAAAAGTGACTTAAAACTATTAGCATACATTGATCTGGAAGTCTCTAACTATAGAACACCTTTGATAATCCACTATATAGGAATTGTGTCATAGTACATCAAAAATCAATATTATTCACCGAGACGAGATTTTAAAAGTGTATGTTACCAGCCGATTCTAACTTATAAACCTCAAATTGATTCAAACTAGCTAAAACCAAGTGCATAAGGACCTAACAAATGGGTCTAGACACATAGAATACTCATTATTATTCTTCTTCTTCTTTTGGAGAATACATTTTAGTCAGGATAGGAGAATTTCATATATGAAGGAGCTCTCGTACAAGTGAAAACAGGGCAATCATCATCCGATATTGGAAAAGTGACTTAAAACTATTAGCATACATTGATCTGGAAGTCTCTAACTATAGAACACCTTTGATAATCCACTATATAGGAATTGTGTCATAGTACATCAAAAATCAATATTATTCACCGAGACGAGATTTTAAAAGTGTATGTTACCAGCCGATTCTAACTTATAAACCTTAAATTGATTCAAACTAGCTAAAACCAAGTGCATAAGGACCTAACAAATGGGTCTAGATACATAGAATACTCATTATTATTCTTCTTTTTCTTTTGGAGAATACATTTTAGTCAGGATAGCAGAATTTCGTATATGAAGGAGCTCATACAAGAGAAAACAGGGCTATTTCACTTGAAATCTCAATTATCTGCATACTTTGAATATCTTTATACATATATTAGTACATATATATATTATTACATATATATTAGTACATATAGTATACATAGGAAATAATACACGAGATTTGGTTTAGGTAGTAATATATAATTTAATAAAACAACTTAAATTATTAGCGAGAGCAATTGAGACTCCGCATACATTGGACCCCTTTCAAGCAGGTACTTCTTTATAAGTATTTTGAATGAATTTAAGTTGTTTGCATTCTTATAACTCTCATTTAAATTATTATAAAATCTCGGCGCAAGGAAGTAAAAATGCCTTTGGGCAAATGAGGACTTTACAATCGGAATATTATAATTCGACCCAGTAGCTTGCCTTGTGTTTTTAGTTTGTTGGCTTCTTGTCTGCTGATCCTTGATTCTGTGAAACTCAATTCAGTAGCCTCCTCGTGTGAAAGGCTACCCCAGGTAAGGCTCTTGCGTCTCAGGCCTCACGGCTAGTGGATCGGTTTCTCCTGGTGGATTTCCCCGGGCGCTACTGGACGGTTTGCGTACCGTTTGACAATTTGAATATTACGATGAATAATTTTACTACATATCTTTTCTACTACTTATGAATAATTTTACTACGTATCAATTGATTTTATATTCCCTAAGGGGATTCATTTTTCACTGGACTGTTACGGGATGACATAACGATTCTAGTAATACCGCAGACTTCTAAATCGGTCTAAGCGTTTAGAAGTTATGATGGAATAAAGAAACAGAAATTTGCGGTCAGGGGAAATTTTCGATCACTACAACAGAATTAGGTTTTTGAAATTGAATTGAAATTCAGACTTTCAATATTGAAATTCAATATTGTTTTAATTTTCAGGCAACCTCTGGCGGCGGCGGGGCGACTAGCAGCGGGCAGCGGACGCGGGAGAGCCGGCGCGCGACGAAGAGCGACGCGCGGCTTGCCGGGCAGCGCGGCAGGCGGCGAGCCAGGCGGCGAAGGAGGCGGCGCGACGGCCGGCCGAGGAGGCGGCGCGGCAGGCCGCGGACGACGGGGGAGGGTAGCCGGCGGGGCACGGCGGGGCGCGGGCAGAGGTGGACAGCCGGGGGCATATAGACGCGGTAGGCACGCCGCCATGCGAGCTGTGGTCGGTGAGAATGTCTGGTGTCAAGGTCGTGAAATTGTAGAAGTATGTAAGACCGATGAAGACGTCCCCGCTGTATTGAAAGAGATGGTGGATGAAACTGAGAGGGTTCGTCGTGATTGTCGCGCTAGGGAGTCAGCAAGACGTCGACAGCGGGACGTCGGCACGAATGCGGACGAAGGCGACGAGAATGAGTTGTCGTTAGACGCGGAATCCGTCATAGCGCGGGAACTGTTCGGTGGCGATAGGGCGGCTATGTACGCGGCTATGTACGCGATAGGGCGGCTTTATTTTTATGACATGTTTGTTTTATTTTTATCAAATGACTGTTACTGTATAATTTTTGTACTGGAAATTTAGTAAAAACTATTTTGTACTAGAAATTTAGTACCAATAAAAAGCATAAGTCGCATAAAAAATAAAGAAACGTATAATTGTATACCGAATATACCTACCAACTAATAAAAGTTTTTATTTTAGTCGGTTCAATTGTTTTGTTTGTTTTTATGACATGTTTGTTTTATTTTTATCAAATGACTGTTACTGTAAAATTTTTGTACTGGAAATTTAGTAAATAAAAAAAAATGGTTTGTTGAGTTTTCTTCTACGAAATTTTAATGATGGATCGGTGTACCGAATCTATCGCGGACCATGGCATCCTTTGTCCGGCTATCTCCTGGTATCGGGTAGCCGAATGGTCGAACAGAAATTTATAGCAGCCGACGTTTCGGTGACGTTGCAGCCGCCGCTGTCCAGTCTACCCTGGACAACGGCGGCTGCAACGTCGCCGAAACGTCGGGTGCTACAAAGTTCACGCAGTAAATTCGTTTATAAAGCTATTTATAATGTCAAACAACCGCGATAATCCTTGATTTCATAATAATTGCAAAGGCATGATACAAATGTGGTTAAAAAACGAATTTACCACGTAAAGTTTGGACACCAACGTTTCGGCGACGTTGCAGCCGCCGCTGTCCAGTCTACCCTGGGCAACGTCGCCGAAACGTCGGGTGCTACACACTTCACGCGGTAAATTCGTTTATAAAGCTATAATGTGAAGCAGCCGCGATAGTCTGATTTCATAATAATTGCAAAGGCATACAAAAGTGGTTAGAAGTTTTTCGAATGTATTGAAAACTTGACGCTTATTAGATGTCCAATAACTAATTATTATACTCCAGTCACATTTCATAGAAGAAACTAGAAAATCACACTCCGAATTTGCCTAAACAAATGAGATCGCACCGCGGCGTATTGCATAGACAGGCGCGCTGCCTAATTTTATCGATATTCGCGAAATCGCGGGGTGCGCATACCTATTTGTTTACGTAATTAGTATAGAAGAATTACCATATTTTGAGTGTGATTTCCTATAGTTTTTCTATGAAATGTGACTCTTTAGAGTATAATAATTAGTTATTAGACATATAATAAGCACATAATAACACAATATATTTGAAAAACTTTATCCACTTTTGTATTATGACCTGTCAAAGTTAATGCCAAGTTTTCGTCGCCGACTCGCAAAAGTTTGGATTTTTCTGTAATATCAGACAAAGCTGAAAGAACTGGTATGATTTTATAAGAAGTGTAGTGTAGTGGAAAAGTTATTATGAAAGAATTTCATATAAATAAAGTCCCTAAGTAGTCAGAAATACAAAATTTAAAAAAAAAAATTTTACGAGGAGACATCAAATTTTTCTTGGTTATTATGACTGAAAAACTAAATATTTTTGTATGCAAAGAAGTAAAACAAAATAATGGTTTTGGTAAAGCATTTAATAAAGAACATAACTGTAAATACAATTTCCGCATAGACTTTCATATTTTGTGATAGAAACATCGAAATGATAAATAGGCGAGTTTTTTCACTTCGCCAAATTTGTAATTTGTCGCCATTATTATCTTAATTGATTTACGAGATAAGGTTATAATGTTTTATATGTCAAATTTCAATGCGATCATTTTACAGTTCTTCTTTTTATGATCTGTATAGTGGTTTACAAGTTATGGTCGTTTTTATCAAGGCCGTCGATTTTGCGCGCAAAAAGGTCGCGCGCGAATGGGACGGCTGAATTTTATTCCGCGAGGAGAGGGGTTAAATAAACTGTGGCAACCTTCTGTTTCAACTTGAACACACACTTATCTTCTATTATTCACTTGGGCAATACCTTTTCCACTATCAAAATCAAGGAATAACACTAAAAATTGGCAAAATGTCCACAAAACACATCTGGTGGTATCTTAGATATGCCATCGTTCAATTTATAATCATATTTGATTTTTTAAAAGGAACAGCGCCTAATTTATTTCTTTTACTACATTTATTTCTAACGCATATGTTGGATACTACCGGTACGGGGAAGAAATTGTATCCCTGCTTATTAATAATTTGTATCGTATTACAAAAACATAAGAAGAAAAGGGGCAAATCAAAAAATCGGCCTTGTCACCCTTAGAATTTCCCTGTTCCCTGTGGACTGATTTCATTTGAATATTAATTTCAAAAATAAAATTTATGAGCGCCCTCTGTCGGCCGGCGCTGGAATCCGGCTGGGTTCTATTGCGACGCCTCAGGCGGCATGGTTTATTTCTCGGCTAGCCAGAGCTATTTCTCGGCTACTATTAGTGCAGCTGGTATATGAGATATTCGAACCAAAATTTCACAATGGAGGTACCTAACTTCAAGTTTCTAAATCAATTATTTCGAAGATGATATATGACTAATGCGCTCCCTGGTGGACTGATTTCAACCATAATCTATTTAACTATTACCATGACTAAATTATGCCTGCATACCAAATTACTGCTCAATCGGATTGAGTGTGGGCAGTATCGTGAAGGCATATGGATACACATAAGCACACACAGACACAACACACAGACACACAGACAGACTTCAATCTGGAAGTTGTCTTAATCGTCTCATGGGGGCTCAAAATTCAGATTTCCGTCTTCTTCTCGAATTTAGCGATTTCACAATACTTTCCCTCCTAGTCACTTAATAGGCCGGGAAAACAACATCCTAGTTCAAAAGCTAGAAAAGGATTTGAACAGTCAAACAGGCAAAAGTACTAATTTAATCAACATAACGAAATATGGCATTCGATTGGCCTCTACACACACGTAGTAAATAAAAAACTAGCGTTCTAGAGGAGCCGTGATGGACACGTGTCAGCCCACAGGCTACACTATTGACGAGTGCCCTGTAATTTGATGTTATCTATCAAATTTTAGCTCGATGGTTCATAACTCAATTTGATCGATAGAGAGCTTTCTAGCAGTTTGAAGGTGAATTTCGCTTGTGATACGATCGAAAATTACCCGGGGGGTCTTGCAGGCATGCATTGTCACGCCAATTTTGGAAATTCTTTATTAAAGCTGTTTTTGATTTGGTGAATGTGCGATAAATTAAACTATAAAATATATGGATTAAGACCCAGTCTATCCAGTATCTCATGTTGTGCTTTAACTGCTGATTGGCAAGTTTGAGGAGTGACTATGACTGGTTCAAAAAACCTAAGTAATTCTGGGTAAGGTGCAGAATTTCCAGGTGTTCGCGATAATAAATTCTCCTGACGAGTCGTTGCTGGAATTGTAACATTCGGTTCGTATTAACAGACTCTGTGGACTTCATTCGCAGCCCACATATTCAGTGGTGACGTTGCAGACAATATTTTATTTAAAACTTGGTTTTTAAATAGTTTGGATAATCGGAAAATATATCGTAACATTTTGTTTGCTTTTATTTAATTTGTCGATATACGCGATGCCCGTTTTATCCTGACATTCCGAGGACATTAGATCGTTTAAGGAGATCGTATAAGTAAAAAGGGGGAAACCGATTACATAGTCCTTTTTTGTATTATGTAG
Organism: Micropterix aruncella; assembly: GCA_944548615.1. Taxonomy (NCBI): domain Eukaryota; kingdom Metazoa; phylum Arthropoda; class Insecta; order Lepidoptera; family Micropterigidae; genus Micropterix; species Micropterix aruncella. The sequence goes on from OX155963.1 coordinate 28,084,631, forward strand.
TCTCTGTCTTATGTAGTCTAATCTGTCTTATGTAGTCTCTGTCTTGTATTATGTAGTCTAATCGGTCTTATGTAACTTTTTCAGATTATAACGAAGCTGGTGATTATCATGGGCTTATACCATTAGAAATGAGAAGAGTTAGTTCAGATGTAATATTCCTATACAAGATATTAAATGGCTTTATCGACTGTTCTGAATTGCTTCAACTTATAAATTTTCATGTACCCCCACGGCCTTCCCGCCAATTAAACTTATTTCATCTACCTCAAGTAAGCACAAACTACGCCCAAAATAACTACATTTATCTAGTATCTCATTTCTGCAATACCAAGCTAAGCGAAATTGACCTGTTTAATACAACTGCGACTGCGCTCAAGACTCTTATTCCGGGTCTTCTAAAAGGCAATAATCAAGGACGAGTGAAATAATTATATTATATTTTTTCTTTTCTTCTTTCTTTTCTTTCTTCAATATTAAAATAAACAATAAAATTTCCCTAATAATAAAATAATAAAAAAAAAATCCCCTCCACTTCCTCCTATCCCCTTCCTAGGCGACTGTATATTTTTACGATTTTTAAGTGGAAACTTTTAACTGGCATTGTAGTCTGTAAATAAAATTCAGATATTTCTACTGTAATAGCTGTAAAGTTTTATTAATAATAATAAAATAAAATAAAATAAAAAAAAAGTATTACTGTGCCTTCGTACTCGTCTGGGAAAGATTCTGATCAACGACAATTTTCTAGACTGGTTTAGCATAGATTCTTTTTGCGTTCAATGATTTGAAGCGTAACAAGGTCAACATTTACAATGTTTTAAGCATAATAAACAAGTTTTAGGTGACAATGAATAAGCATTTTATTATAGCAATTTTCTTTCAAATTTTATATGTTTTGTCTATTTACATTAGTCAATTATTAATAATCATTTTTACTTTTATATTGCGCGCTTGCTGTCCGTCGTCATGATTAACAATAAATTAATAGTTTTAAAAAAATCACTAAAAACACGCTTTTGGGCTATGATACGATATTCACATACACACGGCTATGATGCGATATTCCATCATGGAATGCCAGTGCCTATCTTCCGGCTTCATCATCAGACCTTGAAACCTAATCGTGGTCAAAGTTCATTCCAAGACTTTTCTAACAAGTCCAAACACAGCTATGATACGATGTTCCATCATGAAGTTCCAGTTCGTATCTTCCGACTCCATCATCAGATCAGTTCGATAGTACCATATTATTGTATTATCATCAGAACTACATACAGCTGCCAATTTTCATGACGCTACGATACTTGGAAGATGGTTAAATTAGTTGCCTTAGATTCCATTACATAGTTACATACAGGTCGACCTAATAAAAGCGTGTTAAAAATAAGTATTCTATTGCAATACGAGCTCGGCAATATCCCACGAGGAAATACATCGGCATGATACCAGGAATAAACCCATTATCTTCAACCGATAATATTATGCACAACCAACTTCCAGGCGACTAGTCGCTACATTTACATCTATATACTATATACAAAAAAATTGCCTGATAAATTAAAGGATATTAAAATCATAAATATTTTCATGATATCCATCCGGTATCTTCTTAAAATCAACATGTATGAGCTCCACACCGTACCTACCAGTGTAATTGAATATACTATTTCTTTTATTGTCAATTGTTATAATATAAACTTTATTCTTCGTCAATTGAAATAATTTTGAAGTAATTTATTCTTTATCTTTCTTTGTCAATTTGATTAAATAATATAACATGTATTTAATATATTTTGTCCTTCATACACAATTTTACAATGGTTGTAAAAGAAATAAATACTCTTTAGTTTTAATTCCGGTACCTACAACCGGGCCTCTTCTTGCTTACACACCGATTTGATAGGCAATAGTAGAAACGACAAATATTATCTAAAAAATATTTTATTTTAGTATCCGAAATACCCTCCATTAAAATCGATATATTTTTTCCTTCGCACGAACAAACCCTTGAGACAGTTATTTTAATCCGATGTTATTGGTAAAATAGTTTTTGAACAATTTTACAGCTTCTTCAGTGTCCCGAAACATATATTTGATTCCCGGAAGTGTGAAATAATTATTGGGACCCAAATCAGGACTTCACGAAAGATAAAATCCATCGACAATGACAAGGGATGACACGCGTTTGTTTTCCTGTAGTAACTGGCGTACAGTAGCCACGTTTTCTCGAGTTAAAATGGTTTCGATCAAAACTGTGACTAGTTTCGATCAAAACGGTGCTAAGGGAGGCAAATCCAAGTCGGAATTCTGAGCACCAGCAATATATTATTGGTAAACAATGCGCATAGTAAAGACAAACAAGCTCAATGACACTGTTCTTGAGATAAATTTCTTAAAACGTGATAAAAGTAGATTATTTCGAAGTGGTAGATTCCCAATCATTTCGATGTGCTAAGTGGTAATTACCTACAGAACGTATCGTTGTCGATCAAACCGCAACTTTATAAACTCTGTTATAAATAACATAGTTAACTGTTAGCTTCCTACGCCCGTGCTCGTATTTTTTGATTGATCGACTAATGTTAACGTGCCCTCTCGGTTTGATAAATCAAGACGAAGCGACATATAATTCGATCCATTTGGGAAGAGTCAGATTTGCGTTGTGAAACAGCCACATCGGGATTTTAATTGTCTCATCTTGAACAGCGAAACCGCTTGGCCTCTGGCTGTTTTTTGTTTGCCGGCAGATTCAGACTGATGATTGATTCGGAGCAAGCTTGCTTATTAACCCTGCAATGTATTGCGTATAATAATGTATAAATAACCACGGCATCGCCAAATCTTTAAGAAGCCATTCACTCATTTTCACTATTCGATGCTGAATATGTTAATCGATGATAACACTTTTAAAAATATATATATTACATTCTTTTTGTCTATGGGTAGATATTTCAATTGGTTGCTTTATTTGATTAAACAAAACATAAAAACAACGTAAGTAGACAGCTCTAATATGGAGATATGTATTTCAATCCAAAAGATGCGTTTTGTGGTAAAACATAACACATTTTACACGAAAAATAAGCGTTAATATGCGAAACGTCTTTTGCAAGCCCTTAGAGAAGCTTTTTTAGTCCAACGGAGAGACACACAATCATGAAACCAAATAACCCAGCGAACGAACTTTCAACTTTGTAGTTGGTACCTATACCATCGCTGTTAAGAATTCACAGAATTCTGCTTAATCAGCGAACACAACACCAGCAATAGGTGTTTTCGGGCTCCAGTCTCACATAAGATACCGTCTGCCATCCAGGAAGATGAAAGCAACACTCTTTAAGGTAGTCGTTATGGTAGTGTCCGTGTTATGAGATTGCTGAGTTTCGAAATCTCAGGTGATCAGGGCGAGTGGAAGACATGAAATGAATAGGGAGTTTTATATTTCCCTTATTAGAAATTTAAATTCTAAGTGTCAACATATTTTAAAATTTTCTCACCTCTAAATAATAATTCAATAATAAATTTATAAGAATATAGTGCAATTCTACAGTCTGGATTCACTCGCGGTTAACACGGGACGCGTCCCGAAGGATCTTATCGGTCTGAGCTGTTCACTTTAAATATTCGACCAGCGTGTCTATGGACAAAGTCGACCATCGAAAACAAGCGAGCTGTCGTTACTGGCTGGGGGCACATCGACTTTGCTGAAGATACATCGGACGACTTACTGAAGATGGTGGTGGATTTGATTGACCAGCCGACCTGCCGAAGACTATATGCAAAGACTCTCAGAAAGAGGTTACCGCAAGGTATAACGGACGATCAATTGTGCGCTGGAAGCTTAGAAGGAGGACGATACTCTTGTGGAGGCGATAGTGGTGGACCACTGCAAGTGACGATAGCTGACAACCAATGCCTCTTCAACATAATCGCCTTTACCAGTATTGGAAAGAGCCCTTGCGGAAGTGCCAAGGGACTTGGCATATACACTGCCGTGAAGAGTTATGTGAAATAAATGGCGTTTTAGGAGTATGTCTACTGCCGGAAAATTGTCCAAAAACTGACGGGGATTTGCCAAAAAGGAAACTATCACAATTTTGTATAATGTCGGAACAAGAGACTGTATGCTGTATTCAACACAGCCCCATGAGCAACAACACGAGATCATCAGAAAACCAGGATAAATCCAATAATGCATCTTCTATATCACCGCCTACTACAACAACTACCAATAAGTCACCGGTCATCTCTACAATAGCTCCAGAAAAACCTTAAACATCGCCACAAGCCATAACTACCAATTTCATAAATGACAGTGTGAAAAAACGAACTAAATCCGAAAAAAATAGCTCTGCAATATTGATTACAAATTTAACAATGACAGCCATTGCTGTGTTGGCGATTAATTAATTTATTTTATTCTATCTGCATCCAAACTTTTCTCTGGTCGTAACGGTCTCCGTTCCATCGGGTTCAGAAGAGGGAGGAGGAGAGAGTGCACCCGTGGTCGCGCGCCCACCTGTGCACTATAATATAGCCTGCACACTTGACTGCTTCCGAACAGTGGACTCTGAGAAGATTAAAGAATTCACTAGAATCTACAATGCAGTCGCTATGGCCGAACACGGCTAGAAGGATATATATTTCCCTAAAATCCTTTTGAACTATATTTAGTAAGATAAAATTAACTAATTATCTAATTTAAAATAAAATATCTGTATCTGGTCTTAAAATCACAGTAATAATAATGAAACGCGTCATTTGATCAAAGAAATCAGTTAGCTTATTGCAGTTAAGATGTGCAATGAAGAATTTCTATCTATCTATTTATCTATCATTGAAGTAATATCTTACTGCTAATCATAACGCAAAATAGCAGAAAATGAAAAATAAATAAATTAAAAAAGCAATAAACCTGTAATGACGCAGGCAAGGGAGAGGAAAGGAGACAGGCGAAATATATAAGCGCATGTTTAGGTGTTCTGTAATCCTGCGCATCAAGCAATACGAACTATCAATACGAATTATACTAAAAGTAAGAGTGTAATGAAGCAACGCAAATTATCACACTCTTACTTTTATCACGTCATAAAAACTTATAGTTTATACAAATCATTGACCTCAAAAATGTAGTCTTCACTCCAGGGTTAATGGCCAAATACCACGTCGTTGTCAGCATGTTATTAATGGTCCAGTACGCGGTGAAAGGTCTGATGAAGATGTTCAGATCACTACATATTTTATCACCGACAAGAGTTAAGCAATGATTTAATTAACTAAATAACATCGAGCGCCTATCATGTCGGCTAAATCATCATAATTAATCAAATCAAACTAATAGCAATTATTGTAAATTTTAATTAATGTGATTTTAAAGTGCTGTTAGACATTTTAACGAGAGGAAGTCGTCAGTAATGTATATTGCTTCCTCTGTCTTTTGGTCTTATAAAATAAAGGAATTTATGAGATAAATATTTATATAGATATTTTCCGAGAAGTGAGAATAGAAATTTTATTTATTTATTTATTTATTAAGTCCATAAAAATACATTCAATTACAAAAACATTCTCTTAGCCTAATATTTCGTAATTAATGAAACAGTTTTCCAATTTACTTCCTAACTCGGAAAGAGATTCAGATATGATAGTTTGTGGTTTACCACCTCACTAGGAATAACCGGTATCGAGGTGGTACCAACAGAAATTGTATAATGCCTGCCGAAAGAGCATGATATATCCGCTCTTAGGTTTTTATTTTATTTTATTAATTTTTTTAACTTTATATTGCAATGGTATTTACATATAATAATTACAAGGATGGAGGTAGTTACTTTATTCTAAAATTTAAAATTTTGAAGTGACCAAATTAAACGGAAGGTATTTTAGTTCAAATATTCATAAATAAATATTCTTACATCTAATATAATACATACATAGATACGATAATCGCATAAACTTTACCTGAATTTATAATAAAAGTATATTTATAAATAAAAAATATTATAAATAAGTACATACATATATTATGATGTTTAAAAATATATTATTATGATAATACGAGTATATATTTACATATGCAAAAGTGCCTTGATAACTATTTATCAAAGAAAATGACAATTTGCAATGCCAATAGAAATAAAGTATACAGGGGTGGAACATCGATATGAGAACATTGCATTTTATTTATAATTTTCAAATAAATGGGGTTAAATATCATACATCTGAATTAATATATTACTTTTTTGTCCGTATATAAACTCTTCATTTGCTTTTGAAAAGTAAAATACAAATAGGCTATCTTGTTGTCACATAGCAATAACTCGAACTAACATAATCACAGTGGAGTGGTACGCGCGCGTTGTGGAAATAAGGATTATTAAACCAGGTTGTCTAAATAAAATATAAATTACTATATTTAAAACTAAGAATGTCCGAGGAGACGACATTTGGAGAGGGAGAAAGAAAGGGATGAACTGGTCACTTCTTAAAAAATAGTGCTTTTCCTAAAAAGTTGTAATTTACGACTTACTGAGGGGAATGCACTATGGAATCTTGAATTGTTTAAAGAAGGCATATTTTTGTATATTGGCTGAAAGATTGTACCCGAGTTTTGCACCAGAAATCAGTATTATGACAAGGAATTGTGAGTAAACTATCAGAGGCTGACCTAAATACGAGACCGTGTGTTTCGAAAAGCTCGTGGAGATAGGATGGTGTTGATTGGGAGAGCAGATGATAGAGGAGAGCAAGTATATGAAAACTTTTCCATGCGCGTACTGGCGTATATTATGGAGTAGCAAAATTTGTCGCTTTCAGTTTGCAGCCTTGGGATTACATATTTACACATATCTCTTATTTATTTACACATCGGTATGCATATTTTTGTTAGGTTTTTATTGTTTATGTGGCAGTAGTCTCAGTTCTTGTTGAGTTTTTGACATAAATATATGAAGACCACAGGAGAAAAGGTGTTGATATTATTTGGCTGAATTGAATTAATGGTGACTTTTAAAAACCCGACGCCTATACTATCGAATTATATATTTAGACAGGAAAGGAGCGGTAACCGTCATAGGGGGGTATAGAGGTTTGAAGATTAATTAAAATTCCTCTTTTATAACCTGTTTATTAAGACATTTCCCTTTATTCTGTAAAAATGACTTTGGTTAGTATTTTTACCTATCCTACTATCCTACTACTATTATAAACGCGAAAGTTTGTAAGAATGTATGTATGGATGTTTGTTACTCTTTCAGGCAAAAATTACTGAATGGCTTTTGATGAAACTTTACAATAATATAGCTTACACATCAGAATAACATATAGGCTATAATTTATAAAGATATAGTGTGAATTATCTAAAATATAACGATAAGTGTCAAGTAAATATGAAAAAAATCTGCCATATGCCAGCTATTCTGGCGTGCGCCGCAAAAACCGTTAGAGTTACACGTATATAATGTATAATTATACATGTTTCTATTAGTAGTATTATCACAATTTTCCATCACCACGTTGGTGAAACCGCGGGGCGCAGCTAGTATTTAAATAAATTTATTACTTTTCCATTTTTGTAAACTTATTAATAAACACATTACCCATCACTTAGATTTTTAATAAAACGCTGATTCAAATTGTTACTCTTCAAATCTTTAAATGCGATTTTCTCAGAACTGTTATTGGAGTTTCTCAAGCAAAAGTTATTGGAGTAACTTTCTAAAAATCGATTTCATTTAAAGCCCTGGTACGAAATTTTCAGGGGTAGTAAAACCGAGCGTTAACAAAAAGCGTTATGTTTTATAAATGAATAAATATTAGCGCCATCTTAGCAGAATATTTCAAAATTTAATAACATTTCGTAACATAGTAATAGATAGTAATAAATGACAGCACATGTATTATTCTGTTAAGCAGAAAAATTTAAAATTAAATAGTGTTTTGTCCCACAGTAATATACGTACCTGACAATAGATGGCAGCACATGTATTATTCTCCAGAAACAATGTTAATCTGAGTAGGTAATATCAGTATTTGGTCTACTATACATATTATATCAACAATGAATTTGTGGAGCTGTGGAATTAAAGTTACGGTGATGCGATGTTTTCACGATTCACGATTTTCACGATTTTCTCGATTTTCACGATTTCACGATTTAAGTTACCACAAACCTATTGTCACAGTGTTCACTATTGACGATAGTATTGATGAAATCAATGTTCAAAATGATATCAATGGTGAAGGAAATCAATATTCTTAACAATGTATTTATGTAATATAAATATTATATTTTATGTAAGTAACATGATTTACGTATAATATTTTATCGAAATAATGTAAATAAATATAAACAAAAAAATATGCATGCTTTCAGTATTTTAAGAGATGCGTTTGTTTACCCGCTTTGGCTATTGTAATTCAATGACAATCACGCTATAAAGAGTAAACTCCAGTCGCGCGTCAGAGCTGACAAGCAATTTTTTTTACTGACCTCCTTTGTTCCCTTTGCTTTTCATATGAAATAGCATCGCGCCGGCGATGCAATCATATTAAAAGAGGCAATTGTCAGCGAGGTGCAATTCCGTACTGATTGTATATAAATTTATGGAGAAATTAACGTTTTTACGCAGCGCATTTAACGCTCGATTTCGCCGAGTGATAAGGGTCGTCGATTGTCGCCGTTTTATGTAACTGCTTGTCCGCGCGATAATGAGTGCAAATCTCTCTCACACATGATTGAGAATGCTTTTATGGTTATACAGCTGAATTAATTATTTCAGTACCTATATGAGCTTTCCGAGCTTTACATCCGCTTTCAAGTGCTATGGTTCAAGCCTTTCATAACGGGGTACCTACCTAATTTCGTTTTGACTCCATAACACTCTTTTTCGAATCCGTAACACTCTTTTTCGATAGACTCCTCTGAGGAACATACTAGTATTTATTTAGTATGTGGGGTAAGAAACCGCATTAGAAACTTCATAGATTCCAGACTTTGTTTATTTGTTTGTATTTGTGTTTCTTCTTTAAAACATGTTCCTGTATGATAATTTGTGAAATTATCCAATATTTGTTTGATTATTTAGTACTATTGTCCATATGAAAATTCTACGAAATTATTTAAGAATTTTGATTGAAAATATTGGAAAATTTTGTTTCCTCTATACATATAACCTAGAAAATCTGCTCTTGGATGTGCAAAGTTCATACCTTGCAATACCGACGTTCATACCGTATACCTTAATATGTATGTATTTAAAAATTATACTTGTTATTTTTGTTAGTTTTTGACATAACCAAGTGTAGGAATTTCTATCAACTGGTTTGAAATAATAAAAAAAATTAAAAAAATCGTTATGTGCCTACTGTTGCATAACATAAACTTCGTTCCCTCTGTAACACATTAATACCCCATTTTTTAATTCTTTTGTTTCTTAAATACCTATCACTTTAGTTTCGACGAAGTCGAACACTGTTCTGAGGAAGTTTCTCATAGTCTGTCAATATTCTAAACCTCTAATTATCTAACTGTGTCACTTTTCTATCTGTCTGGCGGTACGTATTTTGTCTTAGGAGATCCAATCAAAGACTGTCGTGGAATATGCCTAGTAGTGCCTGGTTTCACTGATTTAACTAAGAAAGTTGTAAAAAAGAAAACCTTAGCCGGGAAAAACATCGGAAATACAAGGAGGTTAATCGGTTAAGTGCCAAGTTAGGGCGCCACCATTGCCTCTTGTAGAGGTTGTATTCAACCTCAACGAGACCTCAACCTCAACCTCAACCTTCAGGACCTTGACTGCTATGGTCTGAAGGAGAACGCTGCTGACCAGGGTTGATAGCGGCTGCTTAGTTAGTCGTGGGGTTCAACCTTTGGGTTAGTGCTTACCCTGGCAGTGCGGTCAGTGCGGACAAAGATACAGGACTCCTCATGAGTCACTGTAAGTTGAAGAGACATTTCCATCAGATGAGACTATCTGAGACCGATCTTTGAAGGTTATGTCCAGAGATATCGCTTCATTTTTTATGGGTGTGGACCGCGAATGATATCAAGGAGACGATACTTGCGACGAACATATTATTCCACTTTGCCCTGCTGCTGTTTTTGCATCGCTATTGAAGACCACTTCATAGAGCTTTTGCCGCTTACTAGATAGTGCTTCGCCTGCCCCTTTGATCTTACCGTACTTCCATATCCTCAGATTTATTTTCCTTCGTATTAATTTTAATTTTGGAAAAGCCAAAATGGCTATGTTGTGGTAAATCCAAAATTTCAAACCTCTGATGGTATAGACTCAGTAATATTCCTGGTTCTATATTCATGAATATCCAGTGTAAATATAAACCACCATCTTTTTCTTTTTATTTATATTCGAGGAGCGGCGCCTGATGGCTTACTGAACTGTACGAATTAATGCAAACGCCAGGTAGAGGCCGCGCAAGCCTCGCACGCTTCGACGTAGTAATCAGATTGGAGGATGGAGAAATCTGTCCAAATCTGGCAGTAAGAGCGCGAGAAAGCCGACTGGATGATACATACTTCTCTGTGCCTTGCGGTAAGGCGTTGGACTTTCACGGTCAATTTGGCGTATAAAAACAATTTATGCACAAAATAAATGGCAGACTTCCATTTGTGCATAAATTGTTTTTCTTTATCTGTATAATTCATCACGTAATGTTATTTTTAGCAGAACAAAGTTATTTTTTTCTATAAGTTTCTTTCATAGGTTTCTTGATGCTTTTGGAAGTCCCTGGCTATTTAATTCCTCGTTTTCTTTTGTGTTACTATTTCTTGATACCAAAGCCAGGATAACCTTAAAGAGGGACGAGGAGGAGGATCTTGACGGTATCCCAGGTTATATAGTACATATGTTACTTTATATCTCCGTTGAATCAACTAGAGCTGTCAACTACAACGGGCGAACCCGTCCCCTCAGGAAGTTTAAACGATTTCAGGTCGTTCTATCTCCCGTGAGTTGAGTGTAGAAGACTTGGGGCGAAAACAGGTCCGCTGTGTAGTTACGACACTAGCCCGTAAGAGACTAACGCCTTACAGCGAGATAACCAGGTTAATCAAACCAGGCCGACACTTGCGCCCTTACTTCCAGTTGCAACCAGATTACTACGGCCTCCCGACTTGGACAGGTTCGAGGTCACTTGCGCGATCCTCTTCCTTACGTAGCGGTGATACGGTGTCTACCGAATCTATCGTCTACCACGGCATCCTTTACCCGGCTGTTCACCCGGAATCGGGTAGCCGAATAGTCGTTTTAAGAGCAGTTGCTGTAAGGTTAACAACTACCACGCTTTATAGGAAACATAAGTGATTCGAGACTACCCCGGCTGTCGGTCGAAATGCACAATCGATTGGCTGATGCCGCACGGTGCCTTAACCGTCCAGAAGTACCCGAAGGTTGATTCCTAGGGAAAACTATCCTGCAGGCCATAGTCCTACCCGGCCTTCGCACTTCTGCGTAGAGTACGCCGAATGGGTGTTGACCCGTACTTTCGGCGGACCCTGCACATTGAATCACATGATAAATTCATAACTGAATCGAAGTTCCCACGCGTGGGTCGATCAGATTTATGTCTCAAGCGTATTATGACGCATCCGTCCGGCGACAGTAAGTCGTATGTTCCGAGAACGAATTAATATATTCTTATCTCTCGGTCTTACGCTATCTTAATTCGCTCTCGAGCGTACGTTTCGTACGAAGCGCGGAAGTGTTTATTTATGATGTGAAAAGCGCAGTTTTGTTGGTTTTAATGTCACACAAATCACAGCCTAATTTTTCCGTATTTATGTGAGAATTTGTCGCGCGGCGAATTCGGAGTAATTCTTTGCGCAGAAGTGTTTGGTATTTGGTTTCCTTCTGGAAGCGTGAGAACTATGCTTATCCATCCAGATATTATTTATTTATTTATTTATTTATTTATTTATTTAGCAACACATCTAGTAAACAATTAATGTCATATTTGTTAGTAAGATGTTAGCAAGAAATTGATGCGACATTATTTTTAATGTTTGACACAGTCGCCTAACTAGGCCTAGGCCTGTTCTAAGGCAGAATTTTAATGATTAGATATTAACTGTGCACTGTCAACTTAAACTATATGTTAGTACTTATTTTTAAATCGACAAATATGAAACTATAAATATTTACGCATATACAAATATAGATACTCATATACATCTATAGATAAAATATACATCCATATATGCACACATACACATACATATATGTATACGAAAATAATAATAAAACCAAAATAAATAAAAATAAAACTAAAATAATATACATATATAAATCAATTACATATTGATATAACGTTTACATACCTAAAATAGTCATTGAAAATTATCATGGTAAAAAATATGTTGGTTTATAATATTGCATGACTACACTGAGAAAATTTTTCGATTGATTCTTACATTACCATTTTGCTATTACGGTTTTATACAGAATAACGTTGTTTCAATCGTAATTTTGTAGAATTGCAAGTAATTTTGTTGAAACTCCATTACATACTCTATTATATATGTGTCAACATGTTCGTTACGGTAAATACGGAAATAAGAGTATACTGTAGTTTCAACCTGATTCATGTGTCCGACTATAACCGTACGTACACTACTATATGCTGTCATGTTAGAAGCCAGAATCCCAAGGTTGATTTTTGCAAATTACACATTACGACACGGTAACTACCATAACGCCAACACCGTTACGCATCATGTTAATACATACGTATGGACCACAGTCCGAGTTATACACGTAGTCATTGTTGAAACATGCATATTTCCGTGTATTACATCGTTATATTTTTTCAGTGTATAGGTTACATTACAGAAAAACTACTTAGGTATACCTCAGCATCAAATTCTACAATATTCTCCCTACTATTACTAAACAGCTGCAGGACGTAAAATTAGCAAAAATCACTAATGAGATGCTTATAGGCCACCCCTTCTATGATCTGATCGAATTCGACTGCCAGACTTTTCAAACATTGTACCCATTGCAATGATTTTTTTATATAAATATTGTTGGATTCAGTTTCTAGGTATTATTTATTACTTTCAAATTACATAAAACAACAGTAATTGAAAAACAGCATCTATAACAGTAACTATCTATTGATGTATATCTATAACAGTAAACTATCTATTGATTGACTATTATAGGTATGTAAGCGTTATATCAATATGTAATTGATTTATATATGTATATTATTTTAGTTTTAATTTTATATTTATTTTGGTTTTATTATTATTTTCGTATACATATATGTATGTGTATGTATGCATATATGGATATATATTTTATCTATAGATGTATATGAGTATCTATCTATATTTGTATATGCGTAAATATTTGTAGTTTCATATTTGTCGATTTAAAAATAAGTACTAACTATAGTTTAAGTTGACAGTGCACACTTAATATAGTCATTGAAAGTCTGCCTTAGAACAGGCCTAGGCCTAGTTAGGCGACTGTGTCAAACATTAAAAATAATGCATCAATTTCTTGCTAGCATCTTACTTACAAATATGACATTAATTATTTACTAGATGTGTTACTAAATAAATAAATAAATAAATAAATACATTTTGATTGTAATGAAGTTATTTTGATCATTTTTGTCATTTTTATATGTGCACTATTATTTAGATATTATTCTTAGTATTTAAATTATTGACTTTTTAAATTAGTTTAACTGTTTATATGATCTAATTCTAACAATTCACGATTATTAAACATTATTTTATTCAGATTTGATACTTAACTCATTACATTTTGTATTTGCCTTTAAATAGGTAAGTTACTCAAATTAGTATCTATCTATTCTATCCAGTATTTCTTTCAATACCTAATAGAGATATTGTTATTTTATCGATTTTGCTATAATTTTTGCAACTGTACCATAAAATTTCTGTATATCTCTAATTGTGTTGAATGTCGGAATTTTGATAACCATCCCCAAACTCATTCATCAAACATACTCGTACCTTTATTATGTAATGCAATACTGCCGTCGTAAATGAAAACACAGTAACTTCATTTACTGTGTTTATACAAGTTTGGTTCTTTAAAATCACGAGTTGGAGTACTATAAGGCAAATTTTTCAGTTTGTCTGTCGATGGATAGTTACCGAGATACCTTAGATACAAACAGAGTATTTTTAAAAAATCTGAATATTTTTAATAAAAAACACAGTATGTATAATTTTTTAAGTTACAATACAATAACCTATTATTTACTGTGATCTTTTTTAATACTTATAAGCATTTAAGAAATATTTTTGTTTGGTTACAACACAGCTTCTTCAGATACTGTGGTTTTAGGTAAAATTTTGCGACAAGTTATTTTATTAATACACGAATTAATCACAGTATCTAAATTACTGTGTTTAAGGTGCATGCAGTTTTTTAGTTATTTAAAAAAAATATATTTATTTTGCATGGTTAGAACATAGTAATGGGTAAAATTTACCTATAACACAGTAACCACTCAGTTACGGTGTTATAGCTTAAAAATATTAAATTTATCAAATTATTTTCCTAATTCTTACACAATATCTAATTTAATTAATTAAACAATTATAATTTATTATATATTTTTATGCAGAATTGAAGTTATAACCATTTTTAAACATTAAAGATTTAAAGAAATAATCAATATAGATTACTTTGTTCATGAAAAAAAAATAACAATTGAACTTTGACCTTGTTTTTCTCAAAATGTCTTTTTTCAAGTTACTTAGGAAAGCCGTCACGTTCTGTAAGCGCTACATCATGTCACAATTTACAGTTTTTACCCACTTCTTTAAACACGCAAACATCCACCAACGGAAGCTATTAAAGCATACTACCGACTTGCCGGACACCATAAAAACTGGTCGGAGAATTAGAGTGATAATCATTTGATATATTCCTAGGTAGCGGCCGATAAAAACGTTGCCATCAATCAATCAGCGAGATGATCAATGCGAGCCACTTTGGCGCAGAAAAAAAGAGGCTTGCTTATCTTCGGGTTACTTAAACGAAAGTAATTCGTCTTTGATGCCGGTGTCATTAACGGGCCGGTTAACGTCTCACTTAACCGCAAATAAGGCGACCGGCCCCCGCGCAATTTATCCCAGTTTTTGCAAATTACACATCGCGAAATGCATACGCGAACGTATGTACCGGTGTATAAAATTGCATTATAATAAGACGTAAAACTTTAAATTGTAATATGACGTAAAAAACTGTTTAATTAAAATAAATAAAGTGGACAGTAAAATAAATAAAATAAATGAAGTAGGACAGTGAAATGAAGCAGGACAGCTCCTGGGACTGTAAAACGAATAAATCATGAGGAACATGTACAAGGTTGAAGAACGGTTGCTCTAAGAAAGGGGGGGAGGTAAATCAATCAACCAGTATACTATACTCTCTCTAGAGATCCAACGATAGACTGATTTGCAAAGAGAAGAGTTCCCGATAAGAAACTAAATATAGGCTAAAATTCTCGTGATGGAATTGGATTTGCTTAAAAGTATCCATTAATTTCAATACACTTATTAAAATTAATGTTCAAATCGCTTGATTATTATTATTACTGTTATATGGTATAACTTAAACTATTTTTAAATTTTAATGACTAATTTTGTTGATTTATTTATTAATATAAATTGATGGGGTCGTTTATCATAATATTTAAAAAATGTTGTGTAGGTGCGATTTTAAAGTATTAAATTATGATTATAATTATTAGTACCTAGCAAAAATACCTGAATTGAGAAAAGATTAAAAGCGATATTTTATGTTTTTTCTAGCGTATCTCAATGTATTAAACGTAAACGTATGACGTGATGAGGTATCAAAAACATGTTATAATTTTAGAAAAACTAACCTATTAGAATCAACGTAGCTTTTAGTAGATTTAAAAACAATGTAAAATTAAATCACATGCATGAGTTTGCGCCACAAGAAAAATAACGCATAACATACGCTCAACCAGATACAGATTGTCTAGGTCTAGTCGGATGTGAGAATTCGCCTTAACTCACGTATGCTCGCAGATAATATAATATAGGTATAATCACTTAATAATATTTGTTTGTAACTTTATGTATCAATCTGTAAGTATAATCAATAATCTGAACGATAAATTATTTTCTTTGAACGTTAGTTGATAAAATAAAATAAATAAATAAATAAATCTAAGATGAACTAAATTATGGTGATTATGATTATTACTAATGATAAAGCTTTAGGCAGGTGTAAATAATATGTGTCGGTTTGTCTTAGTGGTTTCTGTTCTTGTTTCTCTATCCTGTATGTCACAACTATTCGCAATAATTTGTAAAAAGTAGTTTAAAAAATACCCTATTGCCAGTGTAGTAAGGACTATAAAATAGAAAGTAAAAATACAACAGCGGAACAGTCACATGAGTAGGTACCTGAATCATCTCTATATTTGTCTACCATTTCGAACTTCCGTGGTAGATTCTAACACGTATAACTGTCTCAAATATAACTGTTTCAGGGTTGACAGAAGCTTCTACTGTTGTGGTGAATCGCGCATATGAAAATCACCAAAACAAACAAATATCGCGGAGGCTCTGCGGAGAGATGAGTTCGGCCAACGCGCCGACAGACGCATGCTCTCGCAATTAACACGTTTTAATTCGTAATAGGCGATAGTCATTACCATAAAATGATTACCATAAATTACCGACCGGCGGATGCTTTGGAAACCTCTGGCCGAGCAGTAACGAAGGCTAGCCACCTGTAGGCAGGTTTGAGCAGTGTTTTTTGAATATTTGTAATTTTAAAATAAACTCACTTTTAATTAACAAGTACCTTTAACTTAAAAGTAACTTAACAAAGTCACTATGGGTCGACAAGAAACGAAGACACTAATTAAGTATATGTTTAAATTATATATTATTAGTTACATATGTATTCATGTCTATATACTTAAATAATATATATTACTTGTATTTATAACATACTGTTATAAAAACAAATGTCACCGAAAGTTACGCAAACCACGCTAAGTGAATACATTAAGTCTACCTTAGTACAGGCGAGGCCTAGTTATGATAGCTTCGTTACTCAAACAAATGTAACTTTTTAGATCAAAGAAAGAAATTTTATTTCGACTAGTGAAATATGAATTTGAATAATTATTAAACTACGTAGTTATGTTACAAACTGATAATAATATGAAACCGAAGACAATCACGGTTATCAATCAGATATATCAATGTCAGCTCACACCATCATCACTATCATCATTGAGGATTTTCCGCAGGAGCCAGAATACGTCATTGATGTCATGAAAATATTACGATGCACGCACACGATCCTATACAGACGGAGCTTAAAAACTAAGGATATCATAAACTTTTTACCATATCTCAAGGGCCTGATAGATCGATTAAGTAAGATGCTAAACAAATTTAATATCAAAACGATCTTCAAACCGCCTCAGAATTCAGTTTGACATCTGAGTCCTCTAAAGGATGTAATACCATCTCAGATCCGAAGAGTATATACAATCAAATGCAGCTGTGTGTTAGTTTACGTTGAACAAAAGAAGCGGCCGATAGCCACTCATCAAAATATACGATCGGCAAACACGCCATGTATAGCGAAACGAACGGGTGCCGTTTCAAAATCCCATTGTGCTATTCAAAGACCAATTTTAATACTCCATCATAGAAATAAGAAAAAAACTTAATTTCAATGGAAACGATGGCTTATAATTATCTGCTTCATAATCCATGGTAACTTATTAACTGACTACCCTTTATCTTATTAAAACCTATATTATTTGCTCGAGCGGTGCGGCCGAGTCAGTATTGGATACATTTTAAACAAAAACTTTCTTGAAAACGCATTTGCTAGTTTGAATTATTTTTAATTTAAACTACCCACATATTATGCTACGTTTTGGTATTTTTAGTAGAAAAATATACACAATGTATTTTCCTCATAGATAAGACATAGATATATGGCATAGATAAGACAAGTGTCAACAGTTCTTGAAAAACGCCAATTTTAGTATGTTTATTTTTTTTTATTTTTATCTGTACTGTTAATATTTACGAATAATTGCTCACGAAACAACTACTACAAATGACTTCATAAAACGAAATCATCCAATCATCGATGGTCTTTATCTCAGTTTATAAAAATATATACATAGCAATTAAATTCAAACACCCAATCAACGTAGGATACGTGAATTAGCCTTATGAAGAAATGAGTTGAAAGCAGAAGCTTCGTCGCACAATTTCAAGGAGAATCGTTCGTTCTCTCTTTCGCTCAAACTTTAAAGTAGCCGAAAGACAGAGACGGTGAAAGAAACCAGATCATCCGAGATCGTCAACTATCTAGAATGATTCAAAATTAGTCTCGTATTGAAAGGTAATTAATTGTACTTAATAAAAATCTTGCTCGAAGGCAAGCGAAGAGAAGCTTTGACGAAAATCGCGGAAAGCCTTTTGGCTCACAAGACCAAAAGAAGAACTTGTTAATATTTCTGCTTTGGTAATTCGTCCTCGGCCGAGAGTGGGCGCCTATCGATTTTATTTATGAAATTAATATTCCTAAGTCATCAGTCCTTGGCTACTTGCCCCAAAGTCTTGGGGTAACACAACCGATTTTTTTGAAATTCACTGGACAGTAACGGGTTACAATTGTGTTGATAGCCTTAGAGAGAAAGTATTTTAAATATACTGAGAAAGTATTATAAATATCTTTTTCGATGGAAGGTTTATAATTTTTTCGCTTGTCTTTGTTCTGGAATTTAATCCCAGTATCGGAATTTTGTTTTTCTGTCCCAGGATCGGTTTTGGTCTCGCATTGTATCTTCTAGTCATCCTAAATAATGGTTCAAGTCGTATTATTGGCATATTGGCTGCCTTTCCTCAAATCTGTAAGCATTTTCGTTACTTTGTAGCCCTCCCTGTCCTGGCTCCAATTATTTGTAAAGCATATGTAGTATATAATGTTCATATATATGAATGTGTAGGGGGAAAATGATTAATATCAATTTATTTTTTTAAGAGGAGATGCTTTTATATGCGAGGTATAAATTGAAGTAAAATTGTCTTTTATTTTTAAAAACCTAAAATATTTGGCTTAGAGGCAATGTTTATTTTTCTCACTCAAATAAACCTTGGATAAAGGATTTTACTTTGTTAGTATTTTAAAAAAAATATTTACCTAACAAAAAAAATTAAAAGTTGACATTGATCATTTTTACCTGTAACCCTTCTTATAATTACGTATATTATTTTGATTATGCTTTGTGATGCATAATATGATACCCCTCCAAATCTTCTTCGTATTAGAGTGCTTCTCCCACTAGTGAAGGTGGGCAGTCAGCTCTGCATACTTCTTTTTGTACTTTGCCAGGCAATTCAGCGACAATCGTAATCCCGGTCCATTCTCAAATGTTCTGCAACCAAGATTTCCGTCAACGGCTAGGTCTCCTCTTCCCTGCAACTTTTACCATCGTAATGAGTTGCAGGAGTTTGTTCTTGTCGTGCCTAATCACGTGGCCCAGGTATGCAGCTTAGCGCTGTTTGGTGGTCTGCTATCGCTTGCGTTTTCGGCCGACAAGCTGTAGAACTTCCTCATTGGTGACTTTCTAATTCCAAGATATCGACATCGTGCGTTTGTATGCCCACATCTCGAATGCTTCTTTACGTTTCCTGAGATCTTTCTTAATAGTCCAGGCCTATAATACGTATGGAAGTATGGGCCAGATGTAACACTGCTTAATTAGTTCTCTTCCTAATAACGTTGCGAAATTATATTTTGTTGGTCTAGAAAGATAAGTTATAAGAAAATATGTTTTTTTTTCATTCACCAACGGTTGACCTGCCCTATAGAGTCGCATCGAAGAGAGTCGGGCGTCGCGTCGGTCAGGTTATACCTGTCCGTTACACTTTTACGCAATCGTTTATTATAAACCAGCCGCAGCAAAGTTGGACCGCCCGCCCCCCTCCTCGCGGTGCACGCTGTCTTTCCATAGCCCGCGGCCGCTGATCACAACCACTGGCCACTCTCATTATTTACATACATACATTATTAATAATTATTATGGAAACTTTATTTTATAACTGACAATTCGTTTCAATTTTTAAAGAATTTCGAGGTGTTGAAAACTGGCAGTTTAAATTCAGACTCCCCATTTTAACCCCTCAAATGAATAGCGATTAGCTCGGGTTGCCTACGGCAAAATGTATATAAATTTATATTTACATTTACATTTACATTTACATAGAGCGGGGTTTACTATAGAGCTATAGCATTACTATAGAGCGGATTACTATAAAGCGGCGCACATTTACATTTATATTTACATTTATATAAATTTATATACATTTTGTATACATTTTGCCAAGGCATCCCTTAAGGGACGCCTCACATTTGAGGGGTTAATAATAAGTTGCTGCTGTTCAGTAAGGAGAATGGCTTTCTTATATCTCTCTGCTCAACCAGCGCCCAAATAAGATACTTGAATATTTAAAATGATACTTTACTGCATAAGCTTTCATTTAGACTTTTTGAATATGTGTTTGTGCGTTGGGTTGCACAGCAGCGAGATTCGAATAAAAGCAATCTTTGCCTTATTGAATAGCAACTAATTGTAAGACGCATGCAAGCCGACATAACGCCACTAAAAACAAAACATTATTACCGAAACTTGTCTATGTGTGTACCTACGTATTAAAAGATGTCTGTCACTGCATAAGCTTTCAAGTAGTCCTATGTGCACCTGTGTTTGTGCGTTGGTTTGCATAGCAATAAGATTAGTAGAAAAGAAATATTTGGCTTATAGAATAGTATTATTGTAGGATACTATTATTTGTAGGATGAATGCAAGCTGGTGATATATTCACAATGAATCAAAAATGAATGCCATAAAATTTTAGACTATGTGCCTATTATAAACTAAGGGGCAGCGACAAAAAAAGTACAATAGTTTAGTAAAAGCTGATACTTTCAGATCAGACAGTATTTTGACCATAAAATGCCGGGGGTAGAGCCAGCAGGCCGATTTCGGGACACCTAACGCTGGCGTATTAGGAAAGGTGTAATTTTAATTATTACCCCCAAAGTGTTAGGGAAAAGCTGAAAATTCATCAGTAGACAGTGGATGCAATACAGAACTCTGGAGTAATGCTGACGCCATGTATTCTATTGTTAAGCACTGTGACCATTTGTTTCGCGTTCTTGATTGCATCCACTGTATATTGATGATTTTTCAGATTTTCCAAAACATTTTGGGGGTACTAATTAAAATTACAACTTTCATAGAGTACGCCAGCGCCAGGTGTGCCGGGATCTGGCCTGCTGACTCTATCCCGGCATTCTATAGTAAGAAAACTGTGATCTGAAAGTATCAGCTACTAAAAAAACCTTGCTCTTTTTTGTTGCTGGCTCCCAAACTATTAAAAGAAGTCTTGCGAAATAAGCCATATATAAAAGAGTGGATTTTGAAACGCAAGCAAAAAGCATCGCTAAATTTCAGATGTTTAAATTCGTAAATCCCTGTGGATAATTAAAGAAACATCATTGAATATAAATCATCATTGAAAAGAAATCTTTAGTTCAAGAGAGTCTTATTATTCTGTCTATTAATCATCTTTAGTCTTATTATTCTGGATATTATATTTCATCCTATATTTGTACTCTAGGATTTTATATTTAGGATGTAGGTGTAAATTTTATATTTGTGATTAATTTTAGAATTTAAATTATTTTCATTATTTAATATTTTACTGACTATTTCGGGATGAATAACAATTAGTACGTACTTACCTACTCGAATTATTAAGTATTGTAATTATTTGGCTTTTATTTTGTATTATTTAACTTTTACTGTTTTAGTTATTACTATGGATAACATTTAGTAGGTATAATTCGAATTGTATTGTTGGCTATCTTGAGTAACTATTTTTTGGTAATCTAGTTCTTAAATTCTTGGCTACCTATGCATGTTAAGTAGAGTATTCAAGATCGGTTTTTAGCCATCAATTGGACACGATTCCAATGTAATGTAATGTAAAGAAACGGGGCCTTATCGTAGATTCGCCCAGTTTAAGCGGACTAGGTCATCGGCGTCCAGCGGAAAGCCGAAAGCGAAAAAAAGGCAGGAAAAAAGAGGAACAAGACGGCGTTGCGTCGCGGTCGTTCGTCTCCGAAGTCCGATTCACTTTCTTGCCTTGGTCACGTGCGCTTGTCACGTCTAGGTGTCACCGCAGTCGCCGGAGAAACCGTTAAATTGCCGGTTAAAAATAAGCCTAGATTGCAACCGAGCAACTCGACCCACCTACTCGTCGCGGCCGCAGACGCGGTGGCAATCTCATTTCGCAGCGCGTGTGCATGGACGGACAACCAGGGCTGACACTAGATTATTGCCCGGGATGTGAAATGGAGAAGATGACAGCTAATCATTCCAATAAAATGAGTAACTCAAGTAAATAGGAACTCATATATGAGAAGGTTGTCATCTACTACGAGTGAACCCGTCATCCCAGTAAGGTATAAACATATTGATCTTTCTCCGAACCTGAGATGAAACTTAGAGACTGGGAAAAAGACAGTCCGCCATCTAGTTAGGCCAACTAGCCCTTGAGATTCCAACACCTTAGCGTGTGGTACTGGGAAGTCGCCCCAGTGGGCAGCCTCGCGCCTTATCCAGCAAAAGACTTCGGTCCCGTAAGTAGTCGTGAGGACGGAGGTATCCTGAAGGTTAATTCCCAACGGAGATATTCTTCCAAAACTGGTAGCTAGGGGGCGAAGTGGCCCATTGGGTTACCTTTATATTGCCTCGCCGTTAGGCGTCGGACTCTGGCAGGTTCGTGGCTTTGCTGGACGGTAGATTTGTAACGTCCCAAAGTCTTCTACGCTCACCTCACGGGATACAGAACGATCATTATCGTTTATACTTCCTGGGGTGAGGGGTTCACCCATTGTAGTCGACATCTACAAATGTTGTCAGCAACTATTGAAAGACTATTTAGCCACGTGATCCTGCGTAAACAGACTGGAGAAGGACGCCATAGTCCGCGATAAATTCATACAGATTTAACCCGTTGAGTATGATACGACCAAATCTGGTTGTGAAACAATTATCCGTTGAGTATGATACGACCAGATCTGGTTCCGCGTTTTTTTCACTTCTTTGACGTTCTCATATTTATTCATAGTTATCTAATTGTTTTACAAAATGATATTTCAATTTCAAAATGATATTTGCATTTCAATGCAATCATTGTGCAGTTGTTCTTTTTATGATTGGTGTAGTAGTTTCGTAGTTATAGTACTTTAAGGTCGATGTCGCCGAAAATCCTGCAAAAGAGACAGATGCATCCATGAAAATACCCATTTACTCCAAGGGTTAATACTGAACTAACAACAGGAAGAGGCCGCGCAAGAGTGTTCGGACCCGCAACCATTCGGGAAGACGGATAAGGCGCGAGGCTGCCCAGTGCCACACGCGTTGAACTATATTGTTAATAATGTTATATTGCTCAACTCCACGATATTATCTTATATAATGATGTAATATATTGGTAGCCAAAACATGAAAATTTAGTCAGGACTCTCGATTTAACAAGATACTCCGTGTAAACCGCGTGTCACCAATTTTTGGCGGAGAAAAATTCGGAAAATATAGAAAATTGGCCAATTTTGGAAAAAAGTTGCTATTCCATAAAAAATGGATCATATTTTCAGGAAATGGAAAGAAGCAAAATAAACGGATTTAGCGGCTTGAAGACCGCATATAATTATTATCTTTCTAATTGTGGATATGGTCAAGGCAAAGATTTTGGTAAGTACTCGTAGATAAGTGACTTAAGATTTTACTCATACATATACATACAAGTGATCAGAACATTGTAACTTTTTGTCAATTCTAACCCGAAAAAAATAGTATAGCGGACGTTTTTTTATTTATCTGGAATATCGGAATGATATTTTATGTTGCATTATAATTAAGTTTCAAGCAACTTGTTTCCAGAATATAAGGTGGTTTATTTAATTTTGACTTGTTTGTTAAGGCAATATTTTATCATACCAATATTTTAAGATTAACAAAGTTTGGTTCAAAATATCATTTCCCCAATTCAGGGTTAATACATTTTAAAAAAAATCATATTTGGTAAGTCTGAATCAATGCTTGCCAACCCTGTGACTGACTATACTATAATGCCTAATCATCACGTATTTCTCTTCTTGTCCGTGCGGCAACGCTGGGTACAAAATAACCTATTGTTATGTTCGAAATGACACGCTTAAATGTAATGCAATCTGACCACTGTAATTTTGACGCCAATATTTGAATTGTATCTTATAGATTGCGGTAGTTTTGACCATTGATTATATAATATGGTATCAGATTGTTAAACTCCACAGTATATTTTGGTAACCCTTCTACGCCGGGGAAATGGAGCTACCAGCTCCATTTCTCAATGCAGTAATACTGACAGGTGGCGCTGATAGCATTGACGGCGAAACTAATAGCAATTTATTTGGCCATCTATAATATCATTGATAATGAATGGTTTTTTATAAAGGACTGATTGAGAAAAACCTAATAATTAAAGAAATGATAACAATAATAACACTCAATGATTAGTGCCATCTATCGTATTTCCTTATATAGTCTGATTACAACACAGAATTAATACTGTGAGATAGAACTCCATCTATTAATCAACATCTCAATAATAAAGTGCGTAATTATTAGGCATTGAAACCTGTATACAAATTATAAATTTACATCTTTACGTAAATAATATTAAAATAATAAGAGCCATGATTTAAAAATTCGTTTTTTAATAAATACTATTATATTTCGAGATGACACAACACAATTAATTTATTTCGAAACACAATTTAGATGGCGAGCGCCATCTAAATTGCGCCGCCATACTGTTATACCACGAAAGCCGATATATTGAACATAAGAGGATGTTAATATTTTTTGGAACTATGAGTGTCATCTGCGCGTAGTACAATCCTAGCTCCCAAATCGTAGTACTGCATTGAACAATCTATGTAATACGCATCAAATATACAGGATGTGATTACTGCAAGATTTTTTAAAGTTTTTTTTTTACTTTTAATCAGTACAACATAGTAAGCAGCTTTTGAAAATAATTTTGAAAAAAAAATTTTTTTTTTTCGTTTTTTAAAATTATTTTTAACAATTATGAATAGCGTTGATCACGATGCGCTATTTATCAGTAGGAAAAATGTCGCTAATATTGTTCATTTACGATATATTTACCTATCGCTAGATGGCGCAGCTTGCTCAAACGCTTTTCAAACTTTTATTTAACAGTCAACTTCTTCAATTTTTCAAATAAAAAAAACATAAATAATATTTATTCCATTTTTTTTTGTTTTTTCCTAAAATTTTGGTTTATGTAAAGTTACTTACCTCGGTGAACTGATTCACCTACAAAAAAATGCCCGTGCAGTAATCACACCCTGTATATATGTTGAAAGCTTATATTGTTGATTCAGTTATGTTGGAATTTCAAAATGACCAATTAAAGGCATACGAACTGCCAAAGATAATGAAGTAATACATTTGATTCTTTGTCACGCATGTATGCAATTTTCCGTCGAAATCTGGCACGTATCGCGTCGCAAGAAATTGAAAACGAGAAATACCGAAGGGTACAAAAAAACTGGCGTTATACGTGCCCGTACATAATTGACAATAATTTTGGCGGCTTTGCCGTGTGCTCAGCGGCACTCTCTCTGCAGTTGAAGAGAAAAAAACGGCAACGAAATCTCTCACATGCACGTGCTTCGGACGCCTCAAGCTTTCTCTTCCTTAAGGTTAAGACGAAGGGAAAGGATGAGAAGGAATGGAGTGTCCGTCTCTTTTGTGATTGAAGTTGAGGAACGGGTCCAATAATTTCCGCCCGTGAAGAGAATTTCGAGGAAAAGACAGACAACATAATTTAACGTTAGCTTAACCGCAAATTGAAAGTGATCAGCTGGAATATAAGAAAAGGATTAAAATCCGTATAGACAAAGGTATTTTGCGGAAGAAAAATAAACCTAATCCTCGTTTTAAGAACACTGTAGGACTGTTAGTCTATCAGAAGATATTCCGTAGAAGCTATATAAGTTGACTACGTCAAGAATAAAGCATTTAATCAATATCATAATATATTGCATAATACAATAACGTTTTAGTTACCCGGGCCACCTACCAACGAGGAGGGAATGTATTGTGATCGCGCAATAAATGAGATCTAGATGGAAATATTTGTTTTTTTTTTTTTATTTGTTGAGTCGTTCTTTTCTAAGGTTTTTATGAACCTTGTAACACTGCGACATTTGCTGATCTATTGTGTTCGCCACTTACTATAGTTCTGCCTAGTGTCATTTAAGAACCGCAGCAGGCTTTTGGCGACAGATTGTTTTACCTCATCAGGTTGGAGGAGATGACCACCCAAGTGGCTGTATCTTTTACGCATTAGCGGGCCACACTCGCACATGAGGTGCTGGGGAGTTTCCTCTGCCTCTTGGCAGAACCTGCACTTTTTTGTGTCTCGGAGCTTGAGGTTGAACATGTGTTTGTTCAGGCCACAATGCCCCGTGAGCGCCCTCACCAGTATGCGTAGATTGTTCCTATTTAGCGATAAGGCCTCACGGGCCGTCTTACGGTCGTAAGCCTTAATTAGCACTTTGGAATGATTCAACCCTGGCGTGTTGTTCCAGTGTTTGATGGATTGTTCTAAACATATTTGTTTGAGCATTAGGTTTGCAAGGCTTTTTGGTACCTCACGCGTACAGGGCCGTATAACATTCCCAATATGTGGTTTAAGCCCCAATGAGACCTCTGAGACTCTTAATCGTAAAATCATTTCCAGATGTAAGTCTGTCGGTGTTTCTGCTCCACGATAGCGCCAGAACGCTTAATCCGATTGAGCTGAAATTTGGCATGAGGGCATCAATGTTCATGGAGTTGGAAAGGTTGTGGTTGAGTCATGTTTCCATCTCGAATTATTGAACTTCTGTGTACCAAATTTCGTTGATCAAAATCACATTGATTTTTTGCCGGTCACTATATTTGCGTAAAGGATTTAATCGAACGTGTTTGATGCGTTGCTTTCTTACTATCCGAGCTTGTCCCTGACTATCCCTTTCAATTAGGTCAACCTCCAAGCCGAAGGGATCATCACGCTCAAAATTTTTCTACAAGTCTTTTGCTACTTGCCGGAAAAGTCTTAAGGTGACAATGGTATACATCTAAATATTCAAGGCAGAAAAACTCGAAGAGGCGTAGGACGAGGAGAAAATTGACTGGGTTATCTACGTTAATGTTTTTAGAAATCTAAATCAAAAATGCCTTGAGATTTGTTAACAAATAAGGTAGTTTTCGTTCCCACTAAGATCGTCACCAACGAAGATCCATGAGTAATTAAAAAATTGGTTGTCACGCCAAGACTTTTGTGGCTAGTAACCAAGGACTGATTCCATCTGAATATTAATTTTATAAACAAAATCGACGATCGCCCTCCCTCGGCCGGCGGACGAACCCGCTTGGGTTGGGCGGTCTGGTTCGTTTCTCAGTTAAAGGTAGGGTTGGGCCTAGCGCTAACAGATGGCGTTAATATTTGATTAAATGTATGGCGGAATTAATATATTATTAGTGTAGCTTGTATATTTACAATGTAATTTCGGCCCAACTAGGCATCTGTGTACCTACCATATTTAAAATCTCTAAATCCAATGTTTCCATATTGAAATATGACTAGTGCGCCCCCTGGTGGACCGATTTCAACCATAACCTTTTCAACTCTTGCCATGATCAAATGATGCTTGCATGCCGAATTTCACCTCAATCGTATTAAACGTTTAGCCTGTAACGCCCCTTAAGTACCGTTACATGCGATCAACAAATGCATCGATTTCCAGTGAAATACACTGACACAATTCAGCTATTATTTTGACTCGTGCAGCGATGAATCAGCACGATGAATCATACTTTTACTCGGAATGTTTCGGATTGCATCATTTCCCGGCCTATATAAACCGGCGAAAAAGCAACCAAAGTATCATTCCTCGAGTGATCACCTCCTCCAAGGTTGCGACGGCTTACTCGGTACCCCTCTCACGAGGTCGCTCAACGAGGTCGCTCAACGAGTCCGGCTCCTTGGTTTCCTTTCCTTATCTTTCCCAGTTGCGAAGCATCAGTCTGCAATCCCACAGACTTGAGCCGTGCCCAGTACAAGATATTAGGAGCATAAATACAATCCTCATCCATATACCCTCGTAACTGCAGTCGCGCATCCGTACACTCGCGACAACATACCTATTCGGGAAGCGTTTTTACTGGCAATATCGAAGTTTCATTCAATTCAATAAATACCTTCTGATTCACTCAAAACCGCCTTTCAATACGGAGATAACCCGTAAGTTGATACCACCACCTCACACCGAATAACTTGGAGTCTAGTGAGGGGTGGTCCCTCACAAGCCGCTATTGTAGACGAATACACACACACCGTCAGACACATAGGCAGACTATCTGGAAATGGTCTTAATAGTGTCAGAGGGGCTCAAAATAGATATTTCCGTCTTCGTCTCGATTTTTTTGATTTAGCGCGTTCACAATACTTTCGTATATACTCAAATGTTACATTATTGATCGCCAACGAATTTTCACGAGAAGCGCCACGACAGAGGCAACTGATTTTACGAGGTTGATTTTGAGCTGCTAAAACCAAACGTATTTTATATTTCCTATTCCAACCGGTGTGGTTTTGAGAGAAAGTGTAACATGCGTGAAAATGCATGCAGATTCCCCCACTTAATGGCGCTCGCGAGGATCAATTAGATTAGAATTTCTCTTGAGTTTCTCGGTGCTCTGCGTCGCAATGTCGCCTCCTCTCTGCGCTAACGAAGTAAAAGTAATCCGCTGCATCCGATCATTTCGACCGATTTATAGTGTCGTTCTGTACTGGTCGAGAAGGATCTACAATGAGGGCTGATCAAGCAGCATAACCCTGATATTGATGTGTTTTAATACAAAAAATATTTTTTAAATTACACTGGTTTATTTGCGAACTTTCCTTTTACTTATTACACGACTGCACAACAAAAAAGTGTGTAATGTGTTCAAGGTTCATCTATATATGTCTCGGTTTCTTTATTCCACCATAACTTCTAAACCCTTTCACCGATTTAGAAGTGTGTGATATTGTTAGGATCGTTATGTTATCCGAAGTGTTAGCGAAAACATTAGTCGTCCCAATATCAAGTAAATAGTTGTCTAAATGTGCATATGTCAATAAATTACCACAAATATATCGTGTTTAATGAAAAATGAAAGCTCTGATTGCATGGGTGCAGGGTGCCGATAGCATTGTGCAAGGGTCGACCCCCTTGACCTCCATGTAGAGAAAAACATACATATAAAAGATTAGGATTTTTAAAAATTAAGTTATTGTTTGGATAAAAACTTAAGCGTCTAGGTTACTCTCTAAATTTGTTCATCTCCTTGTCATTAAATTTAGTGTACTCCTTTACTCTTTTTTATTTCATTAGTTAATAGTATAGTGTGTAGATGCAGATGCACCTCCCTAAAAGTAATCCTTATAGTTGCGCCCATGTCTGATTCAGTACATTCCGGAAATATACATGTATCTATATGGATAAATACATAGACCACAAATATTTCATAGGAAAACGGTAATAAAAATACTCGTAATTATAAATACAATTGTTCGTAATTATAAATACAATAGTTTTATATTATTTTCAATAGTCATAGTCATATTTTATTAATTCCAAAAAGTACATACTGTGGAATACGTCATTTTACATTTTCTAGAAGTTATTACAACTTCATTACGTGTACATATACTTTTTATATGTAAAAGCAAGACACCATCGGATCAATTATAAAAATTCAATCTTACAGACTCAAATAACAAAAAAAAATGTAAACAACATTTTTAAATAATCTATCAATAAGTTTTAAAAATAGTCAATCAAGAAATTTTAAAATAATCACTTAATAAACAACAAGTTTTACAATAAAATCAAAACTACGGTGACAAAATATGTACAGAACAAATTTGATAAAAGCTAAATTATTTTTTAAAAACTAAGACGGCCTTGTCAAATTCATCAAAATTATAGAGAGCATGCATGGCTAAGTTTCTTTTTATGCATTTCTTAAATGCAACCTCTTGAAGAATTTTAATTTCTGCTGGCAATGAGTTGAAAAATTTAAACCCCAAATATAAATATGATCTCTGGTATAAGGAAAGCCGCACTTTGGGGATTACTACATTATTATTATTGCGAGTGTTATGCTCATGCAGACTCGAATGCTTTTCCTCGTTTTTCAAATTTGCTTTCGCATAAATTATGCACTGATATATAAATTCAGATTGAAATGTTAACATTTTTTTATTTTTAAAGATCGGAGCACAGTGGTCGTCTCTTTTTAACCCAAATATCGTCCTGAGACCTTGCTTTTGCAGTATAAAAATACGATGGCTATCTGGTGCATTACCCCATGTTAGGATACCATAAGCCATCTTCGAATGAAAGCACGCATAGTATGTGCTCATTGCGGCTTGTTCACCGGCTAGAAATTTGATTTTTCGTATGGCATAAATAGCCGAACACAGTTCCTTCGATAGCCTCTCGATATGTGGACTCCGGTTTAATTTCTGGTTTATTGTAATACCTAGAAATTTGGCCGCTTTAACGACCTGAACTTTATTAGAGTCCATGATGATATTGATATTGTTAACTTTTTTTAAGGCAAAATTCATGGCTACGGTTTTGGTGGGATTTAATAATAATTGGTTCGTTTTAAACCAGTTACTAGCTACAGAGAGACATTTGTTGCCATTATGTCCTACTTCATCGCTAGTTGTACCTTGGAATACAAAACTAGTGTCATCTGCGTATAGTAATGTATTACAATTTAAGGGCATTGAATCACCCACATCATTTATAAAAATAATAAATAATAGCCGACCCAGAATAGAACCTTGAGGTACTCCACATGTTATAGGTTTTGGGAGTGATTTAATTTTCTTTATCTCCACAATTTGAGACCTATCTTTAAGATATGACTTTATTAAGTCGAGAGTTCTGCCTCTAAATCCGTACTGCTCAAGTTTATGTAGAAGGATATCATGATTGACTGAATCGAAAGCCTTGGACAAATCACAGAATACCGCGAGCGGATTTAGAGAGTTGTCCAAGGCTTTTAATATGAGCTTTACTAGTTCCCCAATTGCCATGGTGGTTGATTTATGTTTCTAAATCCAAACTGGTTATTCGATAGTATGTTCTTTTTAACCAAGAATTCTAAAAGACGATTGAAAATTATTTTCTCGAAAACCTTTGCAAAACAAGGCACCAAAGATATTGGGCGAAAATTATTTAGTTCTGTTTTTGAACCTTTCTTATGAATAGGAAGTACTTTCGCTATTTTCATTTTAGAAGGAAAGACTCCTAGTTTTAGGCAGCTATTTAAAATGGGAAGCAATTTGGGTGTAATTACGGCGGACGCATCTTTTAAAAGTTTCATAGAATGTTCCCAAATATCAGTCGCAGGTTTAGACTTCAGGCCTTTTATACAGGAAATTAGCTCCGTTTCAGTAATTGGATAGAGATATATGGATTCTGGAACCGCTACTATATTATTAGCCTTCTGACTGGACGGCAGCGCCTTATTTATAGTATTACAAGCGTTGATAAAAAAGTCATTAAAAATGTTAGCTAGTTCTTCTGGTTCTGTATATTTTATATTATCATGGATTACTTCAGTTATATTGTCATGGTCATTGCCTTTGTTTCTACACTCACTATTAATAATTTTCCATGTGGCCTGTATCTGATTTCTAGAGTTTACTATTTCTTGTTTAATACTAATCCGTTTTGCTGTTACCACAGCTTGGTCATAAACGTTTTTGTATTTTAAGTAGTAATTTTTGAGTCCGCTACTATTGTCGCTATTGCAGATATCTTGTAAGAGTTGAAGCTTAGTCAGTGATGTTTTCAGCCCTGGAGTGATCCAAGAGCGTTTTTTGTGTTGGTCTGCGCAATGTAACTTTTTTGGAAAACAAGCTTCAACATTACAGTTAAAAAAGTGTCCTCGGGATTGAGCAAGTCTAGGTAAAGGTGTTCATTAGCAATTTTGTTGCAGAAATTAGCTATATTATTGGTGGTAAAAGGTCTTTTCCAAACATGCCCTCCATTAGTCGGTTTTTTATGGACTTCAGATTCTAAGAGCTGTGCGTTGTGATCTGAGAAATCGATCAATATATTTCGTACTGAAATTTTATCACAGGATATGTTGGAAAATATCAGGTCAATACACGTGGCGCTTAAATTTTGTATTCTTGTAGGGAAATCAACTAAACTTTGGAGGTTGTATGTTCTTAAGAAATCACATAGAGTTTTTGCGTAGTACGATTGCTTCAGTAGATCAATATTAAAGTCCCCAGCCATAATTATCGTGTTATTTTCACAAGAAAGAAGATCCATCACTTTTCCTAGTTGATTCATAAAGATGTCAAAATCGCTGTCTGGAATTCTGTAGACGCAGACTACTGTGTAATTAATATTCTTAATTTGAACGCATGAAAGCTCGATAATTTTTTCCCGGGAGAGATTAACGATGTCGGCTCTATCTGCAGCTTCAAATTTGTTGGTTGAAAGGATACAGCTGCCGCCCCGAATATGGCCAGTCCTGCAGAAGTGGCTTACTAGCTTATAGTTGTTTAAATAGAACGAACTTAAGCTACAGTCATTTAACCAATGTTCTGTTAGGCATAATAAATTGACTTCATTTTGTTGACACAAAATTTCTGTCTTTAAGGATTTCTTGCTGGCTCCTTGAATATTGAGGTGCATAATACTAAAATGGTCCATTGTATGTTTTCTTTGTAGTGTCGTATCTTTTATAACATTTCTGGTTTTAATGGCGAGCGCATTGTTTCGATTAGTTACCTCGAAAAAACTGTTGACATGTCGATAACGTGTTAATTATTGAGTCGTTTATTAGTCGACATAGTTTCCATTTTCCTCCTGAATTTATCATCGAACCATTCTGGTTATAATATATTTTCTTGTATTATACGCTGGTTTAGTTGCGAACTATCCTTTCAATTTTTAAACTTTGTATAATTTGTTTTTAAAATCGTTTATATTTTTGGCACACCCAACACTGTTAGGAAGTTCCAATTAATCACAAATTCACAAATGTGATTAAAGATTAACGAAACGATAAGGGGGAGGGGGTGTATTATTGCGATTAATGAAATATATATATTTTTTTTTTACCCCAAATTTCATTTTAAGATTATTAACTTCATAGGTGAGGGCTTAATATTTGAAATTGTCTACAATGCCCTGAATGTATACGATGTTCTTACAAAGTTCGCCTAAGTTAAAAATAGTTTTCTGTATCAGTCCAATATTTTTTACAACAAGATTTCATTGTGCGTTAATGTTTCTTGGAGACGTTGAATTTAAGAAAAAGGTCCAGGATAAGCTTATTAAAAACCCAATGTATTCTGTTAAGGACTTTGAAAGTATTGAATTGTATAATATTCCAGGATTATTTTTATTACAATCTGCTTTTATTTTATTTTTTTTATGTTTTATTATTTACATTATTAAATCCAATAATTTTGATTATCGAAGATGGATTATAATTTATTTCTTTTTCGTTCAGTATTAGCAAATAATTGGTAAAACAATTATGGAAGTAACATCTGCATAAACTAGGTGTTTGCATTGACTGTTGCAGCGGGAACGCCATTCATATAAATGATGATTAAAGTATGTCCGAGACAAGACCCTTGGGGGAATCCGACTGTTAATTCTTTAGTTTGTTTGTTTGTTTCTACTTTTGTTGTGACATTTCACGATGGACGGATTTATAGACCATACGACAATCTCTTAAAATCAACCATACTATGAGATGTTTAGGTGTATGTGTGCTTGTAACAAATGTCTAAATGTGTGTCTTATTATTGTGTGTCTTATTGATTGACAGAATTAGAATGCGATTCCGTTAATTTTATCCCAATGGAAAATTGTGACCCAGCCGGGAACCGAAGCCTGAAACTTATAATCCATGGTCAGGCTACCTAACACCTATGCCACCGGTCGTTTTGCTCCGGATACTTAGGATACACTAACGGCAATCTGCTGTCTATTTAGCGATAACGTCGCAAACCATTTTGCCGATCATTGAAATTACCCCGAAATTCAACGCAATAATAAACCAATTAATTAATTACAAGAATGAGTTTAAAACCCCTGGTCGCGGAGCGGTCGCTCCAGTTATTGCAGAGTCCCTGATACTAGTTCGCGGACTCGTACCAGTTCCGCCGGTCCAACACAGCACTCGCACTTCGGACGCACTTTATCTCACCTCGAGCATTACCAACACATATGCAAACACGAGCTATCACTTTTAACTACTATAGACATAGAGTAATTAATTAGGATGAATGAAATGGGGTAATAGCTTTGCACCGAACTTAGACTACCTATTTATTGCGCTTAGATCATGAAGTTAAATCAAGTAAAAGATGTAGACTACATACAGTACATACAGTAGACTAGTTTCCGTGTTTCCTATATATTCACTTTGCTCATATGTTTCGTGTGATACATCAATGGGAATATGACGGAATAGTATTTATTATTATATATCTCATTATTACGTTAATTTAGTATATAATACTATTGATTGATTTGCACAATAGTATTGTTTATAATTACATAAAAATATTGAAGATATTAAAAAAACTTTGTAATCACATTACAAATAAGGTCTTTCGGCGATGTTTCAACCGTGTTCAATGTTTAGTCTACTCTACCCTAGACACCGTCAGCTGCAATATCGCCGAAACGTCGGATGTTACAAACACCAGGCAGTAAATTCGTTTTTATCTTATTTATAATAATTAAAAAACTGTTTATATATAATGACAATAAATGACTTTGACATAGGCACTTTAAAGCAGTTTCCAATACATTAAAGAATCGGTGTTTTTTTGTGGGTATATATTTAAAAATATGCTATATATTTTAAAGCACCCGGATAGTTTTTTTTTTAAATGATTTTTTCAATTTGGTAAACAAATAGTTTTTAGGTAGGTGAGTTTTTAATGAATGACATCCTAATTGATTGAATCAGTATGAGCTAATAAGCAAATTTTGATATATTTTTTTGGGAAAACACATTAAAATATCACGAATATTATTTGTTCCAGATATTTTACTCTTGACAGATAGCGCAGCGCACTCAATGCTTGTCAAACTTTTACTTATAAGTCATACATTTTACTTCTAAGTATTTTCTAAAAAACAACCAAAAAAAATATATTTATTATATAATCCTTGCTTTTTTACTAATTACTAATCAAAAACTCAAACTGTATAAATGATATATTGAACTAATAATAATTGGTAAAAATGCATTTAGTGACTTTCGTCAAAATATTGACGATATACAACTATGTATATATTTCACCTTTTTCCTAATAGAACAATGTCGATTTAAAGAAATCGACTAAAGTGACGTTCCTCGTTTCGCGCCAAAATCGCGCAGTATAGAACAATGCGTTTGAAGGCGCACCGCAGTATGCCCGGTACGCGGCCGTCCCTTTTGTCATAGTCAAACGAAATCGAAAAGAAGTTTCACCGGACAAAGAGGCTGCCGCGCGCGGTGTGGTCACGATGGCTGGAGGCGAAGCACTTGCCATGCAACTCTCAATGGAAGTGGACAAAAAGCGTCTTCGGCATGCGCGGACGATTGTTATCATCGGACAGCGGATAACGAGAAGTTTTCA
This sequence comes from Micropterix aruncella, assembly GCA_944548615.1. Classification (NCBI taxonomy): domain Eukaryota; kingdom Metazoa; phylum Arthropoda; class Insecta; order Lepidoptera; family Micropterigidae; genus Micropterix; species Micropterix aruncella. Next base: position 28,120,512 of record OX155963.1, read on the forward strand.
GGTAAATCGAACGGTGAAAGTTATACTCGAGCCAGATCAAGCGTGACCGAGCTGCCGTGGAAGAATAAGCTGGGGATGACGCGCTCTTCCTCTATTAAGAGTAGTCAATAGCTGTCTTATATAATCAGCATCAATATAATTAGTGCTACAACACATTGCTACTCATAGCTTCGTGAATAAATTTCGTCATTTAACCCTAACTAGGGTTGCCAGATATCATTTAAAAAAAAAACGGAAAGTTTTTCATTTTTTTCGTAAACTGATAAAATTACTGAAACTCGCATAAAAGCTTAAACTTTGTAACAAATTTTCTACTAAGTGCAATCAGATGATAAAAAAAGAGGGTATCTAATTTTTAATATATTTATTCGTCTTTATATGCCTTTCAATTTTATTTCATAGTATTCTACTGCGAAACAAAGCACTTTCTGAGCAAAAAACTCACAGTTGAAACCGCACGGATATTTAAAAAAATACATATATTTGAGTCATGGCGCAATAACCTCTGTACCAAATACTACAATTAATTTCATTTGGTAATTTTTAATCACATCCTTTTATTTATTAGATCACAAAAAAACATCCTTGTAGTTTAAAATAAATATAGTTTGTATCTCCCCTAACTAGGCAGAGCCTGTTCTAAGGAAGACACAAAAAAAAGGAATTAAAAAATAATATCTTCTAGAGCAAAATTTTTAAATTAAATTAGGTTAAAAATTAAAATTTCAGAAGAAAATAATTTAGAAAATATAAACAAGTACCTAATAATAAATAATAGTTGGTAATATGTAATATTGAATAATATTTAACTATACAGATTAACAAAGAATATTTACTAGTAACACGAATATAACAAATACTTAATAGAATAAATATAAATATACGTACGCATAGCAAAAAAAAGACTTTTTTAATTGTCATAAATGTTTTTCCGTCTCTCTTCTACCAAGGTTATTTAAATATTTATAATAAAATGCACCATTCAAATAATATATATCTATCATTACCATTTTTAATCTTAGGGTTTTTAACCATATATTTAATAACCACCATTTTTAACCTTAACCTAACGTTCGTCAAGGAATTAATCAAATAATTTGAACTTAATATACTTGTTTGCTAGTACCTAATTCTAGCTCAATTACTTATAAACTTAATATGCAAAACAACGGTATTTACTATAAATATTTATATCCATACATTCACTATACGACGTATCTGTATTATATATTACACCATCGTCTAACTCCTTCTTCCTAATCACTTCCGATTTTCCGCCTTTCTTAGCGGCTTCCTATTTCTAGCTTTTTAATGTAAATATGTCACAGGAAACGATTATCGGCCTAAGGTTTTCTTTTTACACGACTGTCCAACAAAAAAGAAGTGTCATGTGTTCAGGGTTCATCTACGTACCGTTTCTTTATTCCACCATAACTTCTAAATGCTTGAACCAATTTAGAAGTGTGTGATATTGTTAGAATCGTTGTGGCATCCCGAGTATAGAATACATTAAACATCCAAGTATTAAGGGAGTGGTTGTCTAAATGTCAAAACGTCCAAATGTCTATCTACATAATAAAAATGAGTCGGGTTTTATATATGTTATCTAATAACTGACGAGCGGCTGGCCCGATTTGTATGATTATTTTTTGTTTTGTTCATAATCACTTCGGTCATACTATAGGCTATAAAATATCCGGAAAATCTCTCGGAAAAGTAGGGAAAATATGAAAAACCAAAAATTATTTTAGTACCGATCACAGATGGCGTTGTTTGACAAGAATAAAAATACGGAAATTCGAAAACCAAGATGGCGGCACGGCACGAAAACTGACATTTGTCAAGTTGAATTTTTCTTTGACGCTACGAATTTTTCTTAGCGTCTTCGTGATTCTGAAGATAAATCAACTGAATTAACTTAACTTGTGTAATTCGTTAATGTTCTTCCAGGTTTTGCAATCATTTTTCACAGTTATGCAAGGGCGCAGACGCTGCAATGGTGACCGCTCGAGCAAGACGACAAAGAGAGGTTCGAGCAACTGAAAGCGATGAGCATTGCCGAGAATTGAATGAAGCGGCATGGATCCGTAATGTTGCAGTGCGAAGACGATTGAATTTGAGACAAAACACATACAGAGAGGCATTCTATTATAATTTGTCCTTACAATACGGTGTTTATGAATGCGTGCAAATTGGAGAAATGGATTATTTGTGCCAATATTTCAATGCCTTGAAGTACCGCCACGAACCACTCGGTTTGTGTTGCGCAGGGGGTAAAACGAGATTGACACCATTGGTTCTACCACCAGAAACATTAGGATCGTCGGTGTCTAGAAATGCACCAGATGCTAAGAATTTTCTGTCGTACATACAATATTACAATAATTGCTCCAAATGACTTCATTTGGTACAACACATATTGTTCGCGACAATTTTATGCCCACATTAAAGGTAATTGCTGCACACTTATTTACAAATTATTCAATTAACCATCACTTCCGTGAAACATTCTTAACGCCAGAAAATTTGTGATTGCAGAATCAAGGCAAAATTTTCTATGAGCTGGATTCGCTGTGCCGGTGCCAGATGCAGAATATAAACTTCTGCAAATCTTTTTATGGGTAATCACGGGAATAAGTGCAGCAACGATGTGCTTACAATCCAAAGACAAAGCAACACATTTTTCAGCAGTTGCAGACATTTTTTCATGAACACAATGCGTTGGTGGCATTTTTCGAAACTGCACTTGACCGAATGCCCTCTGATAACCACCAAATCGTAATTAGAGCAGACAAACTCCAGCCGGGGAACATTCTCGGCACTTCAACGCTCCAACGATTGATAATGTCGCCATATTATGGTGGCGAACACTCTGATAACCGTGACATTGTATTGCATCGACGTAACAATCAGTTGACACAACGAAAACAAAACGAAAAACATTGTGTGCCATAGAGCACTGCATTAAAATACATTCCATTCGATTGGAAACAAATTCACTTTGTTCCAGCTAAAATCTGAAAATAAAATAGGAATCATAGAGAGTCAAACACAATCGTACTATTTACACACTTTTTTCTTCCATTTCGAACTCAACGAGCAAAACTAATACACAAATGGCGATTGATTAAACAGCTATTTTGGTGAAACATAAAATAAACAATCAGATTGGAATCACGATTGATAATTTGAATTTGTAATAAAGATGCTGAGTTTACTACTTTCAACGAAGAATTCAAACAAACAATACAAATGTCAAACAACTGTCAATGAAAATTACCCAAGTTAACGCCATCTGATGCCAAACGAACAAATTCGTGGCGAGACAAAGTTCGCCGGGTTCCGCTAGTAAATTAATATAAATATATCGTGTTTAGTGTAAAATGAAAGATTTGATTGAGTACATTTCGAAAATATACATGTACTAGCTGCGCCCAGCGGTTTCACCCGCGTGGTGATGGAAAATTGTGATAATGATGATAGAAAACCATATATCTTTATAAATTATAGCCTATGTGTTATTCTGATGTGTAAGCTATATTATTGTAAAGTTTCATCAAAATCCATTCAGTAGTTTTTGCGTGAAAGAGTAACAAACATCCATACATACATACAAACTTTCGCGTTTATAATATTAGTAGGATATATATGGACAAATACACAAACTACAAAAGTTTGATAAGAAACTGTAATAAAAATAACTATAAATACAATTGTTCACTTTCTGTAACGGCAGTTGTTTTTAGTGTTGTTTATTTTTTTTTTATTTGCTTGGTAATCTATTTACTTGTTTCTATGCAGGTAAGTACGTATATTATATGCGCTATTCAAATTCAAATTCAAAATTCTTTATTTATTTATAATATTACATGTTAAAATTCAAAGCCATCCTAACTAGGCCTCGCCTGTACTAAGGTAGGCTTAATATAAAAAAGGTATAGTGGTTTTCGTAACTAGCTGTAATTCATCTTTGTATATTATTATGGTACATTTGAGAAGTTAAAAATAGAATAAGAAAGCGTAATAATATTAAATTTAGGTACATACATATAAATATATACATACATATATAAATAAATATATACTTTATAGATAAATATAAAATAATACTATATATTATATACATATATCTCACAAATCGTGCACTATTTTAATATATATGTTATTAATGTCTCCGTTTCTTGTCGACCCATAGTCAAAAGTGACTTAGTTAGGTTTTTCTTTACGCCGTGACTATTCCTAGATTTCAATCCTGTAGGAAAAACACTATTCATTTTGTTGAACAGTCGAGGAGCAATGTAAGAGAAGTGTTTTTGTGCAAAACTTGTTCTCTTTTTTTGGATTAAGTGCTGTCTGGTTGTTGTTACTCGTGTTCCTTTATGGTGTGTTGAATATAGATGATAATTGTCATGATTATAGTAGTAGAGTAGGACTACCTTAGCGTATATTTGACGAACGTCAAGGACTTTAGATTCATTGTACAAGCTCTCAGAAGAATACCGGAAGGGTTTTCTGTGTATTACTCTTAATAGCGACTTTTGGGCTTTAATTAGAGGATCAAGTGCTTGCAGCGAGGCTCCACCCCAAGCTATGATTCCGTAGTAAGTTATGGGCCAATGCGAAATATATCGTTCGTACTAAATCTTTGGATACGGCATTTCTTATTAACTTGAATATATGTACAAGTTTTCTCAATTTTGTTGCAGTGCACCTGATATGATCTTCCCACTTCATTGTATAGTCCAGAGTTAATCCTAGGTACTTTCCAGAAATAAATAAATAGCTATATGTTTCCAGAAATAAATAAATGTGAAATTTGTTTAGATTTCCTTGAAAGCATACTAGCTCATAGTAGATTTTGGATTCACTATGACAATTATGTATTTGCCTTGACATAAAAGTGGATATGAGATAAAATATCACCCATCGCATTCACAGTAGGTCGAGTCGGAAAAACTGATATGTATAAAGTATATATTGACATTTTATTATCTGATGTCAGGACGCATATGTGCATGACACTCGGCAAGGTCTTGTCGGATAATAATCGCGGCGTGGCGGATCTACATACGTGACAAACAGGTCCATCTCGCCGGCTAAAATGGTATAATTGCAGGACGATCGAGCTGTGACATTGAGTGCGGAAGCGACAGACCCTGAATCGCAAGAGGCATATATGCGCGGCCACAAAGCGATCTGCATCGCAACGCATCGCATCACTGTCATCCGATATGTTAATGCCATGCCATTTAATGGCATAACATGTGGGGGCGGATTCACTATACAGAAGAGCGGCGGTTTCACCATCAATACAATTTTAAAGCTGATATAATGAATCCGTGTATACCGGTCGGTACCTGATGGATTCGTGCAGCTTGGGCCCGATAACCTATTTGTTATTTTGGGTCGGCTTAACTCACGGTTTAACTCGCATCCCGTAGCCTCCTCGAAGACTTTTTTATTTTTTATTTTATTTATTTAGGTAAGGAAGGTTTTATTTTATTTATTTAGGTAGGTTATTTATAAGGTGGACTGTTTTGGCCTAAGTCTTCTGCGTCACTTCACGGGAGATAGAACGTATATTTCGTTAAAAATTCCTGAGGTGACGGGTTCGCCGGTTGATGACAACTCTAGTTGCATATTATTAACATCACCAGTTAACATAAGAATATATTGAAATATATTTTATTATATTCGTAACGAACTAATGATGGAAACATAAAATATATTTACGCTTAGAAGATATTTCTGTAGCTTTAACGAATAGCTTATGTAATAGGAAAGTGGGTCCCTTCACCTACCAGTTTTAACGATGACGTCCAAAATAAGACCGATTTGAACCCATACGTCATCGTCGCTGCGCATTTCGTTGTGAATTTGATCCGATTAGTGCGAGATATCATCGCAACTCTCATATCGGATGTCGCAATGAAATCAAAACTAGTTCTTGTCGCTTAGTCAATTATAATAATCCAGACGCGACGTATGGGCTGGTCTTTGAAAAGGTCTCGGTGTCGCAACAACAACGACGACCGGTGACGCCTATTGATACCGCCGATCGCAAGGCTATCCGCACTAGCACAGAAGCTTACGGTAGTTTGAGCTGAGCCGTCGGGCACAAGAATACTAATTACATATGGCATAATATTCGAGGGGAATAGCAGAAAAATATTTGCATCGTGTCGGGGACCATACTAATGTAGCCATACCAAAGCAACAGTAACAAACAATATATTAAAGAGAATAAAAAATTCGACTACCGTTACAGAAAGTAAACTATTGGATTTATAATTATATATGCGATAAAGAAACACTGCGAATGGTGCATGGAATTATAGCTTGGGGCTCATGTACAAAAACAACAATGGACCGACTATTAAAAGCACAAAAGTTACTAATAAGAGTCATAAACAAAAAGCCTCCTCGGTACAGTTCAAATCAGCTCTTTGCGGAGTTTAAGGTTTTGGATATCTGCCAGCTATTTATTAAGCAGTGCCTTGTAAGCTTTCACAAAACTAAAGAGTACAGAGCAAGAAGTCAACAAATGTACTTAACGAGAAATGCTGAAAAGGAATTTTTTCACAATTCCAAAGGTAAAAAGCACATTTGCCCGAAGACAATGTTTTTTTATCGCCCCGAAAGTTTACAACTCACTATGTGAAACCACGAAAAACGTGAAAAATTATGTAACTTTTAAAGGTAAAGTAAAAAATTGGCTTCTAGATATTGGGCATTCAAAAACTAAAGATCTTATTAATACTGTAGGGGGAATTTTAAGAAAATATGTATTTGTAAAATTGTGCAATATTACATATCATTTTCTTATACATATATATTAGAATGTAGTGTTAATTCATATATTTGTATATATTATTACTTATTTTCCACTTAAATTTATTGAATATAATGTAAAGTTTACTTTATTTTAGTCCTTAATTGCATACATATTTTTTTCTATTTTAAATTTTACTTTAATTTGTGTAAACAACACATTTGTTAGATTTAGAAATATTTGAAATTTGATCACCTTCGTCAGTTCGCGATTTACAAAAATACAGTTGGTATAACACAGCACAGCCAGCTCCGCGCTGTGCTAACTTTGTAATATTTATTCATTATTATCTTAATTGTTTTACGAGATAATGTTATAAATTCAAATTTCAATGCGATCATTTTACAGTTATTCTTTTTACGATCCGTATAGTAGTTTAAAAGTTATGGTCGTTTTTTCTCAAGGCCATCGACTTCACGCGCAAAACTGTCCCGGGCAGAAGTGACGACTAAATTTTTACCCCGCGATTTTAAGTGTGTGGACACAATCATTTTTTTATATGATATGGGGGAAATCGCTGAAGCCGTCGGAGACTATGAAAACCATGGAAAATGCGATGACTTAATTGGGTTACTTGATCTTGGCAAGAAAGATGTTGATCTATCAGAATTCCAAGGTTCTTTTATTAACCCTTCCTATTTGAGTTAACCATTTTTGGTTAGACGCTTACAAATGCTAAAATTGTATCTAACCAATATTGGTTAGGGCGCTCCGCGCTGCGTAAAATGCCAACTTTTTAAATATTTATTCATTATTATCTTAATTGTTTGACGAGATAAGGTTGTAATATTATAAATTTCAAATTTCAATGCGATCATTTTACAGTTATTCTTTTTACGATCCGTATAGTAGTTTAAAAGTTATGGTCGTTTTTCTCAAGGCCATCGACTTCACGCGCAAAACTGTCCCGGGCAGAAGTGACGACTAAATTTTTACCCCGCGATAGAGGGGTTAACAGTTTTGATATATTCGACTTTTTTTTTTCATTTACACAAATTGGCGGTGTCTGCATCCACATCCACAGTGTTTGCTATTTTTTCAACCGTGAATGCTATTATACAATTTAAATAAAATGAAAGACTTTCTTTGCACACAAAATACGCATTCCATTTTTGGAAGATTAATTTTTATGTAATACACCTCAGATTGGCTTCATACTAGTGACTGATATTTTATGGTAGTTAGCATTGGGCTCCCGATGTAATGCGAATAAAGGTGACACGGATGATGTATCTTTGTGTGACTTACGACTCGGTGATTCAGAAGCTAGATCGGCTTACAAAAGAAAAATAATCCCAGATCATCATTCCGAAAACGCGGAAGGAGACGAAGGAAATCGGTCGTTTGGGAATGTGGCCAGTATATTTTTTTTGCCAGCAGATTCCTTCGTTTTAAATTTGTTGGGGTGGGAGAAGCTCTGTGCTTCCACTGCATGGACACTGCATACCCATGTTTCATCAACAGTCACTAACCGTCGAAAAAAGTCAGTGTCCTCACCAAGCTGTCCCAAGTTTACCCAGTAAGAGTGACTCCGGGTGCCCTTTTGAAATGGTAAAAGCATCCGCTGAACTCACTTCGCAGTAACCTTTGACATGTCTAAATGTTTACGTATTATGTTCTAAACTGTACCCGTCAAGATTCTCATTTATTCAGCTATGTGGGAAACCTTCAACCGTCTGTCGAACAGTCGTATTATACTTTTTTATAAGTCAGTTACCTATAATTAATTATCGTTTAACCTCATAGGGTTGAATCTCTTCTCTCAGTTTTCCGAATTTCCATTTTCTACTGATGGATAAAAAATCAATGCTCGTTTCGTTACCTTGGGGATTGAATTTTGCAAATCTCTCGTGTACGTATTTCTTTATTTAATGTAGGGCTATCATTCTCCCAAATTGCAAATTTCCTTTTTAAACTTCTAAGAGATACCTGTTTGACATGTACACATTTCAACACCATGTTTCACTCCCTTCGGGTGAAAAGTAAAAAAAAAAAAATTATTAATTAATTTATTTTATTTTATAGCAAACTTACAGATAGTAAATACATTTAAAAACATATTCAAACGAAACAAATTTACTATCCTATGAATAGTTTGCAATGCTTGCATTACAAATTAACAGAAATAACATGAACACGTTGATAGTACAAAAATATTATAATAAAGCTAATAATAATATAAGGGTGAGAAAAGTTATAATTAAATAAGTTGTTAATAAGGTTATTTGCATATATCCGTCTTAGTGCTTATTTACTATATTAGAGTAAGATATGTTCAAAATTTCAATGTTCTATGTTGAACGGCTTTTGTTTAGGTTTGGTAGATGAGCTAGCCAGTTAGTCAGTGAATCAGTGAGGACTTTGATTTTATATATGTAGATAACCTTTATATTCAAATTATCGGCATCGCTCCTAATATATATTACTATTTCAATAATGTACTTACAAGTCGAGGCAAAATTCATTGTCTCAAATGCTTAAAATAGAGACCGCTCTAGCTTCACGTCATATAAATAGGTTAATCAATTGTAGGTAAACTATTGAGTATTCAAATTCATTTTTTTTTATTTTACGAAAATCAAAATAACAGTTACAGGTAAATTAAACCTAACCTAACTAGATCGCACGAGAGGTCCGCACTAAGGTAGGCTCAGATTCGTATAATTAGGCACTGCCTAATGCTAAATAAAAAATACATTGAAGAATGCCGTGAAAAATAAAATCAAGTAAACTAAAATTTTAGTAAAAAATAAAATTTCAAATAATTTTAAAAGGTATGTGATAATAATAATATAGAGAACAAAAAGCATGACAATCATAAATATATTGTAGGTGAATAATAATGATAATAATAGCTACTGTGTATTGAATTGAATTTTAGGCAAAGTAGCAAATGAATATCGACTATATACAATCTAAGACTGTATATGCAAAAATATATAAAATCTATAAAAGCGCGAAGGAAGCTCCTATTAATTAGTCAGACGGAATTCCGCTGAGTAATATGCATTATTCAGCGGAAGCCACAATGCCCATATTTAAAGTCTAAGAAATTAGCTTATGGATGTACTATATTCTACGGTTTTAGCTTTCAACTTCTACGGGGATCTACAAATCAGAATAGAATGAAACACTACGACTAGAACATAACTACATTTTGTCATAGGAATGTGCTCCAAGGATTTTCGTAACATTTTGTATGAAAACAGTTTCCATGAAACGCCCCTTCATTCCGTTAAAATAGTTTTATTGGCTGTTAAAGGTTAGTTTAGTACATTTCATATTATTATTTAATGGGAAAATTAGTTTAATTGAGATTTCTGCTAGTACGTCCGCATCCTCCTCATTTCGGTCATTTTCAACAACGACTGAATCCCCGTATCGCGCTTGCCAATGATTGCGCTTGCCATGGGTATGAAGTATTGATTTCCTGAATGTGTGGCTCGAAGTGGTATGTGTCGGAAGAGTAGCTAGCGTCGCATCGCTAGCGTCCAACTTGAAGAAAAGTACTAGATAGGCCTTGCCCAGAAACCGAAAAAGGGTAGGATTGGCCACTTACCAAGAATAGATAAATTAGGTGCAAATTAAATCCATATAAATGATTTATTTTGGTAATGTCAGTATTAGTGATTTTGAAAATCTGATGCAATATATCAGATTTTCAAAATCATTTTTCTCATTTTCCAAGTCATTTTAAAATCATGAAAATGGTCATATAAATCATCGAAAGCATTCTAAAATTATGAATAATTATAGATTACAACAAAAAAATCTTATGATCCGAAAAAGGTCGAAAGGCTATTTGGTTTTATAACTCTAAGGATCGTCATAAGTCTGGTGAATGTCTGGCACATCAAGACGCTCTAGACACTGTACCTGCATGTTAATTACGTTTATGATATAACTGACTTTCGCTTGAGATCTGAATGAATGCTCTCTGAGAGTGAGCATTTTGCTGAACTGTAAATTTCCACTACCACATAATCTACATACCTGACCATCTACATTTGTTGATTTGTTTCGGTACTTTTTATTGTATTATGTGATTATTTTTGATAAAGTACCAAAGTTGATGGTTAAAAGTTTGATAATTATTTATTTTATATGTAAATGGAAATAAATCTGTTTTTTTTTTAATTTATCTACCGTGTAAAGCCGACTTTAGTCAACGTCACTGTCGCTTTGTTATGACTGTAATTTAGTCGCTACGTAATTTGTGGTCATATCAACTTTATTTTATACTTTTGTAGGTAGATAGATACATTCACTAAAAAATCTATTTAAATGGTGTTTAATGTTAATATTGTTTCAATCAAATGAATATTATATTTAATTTATTTTACGTCAATATATTTTCAACAACTGTCGATTTATAATATGCAATAAATAGGGTTAGGTAATTGATTAACGACAGGCTTTTGTTGTATATTCTGAATGAATAAATTGATACTGATACTGATAGTGATGTATCTTATTCGTGACCTAAGTCTACTTTGACTTCAAATTCCACTTTGACATATACACCGAGAGAATAATTAAAATGGCACAGTAATCGAATGAGGAACTACCCCGAGAAGGACTCTCGCGTCCCAGGCCTCACGGCTGGTGGATCGGCTTCCTCTGGGGGATCGCTTCCCTACCGAACGGTTTGCGCACCGTGCGGCTACATGCAATCGGTATTGTGCACTTTGATCAATTAATAAATAAGTCGTAAGACTATGGAAATATACCGTTTACTATGGGGCCAGTGTGGAGGTTGACCCATCGTCTACTACTTTTGAAATGACCAATTGGCTACTTGATCCTAAATTCAGAGCCGGGCAAAAGCTGCAATGGGGCGCGATGGATTCAAACTAAATTATCGCTGAAAATACGCCAAGTAGGGACTGCGCAAGTATCCTGATAGTTAAATCCAGACCCAGATATCCTGCCAAAACTGGTAAGGTGTTGGCCTCTGAGGGGCATGTTGGCTTTGCTGGTTTGTATCGTCCCCAAGCTTTCTACGCTTGCCTCACAGGAGACAGAACGATCATTATCTTTCAAACATTCTGGGGTGACGGGCTCACCCGCTGTAGTCGACATCTCCAACTGTTGTATGTAGTCGCCCATCTTTATATTTTTTGAACGTTGTCGCATAGCGTCGCGCACCGTGACATATCGCCCGCGGCCAGCCAAGGCCGGTGGGTTTCGCTCCGCTCAAATCCCGCCCATCCGCGGAACGAAGCCGCCAATCGCATGCACGCCACTGATAACCATCGCTCACTACTCACTCACTGGCCACTCGCCCGACATCCATTAGAGGTCTCCTCTTCCGATATCACACCCGACATTAGCGATATACACGCGAGATAAGCTTCAAGTACACCCACCAACAGCGCCGCCAGTGGCGCGCCGAAATTCAAACAAGCGCGAACAGTAAAAAAAAAACATCTGCAAGTATATCATTTACAGGAGATTCGCAAGCCATTTGTATATAAGTAGATCGAAGTTTATTTTTATATTAATCGATGTCATCGTTTACGCGTATCGATTACACACATACAACGGGGTCAAATGTCACCCTATTTTTTGTGCACTTTATCAAGTTAATAAAAATGGCATGTTAATAATTATTATGTCACTGTAATAAGAAATTGTATGCATAATAAATAGTTAATTTTGATTATTTTGTATTTTCTCATCTACCAATTTATGTCAAATGTCTTCTATTAACCCGTCGGACACCGACAGTCCCTATAGGTATTTTGCGGCGTTTGACAGATCCGCGCGTAACCGTTTCGGCCACCTGCTAAGATGGGAGTAATGGGAACATTATACCGCTCTGAACCTTGCTGTGGCGTACCAAAAAGCCTTGCAAACCTAATTCTCAAACAAATATGTTTAGAACAATCCGTCAACCACTGGAACAACACGCCAGGGTTGAATCAATCCAAAGCGCTAATTAAGGCCTACGACCCTAAGACGGCCCGTGAGGCCTTATCGCTAAATAGGAACAATCTACGCATACTGGTGAGGGCGCTCACGGGGAATTGTGGCCTCAACAAACACATGTACAACCTCAAACTCCGAGACACAAAAATGTGCAGGTTCTGCTAAGGGGCAGAGGAAACTCCTCTGCACCTCATGTGCGAGTGTAGCCCGCTGATGCGTAAAATATACATCCACTTGGGTGGTCATTACCTCCAACCTGAGGAGGTAAAACAATCTGGGGCCAAAAGCCTGTTGCGGTTCTTAAATGACGCGACGCTTAGCGCAGAACTATAGTAGGTGGCGAATACAATAGATCAGCAATGGTCGCAGTGTTATAAGGCTCATAAAGAACTTAGAAAAGCCCCACACAACATTTTTTTTTTTTTTTAAAACCGTTTCGGCCGGCCTCCATATATAAGTAGGTGAATAACAATATTAATTACTAGTTAACAAGAGGGAATTCATGAAAAAACGATATTGTTAGTATTTATTCGCATAGTCGACCAAAAACTTGCGGCGCAGTTTCTTGCGCGTGGAGGCTGGTTTCCGAGCGGTTAAGTACAAAACTCTATTCAATAAATCAAATCGTGGTCTTGGTCGCATAGATAACGAAAGCGCCGCGTTGGTAGTGCTTTTTCAACCATTCGTAGCTAAAGTTGTGTCAGAGATATATCGCTGTTTTTTACCAGGTAACTAATAAAGTGAGAATTTAAAATAACATAGAAAGAATGGGGTGATGTGACCATTATTTTAAGTAAATGGACCTTCTTTGAAAAAGGTATGAAAAAATGTCATTACGTTCTTTTTTTAAATTAGAATATTTATTTTTATCATTATTTCATGTATACCTACTGTGAAACAACTGTTAGTAATCATTATATTAAACTTTATTTCAATGAAATATATGACATAATTCAAAGGTTATCTAAGTTTTTAATCATAAAGTCCAAAGCAGAAAATAAAAATATTTAAATATCACCTTTTAAAAAAAGTTTTTTATATATTTTTTCATATATTTTTACTATTGGTGAAGTGAGTTCTAGTGTTACCCAAATGTATGCACTTTATCGATGTGTACGCTGAATATATGTTGTGTGTACGATTAAAAACGAAACGAGAAACATGTAAGTATAATACTAGAAAAACTTAAATTAGTGATGAAAATGCAAGATGGACAAAAATAAAGAGGCGAAAATATTACGCATTCGATTTTTGATATTGTTCTTTTCCTCCAGATAATGCAGTTTGCGCAGCAGCCGCTTTCCTCAGGACCGCGATTCAATAAATGTAGGCTAGATAGAGGACAAAGCAGGAATCCTAGAAAAGGAAAAATGTGTAATGCCCTAAGAAATGATAGTTATTGCGAGTTAAATAAATTGCCATTCCGCGTTAGCCATTTTCAAAGAAAATCATAATAATATATTGTTATATATGTGTATTATGTCATAGGTAATATAAACACTTGAGTATAGGGTCGCAATATAATGCAATTGAGTATATAATCGTTCGCTGTATATAACAACATTTTATATAACAACTTTTGTGACGGCAGTCGTGTTTTTTATTCCTTTTAATATATTTACTTGTCTACATCTGTTGCCCGGAATAATTTTCCGGAGAAACTACAATTTTCAGCAGAATTATTCATTGTTGATATTATAGCCTTCAATTGTGTATTGTGAAATTTATTTTATTTATTAAAGGTAAAGCACAAAATATAATTTCCTGCAGCATTACAAAAAAATGGGTTTGGACCAGAAGCCAAAAATAAAGCACACTGCAGTATCTTGGTCACTACGTCAACACCGCCTAACTAGGCCTAGGCCTGTACTAAGGCAGGTGTACCAGGAAATATTTTACCTGTGCACACAAAAAAAAAAAATAACAATTAAACTTAAAAATTAAACATGTTAAAAAGATAAAATTAACATATCAAGAAGTATTTGAAATTATAATCATAAAATTATCAAGTAAATATATCAAAATCAAAATCGTAATAATAGTAAATAGATAGATAGATACCTACTCAGTAAAATAAAAAAATATAAAAATAAAATAAGAATAAAAATAAAAATCATACTCGATAGTCAAATAATTGGTGGCTCTTTTCACGGCCTTCATTTATTAGCCACATATGGCTCTTTCTTAAAGAAATCTTTAGTCTGAATTGTTTTAATTCCATCTTCTAATAGGTTATATGCCCTGGGGTCCAAAACAGTAAAATGCCTTTGACCAAAAGAGGTCATCATTCGGGGAATATCTATTTTTTTAGCAACGGATCGCAGTTTTGTATGCATTTGTTGTGAAAATGTCCTGTTGCATTTGAATTGAATAAAATTTACACAGAATTTTAAGTAGAGCTGTCTCAAATCCAATACTTCATATTCCCCAAACAATTTTTCCGATGAGTACCTGTAAGGCTTACGCGTGATGATTTTTATTATTAGTTTCTGTGCCACCTCTGCTGGGTAAATAGTAGTTTTTGCACAGGCTCCCCAGCCAATGATTCCATAGTTTAAAATACTTTGGCACAAGGCATAGTATGTAATTTATTTATTTATTTATTTAAGAATTAATTACTATAAAACATTGATTAGCTTACAAAAATAACAGGAACCGAATGGCAAAACCTTAACCTTATGGAATTCCATTATTAAATCGGCAATAAATATAATATAAAATTCGATTAAATAATATAAATAAAGTTATATGTGAGAAAAGAAAGAAACAGTCATAAGTAATATAAGATTTAATATAAAAATACCTAGTCTAAAAGTATAATTCATTGTCAAAGTCAAATATTTTTTGGTAGTTAGTTCAATGTTAAAAAATACTTAACATATAAGTTAAAAATATGTTAATAATTTGGGCACCTAAGTTTTATTATACTATTATTTCTAACAACTGATGTATGGTTAGTCTGTCATGATTCGATAACCATTCCTTTAATTTGTTTTTGAATTCCCTAAATGTCAAATTCATTTTTATTTCCATATTGATCAGATTGTAAAATCTCGGCGCAATGAAAGAGTAATTGTCTTTGACCAAATGATGTTTTCCTTCTGGGTATTATTAAGCTATTTTCTACAACTTGTCTCGTTGGTCGCCGGTTCTGAATTATTCCTAAATTTGAGTTATTCTCCAAAAATAGCCTTAAGAGCGAAGTTTTTAGAAAAAGTTGCCTACAATCAAGAACTTTAGCTTCCTTATACAGTTCATTAGTGGGATGGCGATATGGTCTACGTAGAATAATTTTTAATATAAATTTCTGCGCAACTTGCAATGGCTCTAGCAGGGTTTTACCACATCCACCCCATCCAATTATGCCGTAAGTAATATGCGATTCACATAAAGCATAATAAACAGTTTTTAGTGTTTTGGAATCCAGAATATTCCTCAGTTCTTTGAAAACATATCCAAGGATTCGCACCTTCGTAGCCACGTTATGTATATGAGAATCCCAACGGAGAAAGCAATCTAGAGTGATGCCTAGATATTTCCAAGATATTTCTCTTTGTAGAGGCTGACAGTTACAAGACTCTATGCTATCGCATTCGTGTATTACAATAGTTTTATTAGTAGTGGGTTGACCTCTGGTTGTTATACTAAATGGCATGTATTTGGTTTTACCAACATTAAGCGTCAACATAAAGTTTCCTAGCCAATTTTTAACAATTTCCATGCCCTCGTTTGCTTTCTCAAATGTGTAATCCCAGTTTGAACCCTTGAATAGTATATCGGCATATGTGATGATTTTACCTACTGGTATTTTAACAGATAATTAGCAGATATGTACTTCTTATTAATTATATATTTTTGTACCTTACTCGTTTTAATATGTATCGACAAACCGATCGGAAACGGGGTATTATTACTCACATTGCGATATCGTATTTCCGCTAAAATTACATAACGTCCTTGACGTTCTTCTCAAAACTGCCAATTCAAAAACAGATCAACCGACAGAGCATTTCTGTAATCCCGAATTAAATTAAACGACCGGATGTTATTAAAATAATTCGGCAAAACGATCGGTCCTTCACTGACTGCGAAACAATGTTATTGTGGTTCGATTTTGCGAGTGTAATAATTTCAATCACATTCATTTTCGTAACGTGCCGTGTCGGAAACGTCAAAACTAAAAGACATATCGTTACTGGCGTAACTCGTATATGGTAGGGATTTTCGTAAATGCTCGGCATCCGTCTGCTGCCTTAATGGGCGTTTTGACAGATGTAATTAACACGTCGTGTTTATAAGTCGCAATGCCGACAATGCCCACTCGGGTTAAGGCTGTAACACCCGTATAGGAAAAGTTATAATCTGAAGAAATTTTTGCGATCCTTCCGGACATCACAATTTAAAAATTAAAAATCTATCTCCGTTAGTTTTTTGTTAAATATGGTGCCTACGAACGTTAGTTACAAACTATTATATTGTCATTTTATATTCCTAATTTGATTATTTTACTGACGACCTGTATTTAATACCTATCGTTCTTAGTTATATAATTTTCATGCAAAATATCAGTAGCTACTACAAATATTTATAAATATTTATAAATATTTATTATATATCTAAAAATATCTATAAACATCAATAAATATCTTCATC
This sequence comes from Micropterix aruncella, assembly GCA_944548615.1. Lineage (NCBI taxonomy): Eukaryota > Metazoa > Arthropoda > Insecta > Lepidoptera > Micropterigidae > Micropterix > Micropterix aruncella. The sequence goes on from OX155963.1 coordinate 28,137,928, forward strand.
TATATATCCACTATAAGACCTATCTATATCTTTATTTATATCTATATACAGATGCACATACCATCGTCTAACTCCTTCTTCTTAATCACGTCCAATTCCCTACCTCTCCCTTCGGTTTTCTATTTTAATTTTATATTTAATATGAACTTAGTTGATTTTACAATTAATTTTTAAGTGTAATATGCCGAAATCCAAATGTGTAATATGCGGAAATCTGTTAATTTCATAGGAAACGATTATCGGCGTAATGTTTTTCTCTTTTTTCTACATTATGTTTATGCACACGTATGTCAATTGTATGCGCTGTATGTTTCCAGAAATAAAATAAAATAAAATAAAATAAAAATTTTCATCTATACCTACCAGGTATTTTAGCCGCTCAAATTGTTTCAAAAAGATTTTATAGTTTTATTATACCAAATTTAATTTACGGAAGCTTCGCGGCGTCCCCATTAATGCTTGTTTTCTCTATGAATATCCAGTGTTTCAAGATGGTTGTGCATTCTGTGGGTCAGTCGACTCGCCTTATCCTCCTTGTTGGTTGGTGGGCCGGGAAAGTAAAAGCAAGATGAAAATATATTCAGACTATCACAACGACGGCAATCATCTAAAATTAGTTTAAATATCTCATATACAAGAATCGAATAAATTATGTGCTAATATTATTACAGTTCCAATATAAGTTTTAATAAACAAATATTAACGTCATCTGTTAGCGCTTGTCTCAACTTATATCTTAGCTGAGAAACGAACCGCGCCGCCGTAGGCGGTTGCAATGAAACCCAACCGGGTTCGTCCGCCGAGGCCAAGAGAGGGCGCTCATTGATTATATTTATGAAATGAATATTTAGATGAAATCAATCGTTGGCTACATGACGGGAATATCTTGGGGTGACACAACCGATATTATATGATACCTCCTACGATAATCGCCCTACCAAAGAAGACATTAGATAGAAATTCTTTATTGCACATTTTAAGACAGAACGGAAAATGGCGGAATTATGTCTTAAATTACAGTATCTTACAGCTAACCCTTGTGGAAGTGAAATATTGAAGTGCTAGTAGCACTTCACTTAACAGTGAAAACAGAAACAAAAATCTTTATACTTAACAATAATTAATCAAATAACAAAAATGCCATTTTGTAAAATATAATTATGATTTAGAGAATATTTGCAAGGAGCAGAGGAGAGGGGAGGATGGGATAAGACGTAAGATAACAAGAAATGTAGGGACATGAAATGCTTTTAGAGACACTTGAAAAGTAGAAACCGTTGGTGCGTTTCTGATATTCGACGGGAGCTGGTTCCATAGTCTAGCTGCATAAATGGTAAGGGAATATGCAAAATAATAAAAATTAAAAAAAACAGAACTGCTCTTACAAAGTAAAATCTTACAGTTTAGAATTTTTAGAAATTTTTTGCTCGCTCTGAAAGCCATGGTTTTTAAGAGAATAAAATACTTCGTTGACACAACATATGTTAAATCATAATTATATTTACCGAATCTCCGTTACGGCAACATCTAGTACTTCTTATAGACGATTGCGCTTTATTGGAGTCAGTAGACAGGCCTGTTCTAAGGCCTGTGGTGTCTTCCGCATGGGCAATTGCCTTTTAGCATGGCTTCAATTGACGTAGGCCCATTGGCCCTGCTTTCTGAGTGTGGCGTCGCAGCGCTGCTCGCACTGCGGCAGGTATCTCGAAACGATCGCGCGCCGCCGCCGCACTCAGTCGGTTGCCCTCGGTTTCCAAATAATAAAACGGTTTTTTAATCAATATTTGTTTATATGTATCCCCACACATATATTTTATGGTATACATATATATTTTCGGTACGTACTCAATCAAACCTTTCATTTGATATGAAACACGATATATTTATCCTAATTTATTGACATTTGGACATTTAGACAATTACTTATTTGACATGTTGACAGCTTAGGTAGCCTGTGAAACTCGGGATGACATAACAATTCTAACAATACCACACATTGCTAAATCTGTGCGTTTAGAAGTTATAATGAAATAAAGAAACGGAAAACATACATAGATGAATCCTGAACACATTACACTTTTATTTTGTAGGGCAGTCGTGTAAAAATAAGAATTTGAAGTCAGGAATCGCAATTTTACTATCCTGCTTAGAACGGAGTGAAAGGCCATGATTTCCGAAGTGAGTGAATATTTCAGATAGGTAGGAAGGAGCGGTGGGATTATTGAGGATGTTATAAAGATGGGAGACACCTTCTAATAATACATACATACATAGGAATGATATATAAAAATAAATGTTGAAATATCTCTCCGAGCTTAATAGACTTCGAAACCGTTTGACCGACCACCATGAAAGTTGGCACGTATATGTATTTTTTCATGGAGAAGATGACATCCATTTTGTTGTTAATACACACAATTTAATGATATCCACCTACTACTAGATGGCGCTGCAGCATATAAACTTCTATACCGATTAACCGATCGCCATGAAAATTGGTATACATAGACATTTGAGCCCGCATAATATTTTCGCATTATTAACTTTATTGTAACTCACCACCAAATGTCGCTGGAGCACATCAACTTCTATACCGTTTAACCCATCGCCATAAAAATTGGTATACACAGAGAAAATTGGTATACAAACTGCGCTGCAGCACATTAACTTCTATACCGTTCAACTGATTAAACAATGTGATTTTTTGAACAGAGATAACTGAAGGTGCAAAGGTGATCGGCCATGAGCAAGCTAGAAAGGCTGTGGAAGAATCGGGGTATAAGTCAGCGGACTAAGGTCAGGCTGGTTCGAGCTCTGGTTTTCTCGATCTTTCTCTATGCATCGGAGATATGGACCCTGAAGGCTCGGATACGCACCACAATCGATGCACGTAAAATGCTAGGAATCCCATGGACAGCACGCCGCACCAACAAATCTGTCCTGGAAGAACTCGGCATCTAAGTGAGGCTCTCCACCGTATGCATAAGAAGGGTCCTGTAGTTCTTCGGTCATGTTGCCAGGAGAAACCCAGAGAAGCTGGAGAAAATGCTTTCCGAGGGTCAAGGGAGGGAAGAAGAAGCAGAGTCAGATCACCGGCCAGATGGAACGACCTCATCAAAGAAGTTACAAAAGGGTCAATACAATTTGCGACCCGCCATGCAGAAGACAGGTCGAAGTGGAGGAGCCTCGTAGGCAAACTGTTGTCTAGTGGCCACGATCCTCAGTAATGTAAGTAAGTAGCAATATTCTTCTAATGAACTCTTTAAAGAGGCTCAAGTTTTGGATCCTAGGTTATTATTTATTAAAACTGCACTACGTTGTGTTTTCGTGGCCAAACAAAATAAATATTTTATTATTACGCACACGATACCCACTAGACAACTCCTGAGTGATAATTTGAATGTACCTTAAGATGAAGACGACTTTCGGACAGCGACACTACTCTTTCATAGCTACAAGACTTTATAATAAATTAAGCAGTTACATAAAAACCAGCCCAAATTGTCATTTGTTTAAAAGCAAAATAAATAAATGGCTCTTGCAAGAAGAGCATTTATCTATCCATGCCATGATCGATGTAGTAGAATAAGTTGGTTGACTTAACATATATTGTGTTTATATCTGTACATTTAGTATGGGGAGCTAATGGGCCCTTGCTGAGTTGGCCACGAAGACCCATTCTGTTTCAGGGTCGGTCACACTCACGGGTCAACACCCATCCGATGGCCTCCACGCATGGGGTGCGAGCCTGGGTAGGACACTGGGTCAACCAGTCTCCCCTGGGAACAATCCTCTGGCGCTCCTGGACGGTCTGCGCACCGAGCGGCGCAAGCCAATCGATTGTGCTCTCCGACTAACAATCGGGGGAGTCTGGGAACTGTATTGTTTCCTATAGAGCGGGGGTAGTTGTCTACCTTACGGCGACTGCTCTTGAAATGACCATTGGCCATCCGATCCCGGTTCAGAGTCGGGCAAAGGACGCCTTGGTCCGCGACAGATTCGGTGCACTCCGTTTCACCGCTTCGTAAGGGAGAGGACCGCGCAAGCGACCTCGAACTCGGAACCAATCGAGAGACCGGAGAAATCTGGTCACAATTGGTAGTTAGGGCGCGAGTGCCGCCCGCCAGGTGACATACCTGGCTACTCGCGGTAAGGCGTTGGACTCTAACGGGTTGTGGCGTAGCTAGATATCGGATTGTTATGTCCAAAGTCTTCTACGCTCACTGCACGGTCGATAGAACGATGAATCGTTAAAACGTCCTGCGGTGACGGGTTCGCCCGTTGTGGTTGACATCTCAATATGTACATTTAGTATTTCTATTTCCCATATAATATTGTAATTTTTATTATTTTTTATTATTATATATATTTATTATTATTATATATTTTTTTTAAATTTTTATTATTATTATTGTGTATGGTTGGTTCACCGACCCTCGTTTTGAATGAAAAATATAAATTGCTTGCCCTGGAATGGGTATATCCCAGTTGGGCAGCACTAGCCAGTGAATGAAAGAGGAAAGTTTTTGCCATTTGTTTTAATATTATACCTATTGTAAATGGTTAATTTGATAATTCCAATAAAATTAATTAATAGATAAACAAATAAATGAGGAAACGACGGAGAAGAAGAAGCTGAAGTTGAGTAACATAGGCAACTTGATTGGGGGGGGGGGGAGAGTGGGAATAGTAAAAGGGGGGAAGGAAGCGGATACCCGAGCATCGCGTGTTACATTCCACTAGTTATTTTATAGGATTCGCATGAGTCCGTAGCGTTCTTTAATTGTTATGTCTACCCGTATGCTATATACAATTTCCGGTTTAGTCTGTTAAGTAAGCGCCAACCTTCACATACTCTCGAGAGGCGGTTTGAAATGTCCCCTCGGGGCCAAATTTTGTAAATGTGGTCCGGTCGGATGCCCACGCCGAGATTCTCGTTAATAAATGTTGCTAATTATCATTGCGCATTTGTACGATAAAAAAATGGAAGAGGATGAGAGAAAGTAAAATAAGATAGCGTTGTTTAAAAGGAGGCGTTAAAACGTCAAAAAGTTATATGACGTTAAGGTTGAATTATTTATGTAAGTATCATCATTTAAAATGTTTTTGATTATTAAGTATTTGATTGTATTTTGATTAGTATTTTGTCTCTAGATGATGCCATATTTTGAGACGACTTTCAAATTATATAAACAGGAAGAGATTGTTATGAGAATTACTAGTATTGTTTGAGGAAGTTAAAAGTCGAAAATCAAATTCTTTTTTTCATAGAATAACTGGTTACCAGCTTTTAAAATAACTAGATCGTAAAAGATATCTGCAGTGAATTAGGTTTAAATGACAATGGGCATAAATGTATGGGCGCTGGGCCCACCTCTCCAATAACAAATCTGATCACGTCTCTGAGTATAGAAGCAGACTTCATTGGCTTCGAATATGTGAACGTAGAAACATGTATATTCTTTCCCTTCTTTATAACATCCTTAACAATCCTACCGCTTCCTCCCACCTAACCGAAAAATTCAATCACTTAGGAAGTCATGGTCTTTCACTCCGTTCCAGTCAGGATAGTAAAATTGCGATTCCAACTCATAATTCTTCTTTTTTTACTTATTCCTTCACCGTTCATGCAGCTAGACTATGGAACCAGCTCCCGCCAGACATCAGAAACGAACCAACGGTTTCTACCTTTCAAGTGTCTCTGAAAAAGCATTTCATGTCCCTAAATTCCTAGTTATCCTAGGTCTCATCCCATCCTCTCCTATCCTTCGCTCCTTGCGAATTATTCCAAATCCTAATTTTATTTAAAAAATGGCATTTTTGTTATGTAATAAGTTTTTCTTCTTTCCTATTTTTTTTTGTTATATTTTTAATTTATCTCTTGGCACCTAAATTTTTACACTTCCAAGAAGGTTGGCTCTAAGAGATTGTATTTTAGGCAATAAGTCCGCCTTTTGTATGTTTTTCTTTAATGTGCAATAAAGAATCTCTCTCTATCTATCTATCTATTTACCATTGGAAAGATCTATTTATCTAGAATATTTAGAACTACTATAACTTACCTCAATTATGGGTCGTTTCGATGTTTTGAAGTACAGAATCTTCTTAATATAAGTAATATAATCGAAAACTCCCATGTGAATTATTTATTCAAACTGTATTATTGCAATGAAGATCCATAAAAGATATTATATTATGATGTACGGTCACTGGGCACATCGTGTTTAATAGCTGACCTTAGCATATTACATTCATAACTCAAGCAACAGCGCGGGAGTGAAATCATGATACACATTACAGAGTTCACAGTATTTCCTCTCCATATACTGCTGACCAACTCGAGCATTCTTAGGAATATATAGTTTGTCCTCACACAGTGCATGTAGTTTATCGTTGCGGTTATTCTGCGACGGTTTTCGTTAAAATAGTTATTACAAGTAGGTACCTAAATATATTAAAAATAATATAAAAAACACCACTGTTGTTACAGAAAGAACTATTGTATTTGTAATTATTTTTATTACTGTTTTCTTATGGTTTATGTATTTATCCATATGGATACATGTATATTTCCGGAATTTACTCAACAAGACATTTCATTTGACACTAAACACGATATATTTATGTTTATTTATTGACATTTGGCATTTAAACAAATGCTTACTTGACATTTGGACAGTTAAAGTACTCTATGACACTTGGATGACATGATGATTCTAAAAAATATTGTTTTATTATTGTTATTATTATTATGGACAGGCAGCTTTGCTGATACGTCCAGATTAGATCTTGTAAAGCTAAACAATATTAACAAAATAATGTAAACAATATTAACAAGTTTTTAGGCACAAATCGAGTCTTTCTTAAATTGATTGACAGAGATTGCACTAATCACTTCAAATGATAGATTATTCGACATGTTCACCACTCTTTTTGGCAGAACGTTCTTAAGAGGATTAGATTTAAATTTTGTTCGTTTGAGTTTTTTGTTGTGACCTCGAAGATTTGTGTTGACGTTGAATTTGAAAATATTCTTCAGTGCAGGTATATCGTAATAATGTGTTAGAATTGTATAGGGGAGGGTGGGGCAAGACGGGCTAGGGAGGCAAGACGGGCACCCGTGTTTTCTACCTAACCAAATACGTTAGCAACAGGAAATAACTTGCGTTTGACGCATCTTTGCCCCGCGCCTCAGTTGCCCGAAAACAGCCACAGGAGAAGGGCGCGTCGCCGAGCTGCAGTGAAAAAACTAGATTTATGTAAGTTTGTTATTATATTTACTTCGTTTCTCACAAGCGACTTGATGGTAAAAATATTATGCTCGGAGTAAGTGGTGTGTATTATAAGGAGCACATTTTAATACAGTTTTAATCTAATAAGGCATTTTAAACATTACTTTAATTACTTTTAGGACAAATCTCGTTTATGACTAAAGTGAACCAAGGGGGCAAAATGGGCTATAGGGTAGCCCGTCTTGCCCCCGTCTTTTTCGTGTGTGATTTTTTCCTTGTTTTCTTTTTAGGATGGTGAGGACTTATAAACGAACAACTGATAGGGCGCAATGGACAGAAGAAAGCATGAGAAATGCAATCAAAGCAATCCTAGAAGGTAGAATGGGTGCTTTGTTGGCTTCAAAAACATTTGGGGTTCCACGAACAACATTGCAAAGAAAAGTTAATCTTGCTCGAAAATCTCCGAACATACCAATGAATATAAAAGTTCCATTGGGCCCAAAGACCACAGTATTTTCCCCTGAAGAAGAAAACGAACTGGCGAGCTATATTATAGATATGGAAAGTAGGCTTTTCGGTCTTACAACTAGAGACGTAAAAGTTTTGGCGTACCAACTCGCGGTACGAAATAATAAGTTACATCCATTTAAAGAATACGTGAGTATGGCAGGGAGAGACTGGCTGTCTGGATTTTTACGACGTCATCCAAAAATAGCAATCAGGAAACCCGAAAGTACATCCGCTGCTAGAGCAGCAGGTTTCAATAAAGTCGTAGTGTCAGATTTTTATAAACTGTTGGGAAAACTCTATGATAACCATAAATTCACTGGCAACCGTATTTATAACTGTGATGAAACTGGTGTTTCAGTTGTACCAAAAAGCAGGTGCAAGATATTAGCTTTGAAGGGCCGCAAACAAGTTGGTGCACTGACGTCCGCTGAAAGAGGAGCAACTATAACAGTAGAGATATGCTTCAGTGCTACTGGCCATTATATACCTCCTATGATGATCTTCCCCAGAAAGCGCATGAAGCCAGAGTTGATGGTAAATGCACCGGAAGGAGCTTGGGGTGTATGCAGTGACTCGGGGTGGATAACAACAGAACTATTCCTAGCGTGGTTTAAAAAATTTATCTCGTACACTGGGGCCACAAAAGAAAACCGTGTGTTATTATTAGTCGATGGTCACAGCACACATACGAAAAGCGTTGATATTATTGACGAAGCCAGAGCGAATGGCGTTGAGATTTTATCATTTCCGCCACATACAACTCATCGTCTTCAGGCACTTGACGTTGCTTTCATGAAGCCTCTTAGTACATATTACGATCAAGCAGTAACTTCATGGCTTCGTAGTAACCCTGGTCTTGTAGTGAGTACTCGGCAGGTGGCATAGAATTGTTCGGTAAAGCATTCATAGCAGCAGCTACAATGTCGACAGCCGTGAACGGTTTTAAAAAATGTGGAATCTGGCCTTACGACTCCAACGTATTCACCGACGTCGATTTCATAGCTTCTATGACAACCGACATACCTACAAGTTACACCATCTACTATAAATCAAAATGAAGGAAATGAAACCACAACTCAAAGTGAAGGAAATGAGACTCTTAGCCTAAATGTTCAAGGAAACAACGAAGATACAAACGAAGTTCAAAGAGAGACGACAAATGACCTTAATTCTATAATAAATCCTCAACCTGGCTGTTCCTCGTGGATTGAACAATCGCAAAAAGTGAAGCCGTCTCATTCAGTTCAGTCAGTATTTGCATTAATTAGCCCAAAGCAAATACTTCCAGTGCCTGCGACTCAACAGCAGAAACGAGTATCGAGAACACGTGGAAAAACAACGATCATTACTTCGTCGCCGTACAAGGTACAACTTGAAGAAGCTATTAGAAAGAAAAAGGAAACTGAACAAGACAAAGAAAATAGGAGAATTGAAAGACAAAGGAAAAAAGATGAAAAAGAAAAAGTTAAAAAGTGCAAAGAAAAAGACCAAAAGCAATTGGCAAAAAAGCGCAAAATTAAAAGGAAGATACGCACTAGGCCGGATAGTTTTACATCTTCAGACAGTGAAGATGAAATTGCAAACACTCCATGCTTATATTGCAACGGTCGTTACCTTGATTCAGAGGAGGGATGGATAATTTGTTTGGTTTGTCAAAAATGGGCACATTGTAGTTGCGCGGGTGTTGACGATGATGACGCCGAAGTGACTCACGTCTGCAGATTATGCGCACCAGACGAATAGAAAATATAAGCTGCAGTCAAAATATATAGCCCATCTTACCCCATGGGACCTAGCCCTTCTTGCCCCACCTATGGGGCAAGACGGCCATTTTGACATTTTTTGTATTTTTATTATTTTAATATTTTTTGTGAGACGTAATTATTCCTGTTAAATGTAAATTTGTAGTTTGATTACCAAAGGATGTTAAAGTAAAGTTTTTGAATTGGTAATAATAAAAACTTGCGTTTTACTCATTGCCCAACCTTAAGTAGCCCGTCTTGCCCCACCCTCCCCTATGTCTCAATCAGGAAAAATATAACACTTTTCTAAATCGGTTCAAGCGTTTAGAAGTTATTGTGGAATAAAGAAACGGAAGACACACAGATGAACACTGAACACATTACACTCCTCTTTTGTTTGGCAGTCGTGTAAAAATGCAATGCATGGGTGTGTTAGGTACCCTAGGGATATAGGTAATTAGCCATATTTATTATGATATAATTGAGAAACGGCTCCTAATTGAGATCAGTCGTCGAAGCAATAAATGCTCTATGTAAAGAGATCTTTCCGACGGTATATGATTTACAACTATTAAAAAAGTGGGCCCAAAATGCCTATTATCTTTTATTCATATTTTGTACTAATGATAACATATCATAATGTAATCCCAATGATTACCTATATACTTCAACAACCCGCAAAAATCCGATGCCCTACAGCGAGGCCTCCTCGCGCCGTTACTAACAGATTTGAGCGGACTTTCCAACCTCCAGTCTGGTAACAGATTCGAGGTCGCCTGCATATCCTCTACCCCTCCTCTGCTCCCCCTTCTTTATAGGTTTATTGCATTCTTAAAATATTAATGTATGTTTAATTTTCTGTTGATTTTAATGTTATATACATTTGATACAAGCTGCCGTTTGTTATGAGTGATTTTAATAAAAGTGTTATACTGTTTTTTCCACATAACATGTTGTTTGTTTGATTTTTTTATTGCACACACAATAATGGCCTATTGCCAAATGGCAATATCTTGCAACCATACCTTTAGGGTTATGTTAATTAAATCGTCTCAAGTGTTTAAAACAAAAGACTTTTCCCTTTTACTGCACATAATTTCACTTTTACTGCATAAATGGTTAAAGAGAGAAGACACTCACAAATAAGACACTCACAAGTAGACACTCACAAATAACGGTAATATAGTCAAATTGGGATGCAAATACATACATACATATGCAGTAAAAATATAACCCTTCTTTTGGCAGTCAGGAAATAAATCATAGCAGTCAGTACTAACCAAACCATACTCATAATTTCATCACAAGTAAAAAGTTTTACCGCCCAACGAAGTGGGCACGGGTCAGCTAGTGTTATATAAGAAAATTACCACCACTATTGAATGACCACCACCCACTATTGATTGAGATGTAATTATTATTAATTCAATAAATTTTTCAATAACAATAATTATTGATTGAATATCTTTATTGTTTATAACATTTGTTTTATTAATTTCTTTAATAGTATTTTTTTATAGAAAAAGATATATAAAAAGTGATTTAAATTTAGTTCGTTTTATTATATTAATTTTATTATTTGTTGGATATATAACATCATATAACAAGTATGATTTTTGTAAAGTAGTTGGTGGTAAGAAATGAGTACAATTACATAATAAACATAATAATGAAAATAAAATAGATAGGCAATAATAGGTCAAATCGATATCCCAGTGAGAAATGGGATATCAGGACAAGCTGAGAGACGGGTAGATCGAAGGGGAAGAAGTATTTATATTAGGTAAACATCTCCTAATAGATTTTTTAAACCCGATCAGGTATTTATTAGGTTAAGGTTAGCTATAAGATATAGCTTCAACGCAATAAGCTCGCCGATTTGTTTGATCAAATAATGTGTTACGTCATTATTATTATCACCATTTTTAAAGCCTATCTTGCGGAAGTTACCTAAAGCAGAGGAAGATATTTATCATCATCATCAACATAGGAGAGTGCAACAAGGAAGAACGTGTACTTGGATGCAGTGTTTTGCGCAGTTTGACGGGGAATCGAAATATCTCGTTGGGGCATTATTGCTACGCTCTGACGCCCATAAAAAGCTCTGTCCGCGGGCAGTGAAATTTTAGAAGCGCTCCTCGCCGCGTACGGAAACGTTTCTTCAAGTCCGGCGAGGCGGCGGCACAGAATAGCAACTCCTCTAATAAAGAAGCGACACGGGCCCTTTCAATCGCATTTAGAATATCCCTCGAAAACAACTTGTAGGTACTTTAGTCCGCAAATCAATACAGGAGAAATGTCGTATATATTTTTTGCATAACTTAATGTTGGTTGATATTCTGACCGTCAGGCAGCGGACTGTAAATTTTAGTAAGGACTAGTAATAACTGGACAGCTAATTGTGCATAAAGCTAGGAATGGGAGATGTATTACCTAGAAACACCGCTTCATCCTGGTATTTTATTGGCTGCTCTGCTTATGAGTAGGTACCCCAGATGCTGGTGTAGGTTCCGATGATGCTTTCCCAAATTTCACAACACTCGCAACAAATATTTTAATTATATTTTCTCTGTCACGGACAGACCGAAAAATCACGGTATGTTGCGAACACACAATACTGAATATTCGACCGCAGATTTGTTCTTGCGGTAATAAATAATTTACTCCGGTATGTACTTAATATTTGGAGGGCAAAAATCATAGCAGAATAAAATGTTTTTCTTGCTAATTATACTAAATTTAAACTATATAATTTATGCAATGGTTTGATAATTCAAATATAGAGATTACTTATTTATTAGATAGGTAGAATACGTCTTAATCATTAGCTATTAAATACAACAAAAAATAATAATGAAAATTACAAAATCAAGTTAAATATTAAGTTTAAACAGAAAATTGCTTGGTGGTGATGAATTCGAAGTGATCGGGAATAAGGATGTGGACGATGGTTTAGGGATATATAGATATATAATATAGATGTAATATAGATACGTCGTTTAGTAAATATGCAGATACATATATTTATAGTAGTTTTACACAGTTTTTTTCAAATTTAAAAACCAGCAGGATCACCAGGTTCAATTGACTTGAGTAGTTCTGTGATAAACGTCCGTTAGTGGAATTAATAAGTGATACGATTTCAAGATACGCTATGAGTGTACAAATAATACTTCGGTATAAAAAGATCGGCATTAGATGTATCCTCTTGCTATAGAGTAAGAGGAGGCATAGGCCCTAGCTGCCTTATTAGATAGGTAGAATACGTCTTAATCATTAGCTATTAAATACAACAAAAAATAATAATGAAAATTACAAAATAAAGTTGAATATAAAGTTTAAACAGAAAATTGCTTGGTGGTGATGAATTGGAAGTGATCGGGAATAAGGATGTGGACGATAGTTTAGGGATATATAGATACATAATATAGTTGTAATATAGATACGTCGTTTAGTAAATATGCAGATACATATATTTATAGTAGTTTTACACAGTTTTTTTCAAATTTAAGCACCAGCAGGATCACCAGGTTCAATTGACTTGAGTAGTTCTGTGATAAACGTCCGTTAGTGGAATTAATAAGTGATAAGATTTCAAGATACGCTATGAGTGTACAAATAATACTTCGGTATAAAAAGATCGGCATTAGATATATCCTCCTGCTATAGAGTAAGAGGAGGCATAGGCCCTAGCTGCCAGTCGAGTGTTCATAAAATCATTGTAAACAAGTTGTCCGAACATAAGGGAAAATATCTGATTGGCACAGGGTTATCATATACAATACTTTCCCAAATGTCGTCTTGATGAAACGGCATACAAAGCGTTCTAGGTATTGACTATAATAAACGCCATAATTTATTTGTATTCGATTTTTAATTCTTTTGTTTTTCTGTCTTCGATTTAAATAAATTTTAAATCAACTACAATAATAGCGATTTTCATGTTTGATCGTCAAAACTCATTATTTTGTACTTATTCGTATACGAGTTAAGCCGACCTCAAAGAAGGATATGGGTCTTAGTGGCCTAACTTCACGAGTACCATTAGTTACCAAAGGATTATTCGTTAACGAGATTAGCATATAGGGCAGCTGAGCAGCGTAAATAAATTCTAGCTTACCGAATTATTTTTTGTGTCGCTTCTAAACGAGCGGTCGCCCGCGTAACCCTTTTTATTCTATGGCGTGCCGATAACGGGCATTTGCGCGCCAATTGGACTCGATATCCGCTCTTTACATTCTTTATGGCTGTTTCACTGCACCGCCGCCAGCTTCGCTTTCTACAAGGTAAATCACTTACTAGGAGCAATCAATTTTTCTAGGTGAATACGCGACCACCAGTACTTAGAACTACCGAGTCGTGCATCGAAACGGGTGTATTTTTCTGATTTATCTAATTTTAACCCAGATTCCAAGATTTCGTAGGTATTCAAATACTGTCCGCGCGCAAGCTTCGAGGTATCGGGGACTGGTAAAGCGGGCGGATGTGCGCCGCCCCTGACCGTCACTTCCTACCCCGCACTCTCCCAGTACTAGTACTGTACATACCTGCGGAAAAAAAATTACTGCTATGAATGTATTAGTTGCTATGGCCATAGTAGCTTAATAGCAGAGGTGGAGTCCACAGTTACATTTCCCCTGACACTGCCCGGTGGCATAGTAGTTAGGTCATTGATATTACTTTGTAAGGTCCCGGGTTCAATTTCCGGCTGGGTTACCATTTTCCGTTGGGATAAAATTAACGGAATTGCATTTCAATTCTGTCGATCAAATGCAATAACAAGACACACACTTACACACATGCTACACGAACACATACATATGAACACTTAATAGTAAGGTTGGTTGGAAAAGATTGTCGTATGACAATAAACCCGCACATTGTGAAATTTCACAATAAAGAGTATAAACAAACAAACAAGCAAACATTTCCTAACTTCACGATTAATCATCTTCCACAAATCTTGCTGTACATTGTCTGCTACATAATTTAGCAGCTAATATAACCTTTCTCATCTAATAGCTAATGCTTGAAAGACGGATTAGAAAATGTCCATAAACCTGCAAAAATAAAGTATTATCTCTATTGATATGGCAGTCACTTACTTGCATGATACCTTTGAATAAGTTACCTGCTACATATTTCATTTAGGTTGTCTTTGTGAGCTTGTCAAAATTGACCAATATTTATCTAATATTAAAATATTTTAACGACAATTTTACGGTTTATTCCAGTTATATTAGTCATTCATTTTCTTGTGCATTCTATATGTGTCTTGTTTCGATTCGAAAACTAAATATCTACCACGCTGTCTTGATCTCTGTTGTCTCTAAATGTTATCATGTTACTCCAACTATACTGTACCTCTTAAACTACAAAATTGTATCTACTAAACTGTATCTCCAACTTTTATCTCGAAGACAAACTGCTTTCTAAAATCCATTTTTTATTCAAATTACTTCAAGTTTTCAAATCTGTGCCAATGTACGTCCTTACTTACTATCTATTTAAATTCCTAAATCATATAATTCATAATATTTTTTGTGGTTACTCATATTTTCTACGCCAAGTGTATTAGATGTCCATCTATAAAGGAAGTCTTGGTGGAAGTGTATTTTTTGTTGTGCCGATAGATACTTTTTATGTGCCACCTATTTCGCTATAATAAGCACATTCTTGCCGTCATACCAGAGCGTATTAATTTGGACTATATAATTTGTTCATAAATATTAATGCAAGTTTAACATAATATGTCATTGAGGTGTCATCCGAAGATGATCATTCTGGTCGTCCCATTTGGAATAAGCGACAGCAACAGGTTTATCCTTATTTTTTGGTTAGGTTTTTTAAATGTGCGGGAAAACAATTTAATATACTAACCATTTGCACAAAAATAGGAATCGATCTCTGATTAATTCCAATATTTAATAAATCAGTGGGCTTGATCTATTGATGGTAATGCAATGGGTACCCCATTTAATGTCGATTAGGTCATGCAGATCTAGACATTATCCTACCCGTATTTCTTAACAGAGTGACCCTCATTCTATTTAATCAATCAACGAGTCTAATACATCAACTAAGAGCGATAGTACCATTGCATACTGCCAAAACCTCGACAGTTATGAGACAAATAACATCTATGCTACGCGAAATGCTGTAAATAATGAGCTTCACTCCAGTCATCTTAGTCATAATGACCGGCACGACGACAACACTATTTTGCCAAAAGTAAGGCTGACCAAATAACAGAGGTCATGTTTATACCAAAGTATCAAAATGTTAGACCACTGGATACATAGAGGCACTTTAAATATTTATGAATATTAGATTATTTTAATGTTTTTTCTATTTATGTTTCTGCTCTCCAGGATAATTCAGGTTTGTATATTATTATTATTGTTATCATAGAAAAACTTTGTAATTTTTTAATGCAATGGCTATTTTGTTTATTATGCAATTAAAACAAATTAATTTAATTTCTGATTATTTAACCCTTCGAGTAGCGGCATAATTTGATGGCAGACCGCGGCAATTTATTGGAATTTCTTGCAATATCGCCGTGCTCGACAAAAAGTTCTATAACTATGGAACTACTAAATAAGAAATAAACTTGTACCTACTTGTCTTACGGAAAAATACGGAACCCTATTGAGAAATTGTAAATACTATCATGATCTTTATTAGATTCTCTATCAAAAGTAATATTTCGTTTTGCTTATTTACATACAAAACAATTTAGATATTGGCTCAAAAACCAATAAAAATTTTGATGATTTCTCGAGAAAAAAAAATGATGATGTTTGACAATGGAATTTTACAAGAAATATCTGTGAAATTACGCGCGAAATTATTCTAGCGGCCGTCTATGTATCTATGGTAATAATGAGATATTTGGTATGGATTTTAGAATGCGTTCGAATTAGAAAATAAAATACTGTGCACTTCGGGAGCAGCCGCCAATAATGGTAATTACGTAGTCAACGTTGTTCTTATGTGCAACCAAATTTAGTCGTTAGGTAGCCGAAGGGTTAAATCTTGTTTATATTATACATATCAGAAAAATCGTAGACTTCCGTGAAGTTGCATTTTTCAAGTAGGTAATTATAATTATGGTTATCAGTCTCTGATTCAAATTCAAATTAATTTTCTTTATAAATTTAAATTCAAAATTTAAATATTTGTAAAAGTAAATATGTACCTAGCGAAAGAAAAACAGCGGTATTATAAGTTTTTCTGACGTATCTCTATTTACACTCTGAGATTAATTAAACTATTATGATTATGATTATTTTATACATATTCAGGCTTTGTAATCAACTATAATAGATTAAATATATCAGGATGATCCGAAACAACAAATAAACACGTCCTCAACCTAGAAGATTGATTGAAAGATTCGAGAAGACTGAAGACAGCTAATAGCAACACAATAGAGTATTGCATGTAATAAAAGTAAAATAGGAGAATCTATAATTCAATAAAAAAAGCATAATGAAAAAAATATTTCTACATACATACATTATCAAACCACATACTACCTCCTCATCATAAAGGCGACACCTTTATTTAATTCACATTGACACGAATGGCGCGAAAGTCAACGCTCGTATAGAAATGTAAAGTCGTAACACAATATATTCGTTTTGAACCCAGCCCTTTTGTACAGCGACATTGAGGCTGGTTAGCGATGCGCATATGATCTATTTGATCTGCTAGTGGGCGTTTGACACCGAGCTAATTATACTTTTTGATTGAATTCATAATGGTATGTATCGCAGAGAGTAACATGTTGGACGCTTTAGGGATTTATCATTTTTTATTCAGTTATTTTGATGTTTTGCCATTTCATATTTCACTAACACTGCACTCGTACATTCCCACCCACGTGATTTCACGCATCGTTACCAGATTACCATGAACCATCAGAGCGTTAACGATTCCACATTCGTACGCGTTAAATGTAGCCAATTACGTTCGTGGAATATTCATGGCTTACACTGGTTTGATTTCATACCGTGATGACTCCACCTATCGGTCCCAGGCAGTGACGAATGTATGGCCCGCCCATCGCCGGCAGAATGCATTAAGGCGCTTTGCGGTCGATATCCTCGCTTTTGTTCGGTAATGCATGCGATGAAATTGCATCGATAGTCTGAAATGTCAATCGATTCATGAGGTCGATGAAAGTAGGATAGGTTGTTGGGACTCGCGTCTGTCGTAGGCATGTGTGTATTTGGAAACTGGACGAATTTCTCCATCATCCAGTCTGGTCACTGATTCGAGGTGGCCTGAGCGACCTCTACCGTAATTCAGATATAATTCGTCGCGGATCCGTGACGCCCTTTGTCCGTCAAGATCACTCGGGTTCGGGTCGCATACAGATCGTTTCTAAGGATATGTGAGGCCAGGTCAACAGCTACCTCTAATTCAAGGAAACATATGTACGTATTCAGACTGCCCTGGATAATAGCCGGATTGCGTAAGCGCTGCTAACACAGAATGATATGCAAACCGCCCAATTACGCTCGATGTTCCTTCGCATCCGCACGTCTGATCCCAAATACCTACGGCTACAGTTTACAGCCGCATGCAGAGTTCAAAGTTCTTTTCGAGGATACTACCGGAATGGAGCTGAACCGTGAGTTGGGCGACCTAAGAACACAAGCAGGCCATCAGGCCTAAGCTGCATGGAATTATAAGAAACCATAGCAGCTGGGGTTGTCAAACACAATGGTCGAACCTGTCACTCCAGGGAGTTTTAGGGCTATTAGGTTGTTCTATTTCCTATGGATTGAACTAAAAAGACTTTAGCAGACAAAGGTCAGTCCAATGCCTAACTCCGTGGACAGACTCGTGAGAGTCCAAAGCCTTGCCTCGAGGCACTGGTGAGAGGACTCAGTGGATCGATATCGCTCCCTTACTATCAAATTCTGACGGATTTCTTCATCCTCCAGTCTGTTCACATAGGTCGAGGTCGCTTGCGCAGCCTGTACCTGATGTTTATTTATTTATTTATGTATGTATAAATTACATATATATATTCAAATGCAAGAGCACCGAAGAAATGTAATTTACAACCCATAAATTACCGCTATATGTTCTAAATTTAGGCATACCTGGACCCAGGCTGAATTGCGCATAAGTTAAGTGTAAAAGTTTGTTTTCCTAATGTACCAAAAAAAATGAAACCGAGCCCGTTTTAATAGGCACCCCCTATGATAAGGCGAGATCAATTCGTGAGTCTTATCGGAGTGCCACGTTTGTTTCAGAAAAAAAAACAAATTAAATTTTATTTATTAACTAAATATTTTAACCGCAGATCATATCATACATATTCGATACCGCCCTTTTGCCGTATCACAGCTGGATAATGTGAGCAGACTGACAACCCGATACATTATAATCTAAGGGCATATTTCTCTTTTGTTGACAGAAGCGTTCCCGTCGCCAGCCGCTCTGGCCACGGCTCGCAGAAGACTGGACGCGCTTGCACCACCTTCATACATGATAGAACAGTACTGCGCCCAGCTGCCGTTGTCCCACGCGAAGATGAGAGAGAAGGATTCGGCGCCGCGGCGGCTGGCCAGCCCGTGCAGCCCGGGCGGCCCGTGCAGCCCGACCAGCCCGGGCAGCCCGGCGGCCACGCCGCTCGCGCCCGACGAGCCGCTCGACCTGCGCGTGCGCCGCAAGCTGCCGCCGCTCGCGCGCATGGAGGACGAGAACCGCAACCTGATCGCGCCGCTCGCGGGGCTCAGCCCGCCGCCGCACGCGCAGACCGCGCCGCACCTCGGCGTGGGCCACCCGGCGCTGCTGCAGCTGTGCCGGCGGCTGCCGCTCACCATCCCGGCGCCGCTCGCGCGCTACGCCCTCATCCCGCCCTCCATGCTGCAGCCCGCGCTGCCGCCCGGCGCGCAGACACAGCAACAGCGACTCAAGGATCGTTACGCCTGCAAATTCTGCGGGAAGGTAATCATCATATTTCTCGTCTGAATACACAACTCACAAATACCTCCAAAATTAGAACCTCACCAGAATGTACGATTGTCCGATGAGATGGAAATGCAATTTCGTTAATTTTATCTTAACGGAAAACGGTGACGCAGCCAGGAATCCAACTCGTTAAAAACTTAAAATATAAGATCAGGCGACCTAATCACTGTGCTATTGGGCCGTGTTATAATCAACTCTATCCTAGAAAAAAATATCTAAAACCGAGAATTCCGAATATCAAATTCTATAGCTTCAAAGGAGGGGACTGATTAGGTTGTAAGGTGTACGATCACATGTAACAAGACAGGATGGGGGTGTCGACTAAAACCTGCGAACCCGTCACCGCATGCTGGTATAACAATATAGATCGTTCTTTCAGCCGTGGGATAAGCTTAGAAGACTTGGCGACAAGAAGACAATGTACTGTTTAGTTCACCAGCAACCCGTTAGAGTCCAACGCCTTACGGCGAGGCACCGGGAAAGGTAGCCAGGGGGCAAGCTCACCCCCTAACTACCAGTTTTGGCAGGATATCTCCATCTGGAATTAACCTTCAGTATACTTCCGTCCTCTCGACATGTAACAAGTAACAACAACATGTAACAAGACAACATGTAACAGGACAGCTGTCCTAAACCTACCGTTGCCGACTGTTAGTCAGGCCTCCACTGCTCACGCCCACAAGTTTTATAATAAAGTTTATGAAGGCCCCGACTCCGTTAGGTGAAGCCTATGATAGCTTCGCGTCTATTTTATTTATTCACCAATTTACAGCATCTCTGGGGTTTTTTGAGAAAAAATAATTTGTCTCTTTTGTTTGTAGGTGTTCCCGCGCAGCGCCAACCTCACCCGCCATCTCCGCACGCACACCGGCGAGCAACCCTACCGATGCCAATACTGCGAACGCTCCTTTTCAATCTCGAGTAATCTACAACGCCACGTCCGCAACATACACAACAAAGAGCGGCCGTTCCGCTGTCCGCTCTGCGAGCGATGCTTCGGCCAGCAGACCAACCTGGACAGGCATCTCAAGAAGCACGACGCGGAGGGCATCGACATCACCGAGGTGATGGAGGAGTCGAGGAGGCGGCGGGCGCCCGAAGACTCCTACTTCGAGGAGATCAGGAGTTTTATGGGGAAGGTGGCTGCGCCCACCCTCACCGAGAGAAGGACCGCCAGCGCGGAGAACACTTGATTCAGTGATCAGAAATTATCCTAGAGAGGCTCAACACTCTTGGGGCGGCGAAATCGGTACGAGTATATAAGGCCAGCACCACACTTGTCCCTTGTACGCAAAGTACCTAATGTATTATGAAGTCAGGACCCATAAATTTGCATGCTTAGAGACACACTCATCCAACGCAACATTGCGTGGAATATGTGTGTCTTTCTCTAAGCTTGAAAAGTCAAGGGTCAGGACGTCATAATACGTTGCGTAATTTGCGTACGTGGGACAAGTGTAGCGCTGGTCTAAGAGCAGCACCACACTTGTCACGCATACGCAACGCATGCAAAGCGTTATGATGCCTGGTCCAATGAATTAGCATGAAAACAGATGATTTAGAGACTCACTTATCCCACGGCCCAGTTTTATAGGCCAGCGCTTCACTTGCCCCGCATACGCAAATTGAGCAACGCATTAAAATGTCTAGACCCTTACATATACATGCATAGGGACACACTTATTCCACGAAAAATTGCATGGAATAATGTTGTCTCTACGCATGCAAAAGCCAAGGGTCCAGACGTCATAATACATTGCGTTATTTGCGTACGTGGGACAAAATCAACGCTGGCCTAAGGGCAGAACTATACCTACTTGTCCCACATATGCAACGTACGCAAAGCATTATGATTTTCGGACCCTTAAATAATTAGACTCACTTATCCCACTTACGCAACCTACCTACACAACGCATTATGACTTCTGGACAATTAAATTTGCATGTAAACAGATGATTTATAGTCTCTAATTCATCTGTATTCATGCAAATTCAAGGGTCTAGACAACAAAATGCATTGCATACGTTGCGTACAAGTGTCGCGCTGTCCTCAGAATTATTAATATTTGTTGAAGAAAGCGGTTACGTGTTTGTGCGATAAAATGCACGATTCTGCGATAAACTGTACGAATTCACGATACAATATAAGATTGTACCGTAAATTCGACGATTGTATGATAAAATATTTAAACAATCAACTATCGTACATTTCATTCAACTAATTCCGAGTTTTGCACCTCGCACCTCATACCGATATCGCCACCCTTCCAAGTGCCTTAAAAACCGTACAAACTTTAAAGGTTTACATAAAATATACCATTGCGATAATAATTTATATCTTAAAAAGAGAGATTTTATTTTATAAAAAGTAAACATACACGATTTAAAAAAAATGTAATATATAGCCACGTAAGTGTATTAAATGTTAGTCGTTAAACGAAACTTCGGTTACCAATTAATTGTTTGTAGTTTAAATATGTTTATGTAAATAAGAGTTTTATTGTAAAAAAATCAAAATAAAGAAATTAAGATTGTTGGAAAGGCGGAAGCGCTCTCTACCAAATCCAAAAGCATCTCGGCTCTGTGTTTCGTTTGTTTATTGTTTATATATTATTATTATTATTGTTTGTGGAATTGTATTACCCGTGAACAGAAAATATTTTACCATAATGTAGATGCCACTATTAGACCGAGAGCTGACGACGGATTAAATACGTCGCCAACTCCTATAACTATTTAATATATAAAAATACATGTTTTTCCTATATACAAATAAAGTGATTTTAGTTAGATCTTTAACTTCAAATATCTTGAATAGTTATTAACTCAATGCTTCAAATTGGGCAGACGATACAAATGTCAAACAGTCTTCTTCTTCTTCTTCCTTCGTCTGCCCATAGATACCAAGCGATGTTCCTTTTTGAAAGTGTATTGTAGACTTAGAAATTTCCTCTCAACGAAAATAGAATAAACTATTAATACTCAGCCTCGAAAATATTTATATTTGAAACACGTAGATAAAACACCGGCTTTAAAAAATATATTTTTTGGAAAATAACGATGAGGCTATTTTATTTATACTGATCTATATTATTTCTAATCTATATTTTTTTTCAAAAGAAACGAATAAAGAGATTTTTTTATATTTGATGCCTTTTTATTTATATCTTCTTTTCCCCTTATATAAGAGTTGATTCGCAATTGATTCATTACTATGATAAATTATTGTAATCCAATCTATCTACTTTTGTAAATTATGGGCCAGTAAATATCATATGGATAGCAAAGTTAGACTCGGTGAGTTTGCGTAAGAACGGACACATTCGCAGCATCCCTCGTTCGCTTGCACCTACAGTAAACTAACAGGGCCGTATTTAGGTAATGTGAAGCCAAATAATTGATTAAGGGAAAAATAGAATACTACTACAACTTGATTACATAGACAAAAACAAGTAAATATATTAAACAGAATAAAAAATACGGTTGTCCTTGCAGAAAGTGAACTCTTGTATTTATAATTATTTGTATTACGGTCTTGTTAATAACATATGAGGACATCAGGGAAAGAACGACGAGGGTTATGTTTTTGTGTAACTGAGAAAAACGACTTTAACGATTTGAGGCAGGGATATAAAGTTGTTCATGGTTAGGAGTCATTTGTTATTTTAGAATTATTTGACGTCATATTTAGTTAGGTTTGATATTATTGTTTAAGAACATTATAATATTTGTATATAATACATCAGTATTCCCCACAATCGATTCGATTCTCATCGTTTTTCTCCAACGCGCTATTTTTAAAATGTCCATTTTTGCCATAATATTTCCTATTTCCATCATCAATATTTCCTATTCGATTTTGCCATAATTTTCTTATGGGTACAACGCACATTTCCTCATACTCAGTTTAAAATGAAGAAAAATTGTACATTCATCGTTCTTCCCCTGGTGTCCTCACATGTTTTGTTAATAACATATGTGTATCTATTCATATAGATATATGTACATTTCAAAAATATCCTCAATCAGACCTTTTATTTGAAACTTAACATAATATATTTTTGTTAACGTATTGACATTTGGACATTTAGTCAACTAATTGATACTTGCTATCGGTTAAGGTACCCTATGATACTCAGGATGACATAGCGATTGTCGCAATACCACACACTTTCAAATCGGTTTAGGCGTTTAGATATTATGGTGGAATATAAAACGGAAAACACACATAGATGAGCCCTGAACACATTACACATTTTTTTTGTTGGACAGTCGTGTAAAAATCGGTTGTATCATCCCAAGACATTCCCGGAAAGTTAGGGGTGTCGACTACAACTGTCGAACCCGTCACCCCAGGATGTTTTAACGATAATGATGATCTCCCGTGAGTTGAGCGTAGAAGAATTAGGGGCGAGTACAAACCTACCGTCCAGCAAAGCCAACATGTCCGTCAGAGGACAACGCCTTACGGCGAGGCACTAGGAAGTTGACACAGCGGGCAACCTCGCCCTCTGACTAGGATTGTTTTGGCAGGATACCTCCGTCTGGATTTAACCATCAGGATACCTCAGTCTTCCCGACTGGTTAGTATTTTCGTATGAATAGTAATTTCATAAATGGGTGGCGCGTCACTTTCAGCTCTAGATCCCTTGATTAAGGCTCAAAAGTCAATAATTAGGGTAATCAATAAAAAGCCTTTTAGGTTCTCCAGGGACCGCTTATTTAAAGAGTCCCAAGACTAGACATACGCCAATTATATGTGAAAGTTTCAACAACATTTTATTACACCCACACAGAGCGACATATTATTAAACTACCAGAACACGCGCAGTTGCAGCCATGCAACATGATGTCCCCCTTAAGAAAACTAAATTCACCCAACGACATTTTTTTCTTTTCTAGCTGTCCGACTACACAAAAAAATACATTCGGAATTAAAAGTGAAGTTAGATACCATACGAGGAAGAAAAATTTAGGGATTTACATTTAGATACCATACGAGGAAGAAAAAGGCTTTGGGGATTAGGGGTGACTTGTATCGCTGGATTTCCTCGTATATATCATATCGGACTCAAGCGGTAGTTGTTCAGGGTTATCAATCCGAGTTTTCTGAAATTCCTTCAGGGGTACCGCAAGGCTCCCACTTAGGACCACTTCTTTTCCTTCTATACCTCAAAGATATCACCAATTGCATACTACATTCCAATATAGTCATATATGCGGATGACACGAAGATTTTTAGTGATATCCGATCAATTAATGACTGCCTTAATTTGCAGGCGGATATAAACCGCCTTATGACATATTGTTCAGATAACTGTCTCTTCGTTAACGTAAGCAAATGTCACATAATCACATACTTCAGAAAAAATACTAATATAGTGTTTGACTACAACTTGAATGGCGCTATAGTTGGAAGAGAATCAGCGGTGCGAGATCTTGGGATTACACTTGACACGAAAATGCTATTCGCTGAACACATCGATAATATTATTAGAAAAGCATATAAATTACTAGGTTTTATTCTAAGGGTATCATCGGTATTCAAATCCACTGACACGCTTAAAACCCTCTATAATTCCTATGTAAAAAGTCAGTTGGAATTTGCATCAGTGGTCTGGAATCCCCAATATTTGACTTACATATCGCGGATCGAATCGATACAAAAAAGATTTGTGAAGTGATTAAATTTCACTTCTTTCACTAAGCCCAGCTCCTATGAGGAATCCTTAAAAGCCCACAATTTAATGTCAT